>JASUDE010000024.1:133595-206481 GCA_034509685.1 Colletotrichum cereale | reverse complement strand
AATTGGGGAGTGTAGTAGAGAGAGAGAGAGAGAGAGAGAGAGAGAGAGAGAGAGAGAGAGAGAGAGAGAGAGATCCTCAGTCGCGTGCCATGGGTTGCGTTTCAGAAGGCTGCGACAGCCAGGGGGCCAAGGGAAGGGAAGGGGGGCGGCGGCGGCGCAACCCCATACAAGCCCGATTAGGATATATAGGTAGTTGATGGGACGAGTACAGCGTAGGGGTTGGCTGTCTTGTTATCTGACGGCAATTGATTCCGGAGCAAGAGCAAGAAGACATGGGTTTGAATGCAACGCGAGGTAAGAAGAGGAGCAAAATGGACGATGGGTGCAAAGAAACATAATGCAGGTGACGACAATAGTAAGGATGAGTGAGTGGGGGGGGCGGCGAGATGCTCTCACGAAGTCTGTTTCAACGCACCGGAAAGAAGTGGACATGAAGGAGCCTGATTGACAAGACGAAAAGGGCAGTTGTATGTTTTCCTTACCTTCTTATCTCTGTCGGGTTCCCGCTCGCTTGCTCCGGGGTTGTATTGGGAAAACAAACGGTTAAAGAAAAAGGCCGCTTTCTTCGTCTTTCTTCCACGCTGCGTTTCGGATTGAGAAACACCCTACCAACTCTTTGCGGAAAGAGGGAAAACGAGCTCTTCTTGAAGTCAGCGACTCGATTGCTTCAATACCTTGTTTTTGAAGAAGAAGAAGAAACCGCTACATCAGCCATGGCTCTCGGCGACGACGCCACGCCAGGCCCAGCGCTGGCAGGTCGATTACTAAGAGCCCTGAGGCTCCCTCTCCAGCAGCGGGGCTGCTACCACCACCACTCCTACCGTCGCCACGGCGTTTCCGCTTCCGGGCCAGACGGGATTGCGCTGGAGCTTGTTGCTTGGCCTTCTCCGCCCGCCCCAACAGAGCGCACGGCGCCGACATCGACATCGACGACCACAGACAGCGACACTGATTACGGGTTCGGTTCTTGCGAGTGCGATTTCCCACAGACGATCAAGAGACGCCCCTCTAGCCAATCATCACTGGGTAACTTGCAGGGTCATACGCGATCCAATTCTCTCGACTCGACGACCACCTCTTCATCGACCACGTCTTCGGCTTCATCTTCGTCGCCCACGTCAACCTCTCGGTGGGAGAAATTCAGCCGAAACGAATTGACGACGCTGAATCGAAACGCCAAACATATCGACGCCAGGAGGAAGAAGGAGTCGACGGAGCTGTGGAGAGAATACTGGTGACACCCCCTTCTGGGATCAGCCAAGTCGTCTAAAGCGGGTGGAAGAAGAGAAACAGCTCTCCCACGCACACGTGCTTCGCGAAATGAGTGGCTTCACAAAGTTTCGCGCCGGTCTTACGGCTGCTGGCTGCGCCGCCATTATCTTTACCGGCGCCACTTACGGCGCCGGCCTCAAGACCCAAAAGGAATGGAAAGAGGTAAGCCGAACAACCGCCCCCTGTCTCATCTTTCGGTCTAAGTCGGAGATGTTGACATTGCACGCTCAGGAAAGAAGAAGCTTCTGGGAGTCTCCGTACGACGAGCAAATTTCCCTTCTCGAGGGTCAGCGCGGCCGCTTGGTTACAGAACGCCGTAATTGGGAGAGGAAGCTCACGTACTTGGAGGAGAGGATAAAGGAGAGAGAGCCGAAGAAGCCCGAGACCTGATCAGGATGAACAAACCATCACTCTGGTTACGCCGGACCATCTCCGTAGCCACGAAGCGGACGGTATTCACACCTGTAACCCTCCGCACATTGCTGGTCCTGATCTGCGAGCGCAAATGGCCGCCGCTGTTCAAGTGAAGCCTCCTCATCTAGGTGTGTGCTGGGATGCTGTCACGAAGCGATCAATCAGCAGCTCCTCGTCTGACTTCCCGCCATCTTGCATCACGGATGGGCGATGCCACATCTAAAGCTGTACATCATTGTAACCATAGTTGTAGCAATTACCGCATGTGTAATAAACTGTAGCCATCACACTCATCAATCCGTCTGTCTATGCCCTAGTGATTTATCCTTGTGTCATTGGCTTGTTTTGAATGCCTCCCATAACCTCGTTACCACTCGAAAACGCCAAGCCGATGCTCCCAACAGTCCTTTGCCAGCTGGAATCCTTACTCGGTCTTACCGTCATTATCAATCGTCGGAAGGGGGATAGCCCGGTAGAGACAGATGAGCGCGGAGTGCGACTCGCCACCACCCGCCAGAGCGTCGATCTTGTCAGGCGTAACCTCTGACACCCTGTCGTCGTTGAACCACCACCAGTTGCCGTCCTCCTCTCCCTTCTTGCCGGTCTTGGGGTCGACAGGGGCAGTCTTC
Organism: Colletotrichum cereale; assembly: GCA_034509685.1. Taxonomy (NCBI): domain Eukaryota; kingdom Fungi; phylum Ascomycota; class Sordariomycetes; order Glomerellales; family Glomerellaceae; genus Colletotrichum; species Colletotrichum cereale. Next base: position 204,166 of record JASUDE010000024.1, on the reverse strand, counting down.
TTGACGTAAGCAGTGTAGTGACCGCTGTCGGCGCTCGCTCCTTGGTGAGTGACAACGCCTCGCAGCTCGTAAATACCGGACTGGTTGGCCCCTTCGTCCTTGACCAGGTCCTGGTTGACCAGTGCATAGAGCTCCTTCTTGGCGGTGATGAGAGCCGCGTCCTTTTCGGCTTCCACCTCGGCGTCGGTCTTGAATGTCTCGGTCATCTCAGTGTCGCCATCGGAAGCCGTGGCGACTGGCTTTCCAGATCTCTCCGCCTTCCTGTCGTTGGCCTTCTCCAGAGCCGTCTTACCCTCCGGACCGCCGGAGGCTCCGGCAATATCGCCTCGGTCAACGGGGTTGATCTTACGCCTCTTCCTGGCCCGCTCAATGTCCTCCTCATCCTTGCGGATTTCGCGGACCTTGTCACGCACAGGGACGAGAGCCTTCTTCAGCTCGTCGGTACAGAACTCGACAACATCAAGCTCATGTGGGAAAGTAACCTTGCGCATGATCTTGGCCTTTTTCTGCACCTCGCGCTTCCAGAAGAACCGAACAAAGTGAACAGTGAGGTACTTGGGAAGTCGGGAGATGAGCGACTTCTTGGTATAGGTCGTATCTCTGTCCAGGACTGCAGACTTCTTCTCCAGTTTTTCCGTCAAAGCGGCTAGGATACCATCGCGCAGGTGGTTGACGGATGAGTCAATGTGGCAGTTGAGCTTGAAGAAGTTCTCGCTTGACTTTACCGGCTCCTCGCCACCCTCTCTAGCGGTTTGCTCGTCAACCTCAAGTGTGGACTGGAGCTCTCCAGCCATGTATTTGTCGATGAAAGACGAGCCTTCCGACTCGGAAAGCTTCTGCTTTAATTGAGAGATGATCTGAGACCAAGCCTCCTCGGCGTCCTGTTGGGCGTAGCCAGCTCCAGTCTTGGACTTCTCGGCAAACTGAGGGTAGACCATGCGCAGTGTGCTCAAGAAGGTGAGCGGGGGTATGCTACCCTGGGTCTCCGACATATTCTTGTACAGATCCGTGAGCTGGGTAGCGATATTAGTCGAGGTAAGACCGAAGCTGCTGCCGGCACCGCCACTGCCTGACTTGTATGTGGCGAGAGCACCTTGGAGTTCGGGGATCGATCGAAGGGTTTGGAGGGTCGAATTGAGGTAACAGGTGTTGCCCAGATTGGTGAGACCGGCAGGGGTGGCGCCCTCTTGCTGGGCGGCTTCTGCTTCGGTCATGTCCTCGACAAATTTGATCGCTTCCTTGGGGCGTGCGAGATCTGCGTTCTCTCCGGATGGTTTGCCCATCATCATGAGGGTAGCGCCGGCCTTGAGGCCGAACTTGGACATTTCATCATCGTCCTTGACCTGCTTGCCCTTGACGAGAATCTTCTGTCGCTCAGGCTCGACACCCGTCAAGCTGTAGAGTTGGTACTTGAAGGTTTCGCCGTTGGAGGAAGTGTCGATTTCGACCTGGTACTTAGTGCCTTGATGGCTAACGGTGACTGTCGCTAAAGTCAGGAAACAGTCGAGAATCCGATGGCTTGTTGAGGCTGCTCACCTGGTATTGACGCCATCGTTTCGTTGCAATTCTATCGAACTTTTTGCAGAGAAAAACGACGAATGTGTGCAGTTTATTGAACGAAAGCCCAAGTGGGAGACAAAGATCAAGAAGAAGTTTGTTGTAGGCACCAAGCGGTTTGCGTCAGTACGGATGGATACCTTGGGGGCGCGCGGGCAGTAGTAGTACAAGGCAGCTCGCGGATTGTTAGCGGGGAAGCGGTGTACCTGCAGGGTCCGTTTCAGCTACCGATTCGCTTATTATGATATCCTCTAGTACGCCCCTTTTGCCGCATCTGCCACCGCATTCGACACTCTTCCACGTCTTCGGAACGAGAGTCCTGGCTATAAACGGAACTTTCCTCTCTTTGAAGACTTTAATACCTCATTGTGTCTGGTATCTGCTAAGCTGCTAATCATACTCCAGCTTACAGTGGCTGATTAATCATCGATTCATACTCTCATAAAGAGATGATGGAGATATGCATATAAAGAGTTCAGGTGGGGGATCGCCACCAAGGTGCTTCCGAATCACGTGAGAGAGCTACCAGGTACGGATACAGCTGATTCAGCAAGGAACGGTGACAGCTACGCACGGTGGAGCTGCGGCGGTGCTATCCGCCCCACTACGAAACGTCAGGCTTCCGGCTGTGCCAACCTCACGAACCCCGCGGTCAACATCCAACTCCAACCTCTCAGCATTTCAAAGGTTGGACGCGGTCACGTCTTGCCATCATGGTCAGTAGAGCCTTCGAAATTGGATTGGATTTCTATGCGCTAACTTTGCCGACACAGTCTCAGTCCCTTCGACCCTACCTTCAGGCCGTCCGGAGCAGTCTGACTGCCGCCCTGACGCTCTCCAACTTCGCTTCCCAAACCGCTGAACGACACAATGTCCCCGAGATCGAGGCGCAGACTTCCCCCGAAGTTCTTCTGACCCCCTTGACCATCGCCCGAAACGAGAACGAGCGAGTCCTGATCGAGCCGAGCATCAATTCCGTGCGCATATCCATCAAGATCAAGCAGGCCGACGAGATCGAGCACATCCTAGTCCACAAGTTCACCCGTTTCCTCACACAGAGAGCCGAGTCTTTCTTTATTCTACGGAGGAAGCCCATCAAGGTATGCGGGATACCCGAAATGCTCCCTGGCCGAGCTTGCGGAAAGAGCAATGCCACGTTGCATCCGGCTTCTATTCATGGAACCAAGTCGCTGACTAGGCTTGCCAGGGATATGATATTTCTTTCCTGATTACCAACTTCCATACAGAGGAGATGTTGAAGCACAAGCTGGTAGACTTTATCATTCAGTTTATGGAAGAGGTTGATAAGGAGATCTCGGAGATGAAGCTCTTCGTGCGTACCCCTGAACCCTTCGGAGGTACCAGTACTGTTGTTGACATCGTACAGTTGAACGCCAGAGCTAGATTCGTCGCCGAATCTTTCCTGACTCCAGTAAGTGCTCCCGGCCAAGCTGCGTTGTCCTTACGCCATTAACCGCTCTTATAGTTCGATTAAAATACCCAACAGCAAGCGTTATACAAGCTACAAGGTTGAATTTGAGCACCAGGAGAACGAGTTCTTGTCGGTTGAGCTGGGTGCTCGGCCACGTTGAAGTACTGGGCCAAGATCATGGAACTGGAGTTGGACGTTGGCTCGAGCGCAGCCGGAATGCGGGATCCACAACGGTTCCGGTTTTGGGAGCGGTCCGCAAATCCGGGGCTAGGTGGGAACGACAACACGGGGCCTCATACTTTAAACAAATTTAGATACGATCACGAATTCCGATTGGCATGCGCCTTGCTGTGCTCATAATATCGAAGATACTAGCATTACCTCGAATTGGTGTGCCAACCCAGGGGTAACCTCGTGGACATGGAATGGGCGGCAACTCTTCTGAGTGAACTCTCAATATGTCTGCTGCAATTATAAGGGGAGAGCTCTCTGTTTCTTCGGCTGCATTCATTACGCCGTAGCGCATCTCTTTACGTGAATTCTTGGTTGCCAATTCGTTCAGCATTCGAATATCGCTCCATTGTCTAGGGCCAACGATGATTGGTTTCGACAAATCGGGAAAAAATATTCTTCATATCTGGTTAAAACTATGTGATATATGACTGAATCGTCGAATCAGATGGCTTCCTTTCTTAATTTTGGAAATTGACTCCCGGTACCCACTCTGGCTACTAGCTTCCCGGACATGCACAGTCTGTCTCCCGTCGTCCACGCTGTCCATCCACCTCGTTCCTCTTCGGCATCCATCACAATCCTGGGCCGGTTTCCCAAACCTCGACATTCACTGCTTGTATATACTCTCTCTGCCGTGCCTGTTGACGGTTATCTTCCCAAAACATGAGCTAGTAGGGTCCTCTGATCTTGATTCCAAGACCCCGTCTTGCTTTTGTCATCATCTCACATTCTCGTCCTCCTTCAACCTCACCCTCTCACAACACTCTTCCCTTCCAGCCTCCTCCTAACTCACCTGAGACTGCTGAAGTGAAAACATTGCCGTTTTTTATTTCAATCCCCTCATATTGATTGGCGTCACAAACTCTGGTAAGCTTTACGATGCAGGATCTCTTGCTCTTTTCTTGGCCCCTTTTTTTGAATGAGGTCGGTCGGTCACTTGCCACTTCTCTGCATCTTGTTCTCTCCGTTGCGTTCTCAACTTCACACCTCTTGGATTTCCTTCCTCCGCTGCCTTCTTGTGTTTCTTTGACAAGAACGCATTGCCTTTTTTGTGCTCCCCCCTTCTTTCTTCCTCCTTCACCCGTTCTCTCTTTCTTACAGCAACAGTTCCTCGGTCTCCTTTTTCTTTCACTTCCAGAGTGTGCCTATCACATTGCGGGGGATCTGTTGCCATTCACCTTATTAGCATCAACACAGACCAGGTACAGATTTTATGAACTAGGCAAGAAAAGTGTGGTGGTACCTTCCTTCTCCTTTCTACCATTTTAATGGGCTGTTGCCAACCCACCTACACTTCACCTTTTCTAAAATTGACTTGCTGCCTCACAGTAGAGCCTGGTAAAGTATAATTCCTTTTCTCTCCCTCGTCACCTTATTATACTGTGGGAGCTCTCTGAAAAAGGCAATTACCCATCTTGCACCAACAGTATTCAGCTTGCCCCCCCCCAAAACTCATCTTTGGTATTTCAGCGCGCTTCTCAACTTACCCTTTTCATCCAATTCACAATTGCTTGCTCTTCTAGTGCACCCTCACCTGCACTCTTCACAGTTCAAGAACTGTTGCTAACCTTGATATTTCAGAATACCTGCTGTTACCAAGCCTGTTCACGTAGGCCACTACCTCTGGCATATTCCACACTCCGTCACCTTTCTTGTTGTCTTTATCCAAGAGTCACAGCCGTTTCCTCAACTTTTGTTCATCATGGTTCACTTGAAGCCTAGCGGTAAGAAAAGAGGCAAGACGGATCGCCTCAAGATGCAGAGCCAGCTTCGCAACATGGTTCGTCAGAACGGTTCCACGTCCAGTGACCTACCTGAGGTTGTTGTCGAGGACAGCGAGTATGACAAGGAGCCTGGAGGTGCCCGCCTTGATGGTGCCCCTTACCACATCGACTCGAACAACAAGCGGGGCCAGGGTGAGATGAAGACTGCCTCTATCCTCAACCCTTCATCTTCCCCTTGGGTCCCTACTGCCACCATCGCTCATCACAAGGCCATTAAGGTACATATGTCTGGGGAGCCAAGACTTTTCAAGCAAGTCTTGATAAATTGACACTCATATCCAGATCAACCAGCCTGAAGTTGCTGAGCTTGACGGTACTCCGAAGTTCAACATCAGCAGCAACGCTCATCCAGTTGGCAACGCGACTTCCCAGAACGGCCATCATCATCGTGGGCAAAACCGGCAGCCTCAGAACCAATTCAGCCCTGCTATCAAGGATCGTGGTAAGACTATGAGCTGTCCAAAAATTCCCCAACCTCTCGCTCTCAGCCAATGGTTCGAACAACACTGATTCTGGTGTTCCAGGTAAAGACGGACGTCACACCAATCAGTCTACGATGGACAACTTCCAGCTCGTCTCCGCTGGCTCCCAGCAGAGCCAACCCATTCCCATGATGGCTGCCTATGGTCAGCTCAGTGGCAGCGCCTCCATGGGTAACCTCGATAGTCTGGCCACTGCTCACCAGAACAGCGGTGGCCTCCAGTACAGTCGGGGAGGCAGCGAAGCCGACAATCAATACGACGTCGCCAGTCCCGGCAGCGACACTTCCAAGGTTCTCAACGCCAACGGTCTTATGACCGAGCCTCGTAACTTCGCTCCGCGTACCACAACCAGTCTTGCTCGATTCGGAGCTCCTCCCAAGTTCAACTTGGAGAACGTCAGCAACGGTAACTGCATTCCTGAGGCCAATGCTCAGGACCCATTCATTGTCCCTAACTCGCAGGGAGGCGCCGTTCAGCAGCCTATCCTTGGTTCGCAGATTGACACTACCCGCCTGCTCGCGAATGGACAGATTTCGTTCGCTACCCTCACGGGCGAGGCCCTGAACTCTGATGATCTTCCTCACGACAACAGTGTGCAGTCTACCCAAAACAGTGTACAGGCCAGTCAGATTCCGCAGGTCTATTTCGGTAACGGAGACCTTGTCATGACTGCGCATGCCACCCAGAATATGGCCAATCAGGGTTTGACCACTCAGAGCATTGTTGCTCAAGGCATCCCTTTTCAGCAAGTCATTGACAGCAATGCTCTCACAAACACACGGGCGGGAGCTTACCAGCCTTTCGCGGGGAACAACGCGGCGCTCGTCCCCTACCAGGTTGGCTATCCGCCTCAGAACGCCGTTGGTCTCCACGGTGCTCCCGTTCCCGATTACATCCGCGCTCAGCGATCGATGGAGTTGAACAGACTTACCGCTGGCCCTACGGGTCTTCCAACCGCCCAAGTTGCTTTGCACGAGGCCAACTTTCCCTTTGTTGAGCCTGCCACCCGCCCTGCCCGCTTTGCGGTTCGAGGTGTTGTCAAGATTGGAAACGTAAGCGAGCTCCTGAAATCCAAGTCTCGAAAACCACCGACAGATACTGACAGAAATATGGGATAGATTCCATTCATTACCAACCGGGCTGAGATCATTGCCGTGCTCGGTCGCAACTCCCGCATTCTCAATGACACGGAGGAGCCTGTCCATATCATCATGGAGCGCATCACCGGCAAGACGACTGATGCGTATGTCGAGTTCGACACCCTGGAGGATGCTTCAAAGGCTGTCGAGAAGTACCAGCAGAACATCAGCCGTGGTCGTATGACTCGCATCGGCCAGCGGCCCGTTGACATTGAGCTATCGAGCCAGGCCGCTCTCATGAAGGACTTGTTCCCGTCTGCCAAGGGTGTCTTCTGGACTGGCACCAACCCCCGGATCCTCCCGAACAACGACCAAGAGCCCTGGGGCAATTTCAAGGGCTTCGTCTCCAACGAGGAGATGACGATGCTTGTGAAGCATGTCGAGGTTCCCCATCGAGTATGTTATCCCGAACGAGACATTGATGTAGCTGTAGCTGATTTTCTGCAGTCCCCTTTCTCCAAGGAGTGCCCTCAGCGACCCTTTGAGTGTCTCATCAGCACCCTTACCAAGTTCCCTTGGCACATGAAGGCGAACGTCACTGTCCAGCAGCGCTACGTGATCCACAAGGCGACCTGCGATCTCATCCGAATTCTGGTGAGCAGCCTTCAGGACAAGCGCGACGAGCTCAACCTCACTCATCGCCTGCTCAAGCGGGTCGTTACCGCGGCAATGCGTTGCGAGGGCTTCTCGGCTCTCCAGAAGGACGACATTGCCTACCTGGTTAGCATGGATGAGATGGAGCAGCGCGCCTTTGGCCAGCCACGTTTTGCTGAGGCCTGGCGCCACCTCTACGTGCTGGTTCCCAAGACGGGCGTCCCTCTGGACGTGATTGAGGTACGTCGATTGCTTTTGCCTTGGCAACCCACGAGATAAAGTCGGTGAGCCGAGTGGGTATAAACTGACTGTTCTGTTCAATAGTGGTACATTGCCGTCGTCCGTGAGGAGACTGTCCGCTTCCTGGAGATGCAGTCGTTCCAGGACAAGGTTCAGACTCGCACTGTCGGCAGCGAGACGGACGCCTACTTTGGATTCTTCTGGCGTGAGCTGAACCACCCCGCGGGACCCGAGTTCGACGGAATGACCCTGTCACAGCTTGCCATGCACGAGTACCAGACGATAGAGTCAATCATCCGTCGCGCGCTGACTCCTACTAACGTCTAGTAATGACGAGTGCAGCGGACAGCGGATTGGAAGCAGCTTAAGCAGCAAGAGCAAGTTGAGTGCTGGGACGCCCTCGTCATTTGAAGAACGCATACTTGCTCTGCATTAGTTGCTCTGCTTCTCTGCTCTTTTTGGCCTTGGCGCCCTCGCATGACCCTGACTTCTCTCAGGAATTTGCTTCATATGGTTGTTTATTGGACTCTATCTGGGGATTTGGACGAGTCGGAGACTTGGCTGTGAGACGCAGGGAACAACAGGAAAAAAGGGGCCGATTGGGTTGTTTCAGCATGACATCTGGAGAGAAATGGTGTTTGTGGGTTTCTTTCACAGGTAGCCAAAGAATCGACTTTGGAGATGCGTTGCTTTGGTGACATAGGGGTTCGAGGCGATTTCCTATACCCGATCAATAAGGACTCTGGAACAGCAGTCCCCTGCACCTTGTTGTTCCGTTTCAGTTGATTCTTTGTCCCAGATGATCTCAGTCGCCCCGTGCTCCTCGTCCGGAGTAGCGGCGTAGGTCGGCGCGGACTTGGTGAGGTTGAAGTTTGGCGGCTGGTGTAGTCAGCAACAACGGGCGCCTGACCCATGTTAGCGGTCCAGTCAAATGCTGCGACAGAGTGGGGATGCACTGCAGGTACCATGGCGGCACCGCCCGGCATGGTGCGGCAGATGGTCCCCATCATCTGCAAGCACAGGTCGATAGGGGCCCAGGGGGGACCCCTCAGTGGCCAAGTGGACATGCTTTAGCACCACAGTAGGCACACTGCCGACCCGCTCCGTTTCTTCGTCTTTGCGCGCACTATGTATGTGTTTCCCGATGATACGGCTTGTTTGTTAGCGGGAATAGGCACGGGCCAACAACGACGGGGTTACAACATGACTGCACGGAGCTGACAGCTGTGACATCTGGGCAAGCGTTGCACTGACATGGTCGAGTGATGGTCTGTGACCCTCTGAGAGACAGGGAGCGGCGGCCCTCCTGCGATGGGTGGCTGATGAGAACCCCGACGCCGGTTATTGCGGCGGGTCAAGTTGGCATTGCATACCTATTTCGGTGGTTGGACGATGTGAGGCAGGGTGAGCTGGTGAAGGCTGCTGCATTGTGTGCGTGGGTGCAGGCATTTAGCCGCAAGGCGCGAAAGGGGGAGAGAGAGAGGTCCCACGTCGAGTGAGGGAGGTACGGAGTACAGCTGTAGTAGTATACAGAGTACGAAGGCAAGTATCTTACTGACTTCGGTCCAAGTACTACTTACTGCCTCTCTACATTTCGGACACGGACGACTAGGTTACATTGATCAAGTTGTGACGGAGTGACCGCGAGCGACGTGCGATGTGAGCTTCGCAAGGAGGGCATGCGCAGGGCGCCGACTCCCTCTTTCATTCAACATGCAGAAATGAATCAATAAGTGCCTCGTTTGGTAGAAAGGTATAGGGAGAGATACTCTCGACCCAGGAATATCCGTACATTGTGAGTACATAGTAACATGTCAGGACTAGGGGCCCATCCAAAGCACCGGCGATTATCGAAACAGAAGGCGCAAATCACTTTGGAAAAAGGGGGTCCATCCCCACTCCACTCTCCCATCTGCACAGGCCAGAACACGATGAGCGAGTCCTCCGCCCAGCTTTTAGATTGTTGGAATTTGAACTGGACTTGAAGCGAGTTGGATGGAAGTGGATAGACTGAACAACGAGCCAAAGGATGAGAAAGGGAGAGAGAGAGTGTGTGTGTGTGTACGTGTGTAAACGAGCGAGCGAACTACCGTACCTCGACGTCCCCGAGAAACGACGCACGGGGCACGACAGTGAAAGTGATTTGTACACGGTACAGAGATACCACTCACTTTTGTACGTAAATCAGTCAGATGTACCTTCGTAAGGTACATACATACCTTCTTAAGGAAGGAAGGAAAGGACCTGAGTAGCTAGTTAGGCTGGCTGGGGTGTGTCGAATTTGATCTTGGGTTCCATTTGCTCTTTCCCCGTTGCTGTTCTGTCGCGCCCGTCTAATATACGCGGTCTGTTTGTCGCTGCCACTTTCCCGTATCCATCAAATTACATTTAGTACCCGGCTGCGCCTTCTTCTTGCCCACCCTTTCCCGCTCGTACCTTACCTACCTCTCTCTACCTGCCTTTACCATCCAATACGCTCACTCGGAAAAAGTACCCAACCAACCAACAAACCCCAACAACACGGGATACACGCTCACACACTCGCACACGCCGTTATCTGGGACCTTGCACACACTGCAGCAAGAGGGGTCTAGTACGAGGAAGAGCCCCCGTCCTGAACCTTTTTGTTCTTTTTTTATTCAACTTTTTTTCTTTCTTTTCTAAATTTTAATTCCGTCTCCTTCGTCTTCCCAACCAAGAGGTCACCAGCAGTCGTCACTCGAAACCTCGGACACTGCCTCCTTTCTGCCTTGACTTTCACTTTCACACACACAAACCTCTCCCCTAGCACATTCCCATATTCGCCTCATTTGACCACTTGTTGGCCCATCATGTCTGCTCAGGCTACCGACACGGCCGTCTCGGCACCTGCTCCTGCTGCCGCACCTGCGCCCGTTCCTGTTGCTGAGTCTCAGCCGGCGGCCGCTGCGCCTGCTGCGCCTGCTGCGGACCCGATTTCGGCTCCAGCTGCTCCCGCCGCCGCTGATGCTGCCGCCGCCCCTGAGGTCACCGCCGCCGCCCAGCAGCAGACCGACCAGACCTCTTCCGCTGACCAAAAGACGGAGGTCAAGCCCGAGGATAAACCTGCTGCCGAGAAACCCGTCGAGAAGACGCAGACCCCTCTCACTTCTCTTTTCGAGAAGTTGCCCGGCGTCCTCAGCGAAGCCAAGCACAATGAGATGTGGGGCGTCCAGCTCTCCGATAGCACTCACGTCCCTACCACCGTCGTTATGCAGAAGTTTCTTCGCGCCAACGACGACGATGTCTCCAAGGCTGCGGAGCAGCTCCAGAAGGCCCTTATCTGGCGCCGTGATACTAACCCCGGCAAGCTGCTCGATGACGTGTCCTTCGACAAGAAGAAGTTTGACGAGCTCGGCTATGTTACCACCCATAAGGACGCTCAGGGTAAGGAGGTTGTCATCACCTGGAACATCTATGGAGCTGTTAAGGACAAGAAGGCTACCTTTGGCAACGTCGACGAGTGAGTTGTTGTCCCATGACATGAAAATCCCTGCGTTTGCAGACTGAACTCCCGGCTAACCACATCACAGGTTCATCAAGTGGCGCGCCGCCCTCATGGAGCTCAGCGTTCGCAAACTGAGCCTGGACAAGGTCCAAACCCCCATTCCCGATGGCGGCGAGGACCCTTATCAGATGATTCAGGTCCACGACTACCTCAACGTTAGCTTCTTGCGCATGGACCCTGCCGTCAAGACCGCTTCCTCGGAGACGATCAGGATCTTCGCCATGGCCTACCCGGAGCTCCTCGTCCACAAGTACTTTGTCAACATCCCCGCCCTCATGGGCTGGGTCTTCAAGGCCATGAAAGTCTTCCTTGCCCCCAAGACCATCGCCAAGTTCCACCCTCTCGGTTATGGCAATGAGCTCGCCGCTGAGCTCCCTGCCTACAAGGACTCACTTGCCAAGGACTACGGCGGAAACGGTGAGAGCATCAAGATTACCGGCCAAACTGTCAAGCTTGCGGATGCTGCCCCTGCCGAGAAGCCTGCCGAGAAGCCTGCCACTGTTGCCACTCCTGCTCCTGCAGCCCCGGCTGCTGCCGCTGCGCCCGCTCCTGCCACTGAGGCTCCTGTCCCCGCCGTCGCCGAGACCAAGCTTGCCGAGCCTGGCGCTGCTCCTCAGCCGGAAAAGGCGGCGGAAGCTGCCCCTGCCCCTGCTGCGGCTACTGTGCCCGAGACGACAGAGGTGCCCAACGTCGCTGATCTGAGCATCAACGACAAGGCCGATACCAAGGAGGAGCCCAAAGCTGCTGCTCCCTAAGAAGCTGATTTCGCTTGTCGTGTTCTTACCACTTAGACAGCCCTGGGTTCGTTGCCGCCGCCCTCTTGATGGTTATCTCTGGAGGCAGGATATGGAGGTTTTGGTTTTGGTTTTCCGTTTTTCCCCTCCCCTTGTGTTTCATGCCATAATACCCTTCTTGTGTGTGTGTTTGTGGCGTTGTAATCCGAAAGTTCCTGTTTCGATTTGGAACAGAGAGAATAAAGGAGATAATAGGGGAGAAAGGACCACGCAGAGAGATGAAAATAGTGGTAGGAAACAATCAGAATCAAGACTGTTACACTCGCTAATGTCGTCGTCTTCCTTGCTCATCTGATAGTTCATGCAAGTTGTGAAGGAATTGCAGAAACCTTGTTCATCACCCGTCCGTTTCCTCCCATGTGGCCATCGTTCGGGACGGAGTCTACCTCAACAAGACGGGCAGCAATTGAGGTAACGACGCTGCCGCTGCAGGGAATGTGGTCTTGGGAGCCGTGCTTTTGTTCTCCTGCCACGTCGACCTGCATCGCATCCCCGCCTGGCTTAGGTTGGCGAGCAGCAGCAGCGTTGTTGTAGATCATGGCTTTCATGAACGGCCATCGCGTATCGTCACGCTCAACACTCCCGCGGCGACGGACTGCCGGGTCGATCTATCTCTTTGATCAACTCGGGCATGTACTGCTCGAACTGAGATACCGGATGAGTACAGGGATATTTCAGTTATTGTAACGGCTACCCCGGACGATTGGCTTGGTGCCGCAAAGGCAGATAGCAGACGGAAGACGCTGAACGCATCAGTCTGTAATCCTTCCAGCTGACATTGCTAATGGTTATCCAGAATTGGAAATGGGATCTGCAGTACTCGAGCACCCGCTGTATTTGAACTTCGGCATCTCTCTCGTCATGCAGTTGCGTTGTGTGCCCCACACCTGTCATGACTTGACCGGCTCGTCTTGTTGACGCTAGATCGTAAAAGATGCTGGCCAATGATGCTGATAAAACCATATGTAGAATACTCTAGGGCTTCTGTGTCACGCTTTTGAGATAAGTCTGTGAGAATTGAGGTTTGATGCTCTCAGCTCGCGATCCGTTTCGCGTCGCCGAGGAAATGAGACCAGGGGCTGGGAACGGTGTAGCATTTCGAAATCAAATAGCCGACGATGTTCACGATGGGCCTTTACGGGAGAGTTGTCGTTACTTCGCTTATAAAGTGGCTTGTAGTGAGCGAAGGGTATTGTCACTTCAGTTTCACTTTACTAACAATTACCGAATACAGCTCGACCGACCACGACAGCCGTATGTCTTGGTCAACCAGGCGGCGGTATACACTGCAGTATAAAGAGCAAGGCCTACGGCGCGGCTCATAACGAGGTCGGTTTTCAGCCGCTATAGTCGGAATTCATTTGATACAAACCGCTATGGCTGCTTCTCAGTAAGATGTGTCCATCAACCTAGCCAGAACAGCAGACGGACTTTCACATGAGATTCAGTGACTGACGTCAATGGTCTCTTGAACTACACATACATACGGTTGGTTTTCTTCGGTCGTGGAACGTTTCATGCCGAGCGACACCCCGACGATGCACTCCGAAGGTTTCAATCTTTAGTATATGCGCAAGTCAAGTACAGCAGCAGCGCGGTGTCCAAGAACATGGGGGCTGAGACGGCGTATGCAGGCGAAGTAACGAACAAAGTGCACTCTGTTAGAATGCAATGACCTAACCACGCCGATTTTCTGAGTTGATTGTTGAATTTGATCGGCTGTCTTGCCCAAACCGGCTCGTCGAGAGTGCGACATACGACTCAAGGATCTGCTCATGGCCTCGCAACCGCACGAACCAAACATAGTCCGCTCATACGTCTTTAGTTCCAACCAATGTTAACCACTTTCAGGAGTACTCTTGATAGTCACGCAATGAGTGGGCATCATCACTGATGCTTGGAAAAGTGATTGTGTTGGGATTTCGAAACCCAAGTCAGATAACGTCGATGGATACGCGCGTGATGGTTTGTCGGCCACCATCCGCTTGTAGAGTCGGACTGAGGCTGTCTTCAAAAGCACTGCCAAATGCTACGGTCGGTTCAAGATGAAGGGCCGGATGCAAATATGTGGTGGTGTTGGCCATCATGCCTGTATTGGGACGAGGCTCAGCACTGCGGTGGCGCCGGTGGTAGAGGCGAAACACAGGAGGTGGTCCGGGAAGACACAAATAGCGCAACCAGATAACCCTCAACCTCGAAATGCTGGAGACAGGGACTCACGGAGAAGTTGAGTTTCTATCAATCGCAGCTAAGGGGGGCAAGCAGCTGCATTTGCATCTCGTCGTATATCGCTCCTCTTATCTGGACGTCGGCATGGCTTATCCAGCTGTGGAGTTGACTCATAGTCAGAAGGATTGAAGGATTCAGTGTCCAAGCCGGCTTTACAGGCGGAGGAGGAGCATGCCCGATGAGGACAAGACAGGACAGGATAGGACGACGAGAAAGGGGAGGGAAGGAGAAGAGAGAGATAGACGCACGCAACAGACCAGGTTCATGTTTACCTTTTAGTGTCTAGAACGAGACACGACCAGAAGAGAGGCCAGGCCACACCCGCCCATCCACGTCCACTTCCGTAGTCCCAATCCGAATCGGAATCGTAACCACAGTCCTGATCCCCATCCCCCGTCCCCATTTTCCATCCGCAATCCACGGAAGGCCGGAACCAAAGAGACCGGGCCAGAGCCAGATAACCGCACAACCTAGAAAGGGGAGCGCGGCGTACACTGACCCAGCACGCCAGACAAGCCTTCCCGCCTCGGGCTCTTTTTTCCCTCACACAAAGGTACAAAGGTCAGCGCGGTCCGTCCCTCACCTCAGCAATCTGATCTACCCAGAAGCACCTCCTCTTCTTTGCTTGTTTCCCTCTCTGTTTCCCTCTCTACTCCTGTCTCGCTCTCTCCCGCTTTTCGTCGATTGCGCCCGACATCCTCGAGCACGTCCTCTCTGTGGACCTTGAACTGTTCCATCCCGCTCATCAACATCGACTTTCAGAACTTGACTCTTGCGCTCACTTGTTCCCCTTTCTCCCTTTCAGCAGACACGCCGAGTGCAGGGGGGCAGCTAGTTGGTTGAAGCAGGCCAAGGCAGTCAAGTCCAGCAAGGAGGCCGAGCAGCAGTCAGGCCAACATAACAAGCGAGCAATCAATCAATCAATCAACCCCATCAATCGACCACCGGAGGGGGCCAAACACGTCGACTTGATCCGTCAAATCAATCAAGTCCGTCGCGTCCCCACTCGCCGCGCTCTGTCCTCAACCTAACACGACACTGGACAACGGGACGGAACCTCGCTCAAGCCAACCCATCCCGCCATCCACCCAGGGCCTCGCCTCTCTCACACATTCACTCACGCAGGTGTCTCTGTCTCATCCGGCCATCTCACCTCGCCTCCCTCACCTAATTAGCCTCTCAAATTCTCACCTCGCCTTCTTCACTTCGCACCCCTCACTCGACATTGGTACTTCTCACACCCACTCTCACTGGGAAATGATCCGCACGTATTGACAGCAACACCAAAAAGTCCAGCTACGGACTTCCGCCTTTTACAACCAAAACAGCCCTTTACCTGGGGAAATCGCCTGGTGTCTTTTCTGACTTTTTCCCGGGCTGTTTGTTTTTTTGGGTTCCCTTGTCCCTCTTGCTCCCCCTTTCCCCCCTCAACTCACTCCGCGTTCTACTCGGCTGCGCATTGCTGCAGCACACAAGAGCAAAGGTACCACCCATACCAAAACTCCCTTGAGGGATACTTGCCTCATTGCCGCTCAATGCCCGGCGGCGAGTAAGCTATAAGAAAAAGGTAGCGAACGAGCCAATTCTGCGTGCCTACTAGGGGGAACCGTTTCCGCCCACACCCTGGTCCAAGGTCTAATCCCTCTCCTGCTTTTCGTGTCTGGAACTTATCTGGACCTCCCACCCCAACTTTCTTCCCACCTCACATACGCACACCCCATTTTTGGAACGCGTCGCATTTCGACCCTACCATCTCTTGGACGCTCGACGGACCATACAAAAGTTCAAAGTCGCGTCGAGACTGGGTATTTCACCCAATATGTCTCTCTTCCCCAGCGAGAGCGGCCTGTCCGCTATCGCTACCGATTGCTCGTCCAACATCGCGTCTTCGAGCTCAACGCCCCCTACTAGCATCTCCGACATTGCCAGCCAAGCTTCAGACGGTCCTAAGCTCGACGACGTCCCCGTCATTCTCGAAACCGAAACCCATATCGAAGCCCAAGTCGAGGCCCATATCGAAATCCCCGCTGCCATCACCGCCGACCAAGCACCCGAAACACCCTCGGAGCCCCAGTCTGAAGCGCGCCCTCGCCGATCATGCTCCGGAAAGCAGACGTACAACCTCTCTCAACTAAGCGGCACGGCAAATCGCGGTAAACGACGCGCCAAGGGTGACGATGTTGCAGACCGGCGCAGGACCATTTCTGGAGAGACACTTGTCAATGGCGACTTCAAAGCCGATGATGTGGCGCGCGTTGCTGGCAATCTCGTCAGCGACGGCATTGACGCGTTGAACCTTGAATGGTCCGTCGGAGACATCAAGACACCGCGCCCGAAGACGAACAAGGCGCAGAAGGCCGAGACCTCCCGCATCACCCGCCATACGGCGCGTCTGATTGGCGCCCCGGTCGAGAATTTCGCGACCAAGGTCTCCAACCTGGGCAAGCGGAGTCGCAAGACATTCGAGAAGAGCATGGCTAGGGTCCCACGCGAGCTGCGCCGCCTCCAGGATACGAAGGAATTCGCCGGCATCGACGACAAGCCTATCATAAGAACGGTCTGGTCTAACGGAAAGCTCGTGATCCTCGACGAAAATGGCAACATTCCTGCACCGCTACCCAAGAAGGCCAGGTCTGAGCCGCTGGAGACCAAGAAAGAGGAACCAGAGGAGAAACCTGAGCAAGCCGCCGAGCCGCATCCCAAGAAGACGAAGCGAACCAAGAAATATCTCGATCGCGGACTATATGCCGGTCAAGCGACCCCTTCGGATCTGACCAAGGGTCTCAGCGCGGCCGAGCAGAAGAAGCTTGCGCAAACCCCCGAGCTAAAGGACTATGGTCGCCCCAACAAGGCCCTGCCGCTGCCCATGTTTAACGGTCTGCGCCTGCTTCTCAGTGGTCGCGACTTTAAGCTACCCTACGACGTCTGCAATCCTCTGCCGCCAGGCCAGCCGAAACCTGACGAATTCCGGAAGCTTACCAAGAGTTTGACCACCGACGCCCCTGTTCTTAGTTCTTTGCTTACACTGCCGTAGATCGCTTTATTGGAGAGTCGCACTCCTTGTGGAAGAAGACGCCGCACTTCGTCGACCAGTCCAAGTGTGTTTGCAAGCCCGAAGACGGCTGTGGCGAGGACTGCCAGAACAGAATCATGCTCTACGAGTGTGACGACAAGAACTGCAACGTGGGCAGGGAGCACTGCGCAAACCGCGCGTTCGCCGATCTCCATGACAGAAAGGCAGGCGGCGGCAAGTACCGCGTCGGTGTCGAGGTCATCAAGACGTCTGACCGTGGCTACGGCATCCGCGCCAACAGATGCTTCGAGCCTAACCAAATCATCATGGAATACACAGGCGAGATCATCACCGACGAGGAGTGTTCAGAGCGCATGGAAAGCAAGTACAAGGACAACAAGGTAGGAGGGTGGCTCACTTAGTTCTTCTGGCGAGCAACGCTAACGCATCGCCAGTGTTACTACCTCATGAGCTTCGACCAGAATATGATCATCGACGCCACGAAGGGTAGCATCGCTCGCTTCGTCAACCATTCGTGTGCCCCTAACTGCCGGATGATTAAATGGATCGTGTCCGGTCAGCCGAGGATGGCGCTCTTCGCGGGAGACAAGCCCATTATGACGGGTGAGGAGCTCACCTACGACTACAACTTTAGTCCTTTCAGCGATGAAAACGTCCAGAAGTGCCTCTGTGGCGCGCCGAACTGTCGAGGGATCTTAGGGCCCAAGCCTCAGGAAGTCAAACAGCCCAAGCCTCCCAAGTCGACACTCAAGGCTGTAGTCAAGAGTGCTGTCAAGGCTAGCAAGCGCAAGATTGAAGCACTGGTCGGCGACGACGAAGCCGGCGGCTCGGCAAAGAAGCGCAAGGTCAAGGCCGCCAAGGGGGTGCGGCGGTCGCTCTCCTCGACCAGCCTGTTCACCAAGGCTGCTGCCAAGGGCGCCGCCACAGTGAAGAGGCGCGTGTCGGCCATGGCGATTCTAAGCAGCACTACCAAGACAAACACGCCTGTAAAGACGACAGCCAAGGCGACGAAGGCGACTCCTGCGAAGACGACGGCCAAGAAGCCGACTCCGAAGAAGCCCACACCCAAGAAGTACACGGCTCCCAACCCAGCGCGCAAAGCCACGGCGGTCCGTAAGTCGGGCTCCGGCAAGATGCTCAAGACGTATGGAAAGACGTCGCCCAAAAAGATGGCGAACCGGGCGCCGAGCATGACCATTGTAGCTGCGGGGGCCGGGGACGACGATGCAACGCCGGCGAAGGTGGCCAAAGGTTCCAAGCTCCACCGAAGCTTGAGCAAGGCATCGCGCAATGCGCTGGAGGAGCTCTCTTTGGGGTCCACGATCCGGCTTGTGAGCCCTGAGCTCGTGAACTCCGAGGCCACCATCACGGCCCGCCAAGACTAGACGCGGGGCGTTAGGGGACATGAGCCACGCTGCATGAGGCACTCCGTCATGCCCACCCAATATCATTGAATCTTGACGTCGACAAACGAGTGCGGTTCTGTATGTGTAAGGCGTTCGCGAGGTGTTTTCGGTCATTCAACAGGCGAAACGGAGGCATTGTACATTATGGGATGGGAAGACATCATCGTACAGGGGAGAGGGAACGAACGAAGAGGCGAGGACCGGGGAGGAGAGTCGTGAAGACGGATGCCTGAAGCACGGCGACGTCGGTCTCCCCTCGGAGAGCAAGTGAGGAAGTTGGGCCATTTCCATTTTATCAACTGCGGATCTTGCTGCACACATTTAACGGAACTGGAATCCGCTGCCAGCGCAGGGTCTAATCATCATTTTCCTCATCCCCGCCGTGGTCAGCAGCAGCTCTTGGGCATTTTCTATTCTCACTCCTTTTTTATCTAAGTTTTCACACCGGCATCATTCGATATTTCGATAGTGGTAGGGGGTGGGTCGAATGCACAAGGCACATGTTTAATGATGAAGTACATTAATGGCATGGCACTGAGCGATTGTCTGTGTGAGTTTTCCATGATCCAGAAGGTTTGCTTTCAGTAGGTAGGAAAGCAAGTGAGATGACTCCTGGGATGATGACAAAAGATGAGGCGGTGATTGGGTCCCGGAGCAGGGGACTTGGGGCCAATCGTGTCACCGAAAACCGCAGAGAAGCTAATGACCAGCAGGGGGGCATTTGAGAGACGCGGGTGGCTATGTGCATTGGGAAAAGGTAAGGTGACCTGCTTGAGTTGAGGAGCAGCAGGAGCGGGAGGGAGGAGCAGCTTCGGCGAATGCTTCTAGAAGCCTCGGATGGAGGCAAGAGGCCGGGGGAGAAGGGGATCGAATTGTTCGGGTGATGCGTTCGTCATCTTCTTTGTTCATTTCCACTGTCGCTGGGTCTTTGTCCAAATCTTTTGAAAGTTCATTCCTGCACCACTTTCTCGGGTTCATTTGTTCTTCTTACCCTTCCTCTTGTGATAGGATCGAAATGCCGGCTTCTCATACCCAGTTGCCTATTACTACTACGTGTATACCCGTATAGTGCGTGCAGTTGACCGGGTGCGGGTGTCCACGCTAGCGTACCTAAGGTAGGTAGGTAGGAGGCACATTATCCGTACTTGCGCTTCATCGGGCGCGCGCTCAGCTTCCCTCCAAAGAATCGGAAGTCGCATAGCTGGCTGTGGGGAGGGACGGCAGGCGGGGCCTGTCGGGCAAACGGCGCCTCGGGGGGGCCGCTTTTCTGACCAGTGACCGGCTTTTAGCGGCGCGGTCCTTTTGTACCCCGGCTCAACGTCCGTCGTCAACGCCCTTCATTTGTCAGGTCGATTCCTTTGCTTGCTGAAGTTCTGCTCGCCTTGTCCAATGGGTAGTGTAATTTAATGATGTCGGTTGTGCGCAGAGCCGCATCGTCTCACCTCTCCTTATCCATCCCTCCCTTTCCTTTTCCTTTTCCATCGCCGCCATCTTCGCTCACCGCTCCCCGAGCCCTCGATATGGGCAGAATCAACCACGCTTACGCTAAGGCGACCCGCCGAGGCAGAGCAGAGGTTCGTCCCAATATGTAAGTAAGGCGTCTCTTTCTGTTTCCCTCACAAGCGCGCACCGGCGCGGATCGGAGCTAGTGTGTCCACGTAGTCCGCGGCCTAGGTGAGCGCACACCGAGGACCACCCAGGATGGGCGGGTGGCCCTCCGCCGTCATTTCTGGGCTCCCGAAGCTTCATCACCAACGACAATTCATCCCGCAAGACAAGGCGACTAGCGCTAAAGGGGCACCAGCCACACGCCGCGGTCAACTACCCTGTTAAGTCGGGGTGTTTGCGATAAACAAAATTCCATTCTGTACTGTTTGGGGGGCCGCCGACCTTGAGGCGTGGTTCCCGTCTATGATTCCTAGTTCTATGACGTTTGGTACATCCCGGGAGGGGGTGTTATATCTTGTTGCTTCCTTCAACGAGTGTGGCATGGGTGTGGTGCTGGGCTGTGAGACACCTGAAGGGTGCCTTTTCCTTCTCTCCCTCGGCCCGTCCTTTTCCTTTCCACAAACATGCTGGGGAGAGCGTCGATTCCCTTCTGTTGAGCAGCGACTCTATGTCACATGGCGTGTCTGCGGTTCGCCAGTGCGAAGGACGGGCTAGGGCTCTGGCACTTTTACAAGTCAGAGAACCGCTCATCCCTCTGGGCTTGGGTCGTCACTTTGAGACGTACCTAGTGGTCGGCACGCACTTGAATCTCCTGGACGGTGCAGTAGCGGCATCTTTTCATGTGGCAGGCGGGGCAGTATTCGTCGAGTCTGTAGCTGTTCGGCCCGTTGCTGCAGTTGTGCTACATGAAGGGAAGAGGTATCAGTCAAGGCCCATAAGAGCTCTCTTGTGTGTCTGGGTCTCGAACTCACGCAGAACCACACCACATTAGTCCTGGTCCTCGTCTTCGAAGGCATGTTTACAAGTTGTGGAAGTTGTTCAATGCTGTCTTGTGTGCCCGGATCTTTTGGGTAGGAGACCTGTACGTCTTGTATGTCGAGTGTCTGAGCTGTTAGCGAGATGCTCCAACTCTCTTCGAAGTCGATGGACAGCGTCTTAGTTTATAAAACCTTCGACCATGTCTCATGATCTCGTTGCAAAACGCCTAGACATGAGCGCAGTTGCGCATATCTCTGCTGCGCAACTTCGGTAAACACGAAGCGAACGTCTGTCTTTTTTCGAGTTTGCGTCCATGCTTGAGGGGGTCAAGGGGGCTTGGGCGAGTTGCATTGCCTCACCGGTGAGGGGAGTTGCAAGCTCACCCAATTCCGTCTCGCTTTACATACAGTCATACTTGCCAATGGACCTCAATGTTCCGTCAGTTGCTGTTCTTTTGTCAATTGCCTTGTTTTTCCATATAGCCACTGACTCTATTCCATTACAGTACATTACGCTACTCTTGTTGACTGCTAATACCAAGGACGCCCAAGGGTCACACCCTCGGTCCCGCCACATTCCTGAATACCAATCATCCTCATAAAGGTGCCTCACCAAGGGGAACGCCCTGCAACTTTTCTGCCCCTTAGCCAGAGTGCCTTATTCTACAAGAGGATCGGTACCATTCTGACTCACTTTGAACTACCTCACTCTACGACTGAAGACAAGGCAACCAAGTACAATAACCATCAGCCACTTTTCGTGGGTCCTTCAGGTAATAGCACTCGGGGGGTGGGGGATCCATCAGTTACATACCGAATATGGGCTGCGCAATGAGTGCGTTGTGTTGTACTTGTGTCTATCTATCGCTAAGATACCCGTCATCGTGGCCAGTGCTGCTTCTTACATGGCCACCTCGGTGGAAACCCGTGAAAATGGGGTTTCTTTCGCTCACTGTTACTCATCTCGTGCGCTCGCTCGTTTTCGGTCTGTTCTACTGCTGGGGCAGACACTCTACAAGTTCGGATGGAGACGACAAGTACTGGGAGCGAGCGGGCGAGCGGTGACAATGAAGGAAGCGCCAACACTGTTGTATAACGTGTCGATCTAGACTCGACGTGGGCCAAGTGTTCTCTGCACCGTAGTCGCCTAATGGATATCAGGGGCAGTACTCTTCCTCGTCGTACAGGTAGCCAGCGGCCCGCCGCCGCAGTCCGACCAATGCGAAATAGGATCGCTGCAGTTCAAGAAAGGCGACTTTCATGTATCATCTTTGCGAGACGAGGCAGCTGGCACTAAAGGGCCACCAGCCACAAGGTGGCTATTGTGAGGGAGAACGGGTGAGAAATGAAAGTCATTGGTCTATCTTTCCGGGCCCATCGCTAGGCGTAGCTCCTGTCTATCCTATCCTATCCTGTCTAATTCCTGGCGGTCTAAACGAAAGCATCGCACCAGCTCTACTGGGTAGCTGAAAATGCTCACGATCCGTGGCAAACCCGCCCAGCGGCTGCCTTTTCTCCCCCATCCCTTGCATGGCCGTTCTCAGGAAGAACCGACGCTCGCCATGCTGCCTAGCCTATCTTCGCCGTATGTATAAGCTCGCGAGCAGGGGCTACAGTGAAAATGCCACTGTCTTGTGGATAGCCAACGAAGTGAGAGATCCTCTGGGTGGTTGCCCTAGATAGTGCTGTAGCTGCGAGATGCTTGGTTGGGCAATCTGCACGACAAAGAGTCAGTCTGGTTTTGTTTCGCGGAATCCTGGGGCTCGGGATCTTTCAAGATTGGAGTAGACTCACTCAGTGATCAGAGCGCTGCGTGATCACGTCCGTCATGCATCCTTCACAGCGTTGGTGTCTGCAGTTAGGGCAGTGCATGTCGATGTAAGTGTTCCACGGCCCATGACGACAAGCGTCCTGAAAGTAGCCAAGTCAGCACAGAGACAAAAGACAGTAGGGACCTTCGGCGAGCAAGGGATCCACTAACGCAGTACCAGACGTTGATTCTAACGACCGCCTTTTTGCTGCTGGAGGACTTGCCGTGGCCCTTGGAGCTGGAAGACTTGTGATGAGAGCCCATGGTCAAGATGTTTGGGGTTGGATGAAGATGAGGATTGCGAGGGACGAAGTCGGTCTGTTATATTTCTAGATCAAGTATCCAAAAGCTGCAGTGTCTGGATATACTTCGGTAGGAAGACATCGGCTTTCAAGCTGAAAAGAGGCGGTGATGTTATCCCTTTTCAATTCTTTCGACGTTGTCTTCTACGGCCTTTGGAGGTTCGCTCGCGACACGCTCGCACAAGTGCGCGCCCTATCCAATCCCTCAAGGTTGAGTAATCCGGTGAAAAGCAAGCCAGTGCTTGCTTGTTGGATGGAGTTTCCTCTAAGATGGGGGGGGGGGCTTGGAGGAGCATCGCCTCCTTCGATGGAATTGCTCTTCCTCGGATTCCAATCACCCATTTGCCCCATCGCTAGGACGCCCGTCACTTTCCTCAATCCTCAAGTTTATTATTGCCTTGTCATTTCCTTCCTCAAAAATAAAAATAAAAAAAAAAGCCTTCCGGTTTTACATTGACGTTACTTCAATCAAGGTGTATGCTGCTTGGTTCTTTTGCATTTTCGGGAATGGGGCGTGCATGAAAGGGGCGTAGTCCTCCGGTAGCCGTACGCCTCCCATCTTTCCCGTGCTGTCGGGAACGCACTCTCACCCAAGTCTCGGAGGGTTAGGGTTGTCCATGTCATACGCGGAGAAGGCCAAGGCATACGAACCACCATCCCGGATGCGCCCACCCCTGAGGCCACGCGAGGGCCCTTGCAAGGCCCGAGACTTGGTAGCCCTGCCGAGGCACAGTAAACGGCCGTCTTATTTGTGCAAGACACCAAGCAAGATCATTTGGCGTGGTGGACGTGTGTTTGTGTGTGTGTGTGTGTGTGTGTGTGTGTGTGTGTGCCTAATCAGATTGGCTCTATGTGCGTGCATCTGCACGAAGTTAGTGGCCATCGACTGTTTGATACATCTGCTACCGCATTTTGTCGGGCCCGTTTGAATGTGTACTTGCTTAACGGAAGTATGGTGACATGCTTCCTCGAGGCCACGTTGATTTCCTCAATGGCAAGCAAATCATGTAGTGCAGTACCGAGCTTCAACGTGGACTGGGTGGCTTGAATGGATTCCCTCAGGCGGACTTAGGCGTACTCTGAGGGCTTTTTGAAGATGTCGAAACAATAGTGAGCTGCAGGCTATGCTCAGCCACCATCTTCTCTACGCAGTCTGAGCAAATGGAAGGTTTGCGGTTTGTGGCAATTTAAACGGCTTGTGAGGGGTTCGGCGTGGGCTCCGCGAGGAGTAATGCGTTCGTCAGAAATGGACTGTCGAATCGCGAGACTTGCAATTTCCAAAGATACTATTACTTCTAAGATGGGAGTTCTGTCGAGCGTGGAGGTAGACTGTAAACTATGCTCCGCCACTTCAAATGTCATTTCCATTGAGCACACGAACGACAAATTCATTTCTAAGTCAACAAAAGTCGACAAGAAGCGTTGTGGCTTATATT
Source organism: Colletotrichum cereale (assembly GCA_034509685.1). NCBI lineage: Eukaryota > Fungi > Ascomycota > Sordariomycetes > Glomerellales > Glomerellaceae > Colletotrichum > Colletotrichum cereale. The sequence goes on along the minus strand of JASUDE010000024.1, from coordinate 179,741 downwards.
GAACACTCTAGTCTTGGAGGCTGGGAATCGCTGGAGGGGTTTTATGTCATATTCGTGAGGTGAAGAATACCACTGAGAGCTGCATTAATGTCAAACTCTGTGATTGTTGGTCAAGGCTTACACGATTCAACAGTGATCGTCGAGCTCGACTTGCTCTGGCTACATGTTATTGCAGTCCCAGCCAAGTCAAGAGCCAGAAAGACACCGTCATGCGGTGGTGGAGCGCAAAGGGTTCAAGCCGCAGACAAAACAACAAGATCAATTCCGCTGCGAAAGACGTCTTGGGACTTCTAGTCTATCTAGAAAACGACTGGTAGCGTAGCCTTCGTTCTCCCAATACTAAAGAAGAAGACTGATGAGAAAAACAGCAGTCGTGCTCCCCCACATCTCATATGCTGTGTCACCTCCCCCACCTGTTTGGTGGTCGTCGTCGACTCTTGGCCTGTGACTCACGTGAGATCCCGAGAGAGCAAGATCGCTTATCTATACCAATTGAAAGAAAACCCCAAACGATCGACATATGAAAATGAACCCCATAGGATCAATGCCCCCTTGCGTGTACCACCCCGAAGCCTCGACAAGAAACCCTCCGTGGCTCTCTCTCTTTGAGCCATATAAACGGGCGTTTATTTTCGTAGATCAGTTTCGAGGACTTCTGGGTCGGACCTGCCGCTGCCGTCTCTCGCCAGTCACAGGAACAGAGCATGAAATAGCCCGAAGGATACCTATTTGCTGCCTCTAACCTTGACCTTCTGTACAGGGCAGTTTTCACAACGGTTGTAGTAACACACTGGGCAGCTCGGAATATTTATGGTCATGCCCGAGTCGCCACATTGACACTACTCGCTGTCAGTCTCAGCTTCAGGGGTGCTGTCACAATGTCGATACTCACGCAGGTCCAGACCTTGACGCTGGAAGAAGACTTGCTAGACGATTTGGGAGCCATTGAAGAAGGTTGAGAAGGTACTGGCGCGTTTGGTAAGAGTTATGAAGTAAATTATGAAGCTCTGAGTCGATATAGATGTCTCTAAATTGAACTGGAGAGTGTTGCCGAAACTGCTGACAGGATAGAATTCGGCCAGAGAACGCTCTCCTCTCCTCTTCTTATATATTCCCAGTGCCCAAGACAGTATTCCCTTGATGAATCGTCATATATGCGTTCCAAATGAGGTCAGATACAATGCCACTGTGGGAGTAGAATTGTTGGCTAACAAGACCCAAGCCACACAACGACGACCACTAGTCGGGTTTGCACAAGAAGCCTCAGGCGGAGTCGCCGAAGGCGTGAATGAGGCCTGTTTGGTGCGGTCTCTGGCAGACCAAATCGGTGAGCGCCGTAGTTTGTTTCGAAAGGCACCCTATTTACCTTGACAGGGTGGTGAAGGCGACGAAACAGAGCATCCCGCCGTCTGGTACATTGCCAACACCGCCTCTCTCTCCACGCCCAATGGCACGCAACATTTGCTTTTCTGGCTATTCCGGGGCGTGTGCCGATACGCCTGATACCCGGGGGTCTTCGTACACGATGCTACGGTGAGTCAGGCAGAACTTGGGACGGCAGGTCGCTAGGACGATAAGCCCAGACGTCGTCACAGGCGTATGGGACGAGAGATGAGGAGCAGGACTCCCAGATGACTCCCTTCTTGCCTTATGCCGAAAGTACGGAGCAGGGCGGCCGAACAAGCCTTCGTGGAGACGCGCGAGATGCGAAGTGCCGTCGGGGCCCTGCGCGGGTTTGCGGCTCTGCAGGGCTGATGCAGCGTACTTTGTGCGGCTCTGCGGTTTTCGACGGTTGTGCGAATCCCAGAAAACGCGCCAGAGGTGGGCACGTCGCCCTGAAACTGGCTGACCACACCGAGCAACTAGGCAACTACTCCACTACGACTGTGAGGCATGTTCGGGGGCTGATTCAAGAGGGGGCCACACTTCAGAGCAGAGCCGCATCCCATAACTGACCCGTGTTTTTGACTCAGGTGTCTTTGATGTGCTGTGGAAGTTGCGCGACATGAAGTCATACTGCTGTGTCAATGGAACAATCCATCCATTCAACCCATGCTGCAGTTTCATACCCCCACGACCACATGCATGCCCAATTGTATGAACATAGGACGATACTAAGAAACCTCCTAGGATAGCGTACTTTGGCTAGGAATGGCTTGGCCGGAGCACAAGTTGAAAGTGAGTCGGTCGTAGGCAGCAGCGCCCTCGTTGACTTGGGGACCAGGCTTGGGCTTCTTGGGTGTGGATAGTTGAGGGGGAGGGAGAAGGCTGCAGATGTCTGATGCATGATTGCGTAACCGTGCACATCCATCCCTTGACTCGACCAGATGCGGCACTTGGAAATGCAGTGTTGATGATGCATCACGTGACGGATTCTGTGCGTGTTCGGTGACTACCGTTCAAGGTCCTGGTCTAAGTCGAGTTGTTCTGAACTATTCACTGGTGTTTATTTGTTGTTTGTATAATGAATGCATAGTTTCGGCCGGGGTCAAGTTACTAGCGGAACGGTAATTCTCCAATACTCCAGTAGTAGTGTGTCTATTGTTATCGGTTAGCACAAGTGGAAATGCGGTTGGAAAGATTACTGTCAGCCTCCCAGCCAAGGCATGGGGTTCCCCTTCCTCACATGTAGGTTCCATCTTCATTGAAGAATTGCTGACGGATGAAATATGGTGAGCACGAATTGTTGCTCATTGTTGGAGGATCAGAAGGACGGAACCATGGTTTATAGTCCGTATGTAGAGGTAAAGCAATAGTTGTTGACCAACAATCGGTGTTGGTCAAAATTCGAAGCTTAGCACTGAGCGGCTTTTAATCGAGGCTTTATAGTCAGTAGTCGGTAGCCGGTAGTCACCAGTTCATACCAGTAGAACAGTTCTAGAGTCGGTAGTGCAAGCTGCGTTGCATCATCAGCAACTCAAAGCAGCTGGGCTGGTTGCTCCAAGCTCAGTGAGGTCGTGCAGTAAAATAATGAGAGGCTTTTCTGTAGTAAAGGGGGTAACTTTGGTCGGGAAGTTTGATAACCGAGCTGTTGTTTGTCGAGGTGGTACTGTCCATGAGAGTGGCTGTCGGTCGAGGAGAAGGGGTCGAGGAGAAGGGGTGACGATGCGGTTAAGTACATGGAGTCATCATGCGGCTCTGCTAGTCCTATGTCTATAAAAGTGCAGTCGTGAACCTGTAGACCTCAGGATAGATAGCAAGGGAACCCTGGAGTTCAAAATCTTAGGCAGAAAGACTCGTTCCTTGAGCCTCAGAAAAAGGGTTGTCATCTCCCTAGCCTTGTCAGTCCTCGGTATTGGCCCACTGACCTTCCCGCGTGACTCTGCTCTTGCTCTTCGAGTTCCCTGTTGGTAATTTGAGACTCAACAAGGAATCAAATTGCAAATTGCGGCTGAAGGTCAGACCAGAGTAAACTTGAGATGATTGGCTTTCTACACCATGTTGGTGGTAGGTGGCAAGATCTGACTGAGTAGCTAGTTAGCTTGCTTACTGAAGCCCAACGACGTTGAACGATGTCCAAGGTTAACGCCAGAAGCTGTGCCCAGTCGAAAGCACCGGATCATTCCTAACACCCGTTTGCGGTAGAAACCACCAACCGACAGATCATAAAGGGTCATATGGTTCTTGGGCAGGCAGTCTATTCCTACCCTAGAGGGTACGGGAGTCGGTCAGTGTTGTCGTGGAATGGTGAATTGGCATACTCTTGACGTGTCAGCTCGTTCTACCTGTACGACTCTAAGATGCAAGCCAATGTTCTTCTTTTATGCAGAACCATCAAGGTAAAGGCGATTGGAGGACAGATGCAGTTTGCCTCGCTTCCTCGCATCTGCTGGGGGGAGGGGGTCTGCAACTTGTCGGGCAAACCCAATGCCGTCTGACTTTGTTTATTCGGAGTAGGCGCACTATTAAGGTGAGCTGCCGCATGTAGAGGCATATCAAGAAATGGCAGACGGTTTCCGGAAGTTTGCGTAATCAGGTTCGAGCGTAGCGGTATAGTGTATCGGGTGGCAAGGGCTGGCTAGGCCCAAGAACCAACCTCAGTCGCCATCATGCAGCCTCCAGGGATTGCTGGAGATGGGTTTCGAACTTGTGATCCAAAATACGGAACATCCAAGTATTGAGCGACATCGAATGATCCTTTCGGCAACGGAGCAGCTGAAACACCAATCCATGATGGTTGCAAGCCCTTTCACCTGGTTGGCGAGGCTGCACTTGCTAGCTGGAGCCGGAAAAGTCGGTGTCGCCGAATAGACGCAGCCATCACAGATCTTCAACGCGCGCTTAACTCGGCAACGCTAGCCCTTTCACTTGAACAAGGTTTGTTTGAATCCTCGGCTTGATCGCCGACCGGCGTTTCCCGAGTCCTGGTGGTTTGGTGTGACGCGTAATCGCTGAATGGAGGCGGAGGAGGTTTGATGGTCGAACCAGAGGGATGTGGATGTGCTTGCACGAACACTTCCTGTAAGGGAAAAGGCAGTGTGTTTTCGGCAGCGTGGAGAAAGAAGTTGGTTCTAGAATTAGCGAACGAGTGATTATGATGAGGCGTGTGGGAGGGAGAGGCAGCAAAGAAGCTGAAGGTGTGAAATCCAATGAGGAACAATACCTTCCTACCTGAGGTACATACGGATACAAGGTACGCAAGTCGGCTGTAGGGCTGACGCCACCTTTTGACCCACTTTTACAGAGTAGGTAAGTGCCTAGCCTCTGGGTAGGTACCTAGATGGATACAACCCCCAGCTGTTCCTCGGCAAACACAATGCATTGTTGTTGCAGTCTGCGGCGCGGCCGGCGCATGTTTCCCGTCCTGCCCCTGTGCCCACCCACCGTACTTAGTAAACGAATCCTACCTCAAGTTTAAGTAACGTCTTTGAGCCTGTGGAAATTGCTCTGCATCGCACCCATGCACCCGCGCCCGCCGCGCTTGTACCTCTCAGCGGCGTGCAGGCTCTTTCTCGGTTGTCGTCCCGTCACCGTCCGTTCCACTACATTCCACCTCGAGGTTTTCGACGACCGACTTCAATCCTGCGCATCGCCGCATTGCCGCATCGCCGCATCGCCCGACGTGGCTCCATAGCCCGTCGCTTGTCGCTCTTCGAATCATCGCCCCCAACCGGTGGTAACGTTTCGCTGCCTGGCCCCTCTCTCAATGTCTCGGCAATGATCGCACCTCTGCAATGTCGCAAGCCACCAGCACCAAATGTGCTTCGCGATGGGTGACGCGCATCATCCCCATCATCATCACGGGCACAAGCGGCTATGCCACCTACGTGATTGTGGCCTATTTAGGCGGTCAGTACCCCCTTGACTCCGGGGCGCAACCGATAGCTGACGTTTGCTGCAGTCGACTATCTTTACAGGACCAGGGGTGAGGTCGGCGCCGCAGTGTCGACAATCACCATTTACCTCTTCTTCTACCTTCTCACGATCGCCACATACCTACGAACTTTCCTCAAAATCAAGACGGACCCAGGTCTGGTACCGCTCGGTCCCCAGGCGCAACACCCGTCGAGGGAATCCAACAAGAAGCGTAGACGGAGGAAAGAAGGCGATTTGGAAAGCCAGCCGTACTTTACCGGCCCCGATCAAGACCCGGACAGCCCCGGCCTGGAGACCTTTTACAGCAAAGACGTGTTTGTGTGCGAGAGCGACGGGCGGCCCAAGTGGTGCTCCGAATGCCGCAACTGGAAACCTGACCGGGCCCATCACTCGAGCGAAGTGGGACGATGCGTCCGAAAGATGGACCACTACTGCCCCTGGGTCGGCGGCATGGTATCGGAGACGTGTAGGTGCTACTATTTTACCGGCCCGTTGTAAGGTCTTGATGCTGACAAATCGTAGCCTTCAAGTTCTTCGCCCAGTTCACCTTTTACTGTACTTTGTACTGCACGATTGCTCTCGCGCAGGCAGCTTATTGTCTTGCGTTGCAGGCGCGAGATGACACCGTCGATGGTAGAACAATCTCGGGAGTTGCCATCGCCGGTTTTTTTGGTCTCTTCACCTTCCTGATGACTGCCACCTCGTGGCGCTTCATCTTCCTTAATATTACCAATATCGACGCCCTCCGCAAATCGTGGGTGCACCAGCTAGCAGTCAGGGTGCCTAACGGTACCCGTCCCGGCAACCACTACGGGACTATCATGTATCCCCTACCAAACCATCCGCAGGAAGTACCGACCTCCTTGGGTGCCGCCGTGGATAGCGAGGCTCCGCGTGATCGTCTCGCGACACGTACTTTTGCCATCATTAGGACGGAGCCGGATGAAAACCCATGGGACCTCGGCTATAGCAGGAACTGGACCTCCGTCATGGGGCACAGCTGGATCGATTGGCTTCTACCTATACATGGGTCGCCGTGCGCCAACCACGACAGCATGCAGAGCGACTACGAAATGGGCTCCCTGATACAGACACTCCGAGAAAGGCATGGCCTGACTGATCCCAATCAGCCCTCTGCCGAGATGGAGATGCAGGAGATGCGGCCAGGTGGTTATTAGTCAAGGGAAGAAGATACCCATGGGTCATACATGTGATTTTGTGCGGGCGTTTGGAACGGTATAAGCGACTTGAAGGGCTTCAGCGTTTGACTGCGGGGTGGACGTATATGCGTGTAAACACGTGTACCTATTAATGAATCCTCTTTTGTAATTATAATTCAGTACAAAGGGTCAGGTATGGTCTGGTACTGCCCGGCGTTATCTCCAACCGATTCTTTGTTGACGAGTCTGCAAAATCTTTCATAACTCATTCATTCGGGCGCCAACGTGACAGGGCTTGCCGCTCCTGCGGCGCGTTGGCGCGGCGTCTGGGATCTCCCGGATCGGCAAAGGATAGATCCACCGATACGGAGGTGGCGTCCGCCCGAGGGGGCGGGGCTGTTCCGACGACCAGCGGGTCTGTCCTCAGCGAGAGAGAATTGTGGAAAATGAGCCATGTCCGGGTTGTGATCAGAGACTGTTCCATCCCATCCCGGGATGGCCCACCTTGAGCTTGTGTTGGATGGCGATTCTCGAGTTTGCTTAATCGAGCACTGAACAGCTCACGATCTACCTTTAGGCAGCTTGTAACCGTACCTCTGTATCCACTCGGCCAACGGGAATGAGCTTTCAACTCTTGACATACCTATCTGGTTGTGCTGCTAGTCAAGATCAAAGCTTGTTTCTTAGAGCCAAGAGCCTATCAGACAGCTTCGAGACTATGCTCCTAAGATTACGTGGTTGCTAACTGGTGGTTCAGACTCGTCTGTAAGACACGGAGGCCGCAATGTGCTTGCAGTATAGCCTCCGATGATAACACGCTGGGCTGATTGCACCAGTTACGCGATCGAGCGCGAGATGACAGTTTCTCTTGTGGTCGGACTGCGGAAAACGCTAAGGTAGACCGTACGCGCTAAGAAGCAGGCAAGCCATCGTACGAATCCTAGTTCCCATGCCTGCCGGGTTGAAATGATGTATTGGCACCTCCAAAATCGGTTGAAAGTAATACCGGAGATAAGAAGCGGGAAGTGGTGAATCAAAATGCAATGCTCATGAGGGCAAACTCGGCGTGAGGGCAGCATCACCTCATCATGTGGATGTATCTCGTACAAGGTACAGCTTGCAGCCTGCAGATGGTAACGTAGAATATTGATAAGTAAGCGGAGACACAGCAGGTTATTGTTATTTAGTATTACGTTGCTTGGCGCCCACCGATATGCTGGAGCTTGCTGTCAACCCCATAATTGGAATAGAAACGCACTTAGCCATGCTGCCGCATATGACCGCAAACCATGTTAAAGGCGATCGCTAGGCTTACGAGTTAGTGCTGCTGGGATCGATCTAAACCAGCAGCACTTTGTTTTCTAGGACTCGTGATAGGTTGAAAGGCAGTGGCTATCGAATGGTCAGGCTGGATGGTGAATCCAGCTGTGTGGTTGCTATTGCTAAACATATTTACTGGAAGTAAAGAATCGATCCGTCTGCATGTGCATGACAAAACGGTAAATCCGTAGCTGCGAAGAGAGTGTTTGTCTTTGTTCATCATCACTCTCCTCCCCGAGTTCGATGCCTATTGATGAGACACCAAGGGGTGGCCGGACTGAGCGATAACAAAGGCAAGACCCTTAGGTGGTGAAGGCACCATCTGCTTTTTTATCTTTAGAGAGGCGTAAAAAAAATACGATCTAGTCTCTTGCAACATGGAAACGGAGACAAGTGCACATTTGAAAAAACAAAACAAAAAAAAGTGCCCACCATAGGCAGTAAGTACGTACAATTTGGTACGCTACGAATGGCCGACGTTCTGCTGGTCATCGTTGGGACCGAGGTGGAACCTATTGATTGCGCTAAGCCTATTTTCAGCAAGCGCATGTACACAGTACTGTGCCTAAATGTAGTCAGGAAGGCAGCCGCGTTCCGAAGCGCGTTTACCTTGGCTTCCACCTACTTTTCGTAGGCGCAATCGATCTCTGTGCAGACCCATCACTAACCAGGTCCCTCGAGGACTCGAGAACGTCTTCCGTCGGGGGGGGAAAAAACCTCCGAAAACAAGAAGAGCAAAAACACATGACATATGTGTGTCTCGTCTCTTCTGTGTGCTGATGCTGACCGCTGAAATTTACCGTTAAACTCTGGCAGACGAACAGGGGCTGATCCGGCGCCGACAGGCTTTTCACTCCAATACTCGGAACCATGTCGTCCTCACAGCCCTTTCGGGATTCTTCCCCTCTTCTCGGCACAGGTAGGAGGAAATCTCAATTCAAGTACAAGCATCTGTCCCAGCTGGCAACGTACAAAACGTCGTGCCCGCTGAGAGTCATAGCCCACATTGATTTGGACGCCTTCTACGCACAATGTGAGATGGTACGTCTGGGCGTGCCAAAGGACCAACCTCTTGCAGTTCAACAGTGGTACGTACGGAGAAGCCCTGTGGTTCATCATATCGCCAACTAATGAACTCGCCAGGCAAGGCCTGATTGCCGTCAACTACCCGGCCCGTGAATATGGAATCGGCCGCCATTGCACTTTGTCGGACGCCAAAAAGCTTTGTCCTACTCTAGTTGCTCAGCACGTGGCTACATGGCGCGAGGGCGATGACAAGTGGGCATATCGTGACGATGCCGCCGCCAATATCCAAAGCGACAAGGTCTCGCTTGACCCCTACCGTCTCCAGTGCAGAAGGATTCTGGGTGTCATCAAGGAAAGCTTACCCCCGGATCTTCAAAAGATCGAAAAGGCTAGCATCGACGAGGTCTTTCTTGACCTTTCCGCCCAGGTTCACGCAATCCTCTTGGAGCGCTTTCCCGAGCTAGCAAACCCACCTCCTTACGATGACCCGACTGAGGATCTTCCTGTGCCCTCCGTGGCAGCACTAGACTGGCAGGCAGATGCCCTCGTCGACTTGGACGAGGAGAAAGAGTCCGTGGACCCAGACTGGGACGACGTGGCGATTCTCATTGGGTCTGAAATTGTGCGCCATGTTCGGGGCCAAATCTTGGATAGGCTACAGTACACATGTTCAGCAGGCATAGCCAAGAATAAGCTACTAAGCAAATTGGGCTCCGGTCACAAGAAGCCCAACCAGCAAACTGTCATCCGAAACCGAGCTGTGGCCCAATTCTTGTCCGGTTTCAAGTTCACCAAGATACGCAATCTCGGAGGAAAGCTCGGCGAGAACGTAGTGTCAACCTTCAACACCGATGCCGTCCGTGAGCTACTGGCTATCCCTCTGGACCAAATGAAAGCAAAGTTGGGCCATGACACAGGTAACTGGGTACACAACACCATTCGTGGTATCGACACGAGCGAGGTAAACTCCCGCACGCAAATCAAGTCGATGCTTTCCGCGAAGTCTTTCAGGCCATACATCAATACTCCTGAACAAGCTGCCCGATGGCTGAGGATCTTTGCTGCCGACATCTTTGCCCGCCTGGTTGAGGAGGGGGTTCTGGAGAACAAGCGTAGGCCGAGAACTATTAACTTGCACCATCGACATGGCGGCCAGACCAAATCGCGCCAAGGTCCAGTCCCTCAAGGTAAAACGCTTGACGAGCAAGCCTTGTTTGACCTCGCGAAAAACCTCTTGAATCAGATCATGGCTGAAGGCAGTATCTGGCCCTGCGCCAACCTCAGCTTGAGCGTGGGTGGATTCGAAGATGGTGTCACCGGCAACATGGGCATCGGCGCTTTCTTGCTGAAAGGAGAAGAAGCTCAGGCGTTAAGGCAGGTCAGCCGTGAAGCAAGTCATCCGACCACTTCGGAAGAGATGCCAATTTCCAAACGGCGCCGGACAGACGGAGGGGCGATCGATCGCTTCTTTACACGGAACGTTTCCACCGACGACGAACTGCCAATCATCAAAGCAACCGCTGAGAGCAATCTCAAACCCCGACAGGATGCCACACAGGGAGAGCTTTCGGCGGCTACGTCAAGCTCGCTGGTACAGGGGGCCAACATCAGCTCTCGTCAGGTGCCAGTCACATCCTTTACATGTTCGCGGTGTAACGCACATTTCGAAACACCCGAAGGCCACCAGAGCCACGAGGACTGGCACTTTGCCAAAGACCTTGAAGATGAGGAACGTGGCAGGCCTGCATTTGCCAATCGCCCTTCCGCCGCTCGCAATTCCGGTACAAAGCCATTGGGTGCATCGGGCAAGCGGGGTGGACGTGGCGGCAGGGTCGAGCAAGGACAGAGCAAGCTGAAGTTTGGATGAATCTTCTTGGTATGTCCAAAGATACCGACATTATGCCAAAAGTCTGTCGAGCGGGTCCTGCCGCCTGATACCTGACGAGGCTTGGAAGTTGGTAAACTTCGCGCCCTGATACTCATCTCAAGGGTGGCCGCGGCACCGCAGGTTTTGATTTTGAGCCCCCCTGCGAACATCACCAGCAATGGTCCCTGATGGGCGTTATCTGTATCACTGGCAAATCTCATAACAGTACAACAGGTTCCACTGGCCGGGGACGATATGAGCACAGGACCTGGTCTATCTGTCATAACGGCCAAGTTAGGCATCTGGAGGAAGAACCGGGGAGCCGGCAGGCAGGTCCACCGCACAGGCAGTCAGCGCCCAGGAGACACTTTCGCGGACCTTGGGGTTGCTTCCGGAGTCGTGCTGGGTTGCATCTACCGGAGTACGTAGATGTGAGACATGAGAACGAGGCGACTTGGCGGGCCGTTTAGTCACCCCAGCCTGACGGGACAGGGACGGACTTGTTGAAAGCATTCGGCACCAGGGAGAGGTTTGATAGCTCCATGTGGATATCAAATACGCGCGAGTGTCGTCATACCAATTCCCGCCTGCAGTCAATCGTGGCAGATTCGGATCAACACAGCTGGATATTGCAATATGGGAGTATTAGGGGCGATGGGCCGCAGCGAGCAAGGCCTTGGACATAGCAACAGCGCCAGGCGGCCTCGTGAACCAGCAGAAACTGTGCGGATGAGGTTCAGAAAGTGAGACGACATGCATACTACGACTCCGGCTGAGGCCGTTTTGGTGCAAAGATTGGACTGTTCTTCACGAATCGTTTTGGTTGCGCCTGGTCACGTTGTTACAAGCCGGATTACGTCTATGGGTGATTGGTCGCGTGTTAGGCATCTTTGGGCCAAAGTGGAGCGGGCCACATTTTTGGCGCGAAGCATTGATACCCAACGATGCCAACCACCACTACGGATACCGCCACATACTACGGAAGTACGGATAGGTACTGCCAACTTTACAATGGCACCATCCAGCAACCCACACTAGATGGACATGGCGAGAAGAAACAAGTCCGCGCGCCTCACACCGTCGTCCCTGGCTGCGATTGGAAGCGGATAGCTTGGAGATAGTAGAGACGGGGCATTCCCGGCAGTCGGAAGCGATAGGCCAACGGTTGACAGAGGGACCAAGGGACGGACCACTTCGCCGACCCCGAGTGGGTTCGCAGCACGGCGGAGGTCAATTACTGAGAAAACACCGCAGCAACCACCGGAGCCTGGTTCATGACAGGGCTGACGACGGGGAGCTGCGCCGTGAAGTCAGGCAGTGGCGGGCAGTCAAGAGCATGGATTCAAAACAAGACAGCCGAGCCGTCCCACGCTTCAGCCCGTAGCGGCTTGGTGCAAGCCAACTCTGAAAACAGGTGTCAGGATTGACCTCGCACAGGTTTGTGCCCTTGAGCCTGTTGGCCCGTGGTACTGTCGCCGTTCAGAGCTGGGATGTCCCATCCTGGTAGGGTATCAACACTGGGACGGTCTAGTCGGCAAATTTGGAACTGGACGAGACAATGACTGGCACGACCTCTTTCCATCGCGAGCAACCCGAAATACGAAACAAGAGATCATCGGGGGTCTGGGAAGTAAGTCGGCAGGCAGCAAACGGGACTCTCGGCGGATCTCTTCCGCGCATGCAAGCATCAAAGAATGGCGGCTTACGATATTCTCGAGGACCGGGGGCCCACAAGACTCCCGCCTCGTCGGCGCCCAGCCTGCAGTGTAATTCGGACGGTTGCTGGGACCGAAAGCATCCGTTCATTCCGTCTTCTGTGGCATTCTTGCCCGATTGTCCAAAATAGAAGAACATTTTCCAATGTGCCTCGGCAATAAGGATGGAGAATGTCAGTGGCAGCGCCTCGGAATTCGTGGGTGTCGCAAAACGCCACTGCGCTAATAGTTAACCGTTGCCTCGACATGACACATGATACAGAGCAATTACCTACCTAGTCCAAACAAACGCCGAATCTAGAACGGACTACTCACGAGCCACTTCTCTTGCCAAACACTTGCTTCATCCCAAGCCGACGAGTGCATTTCAGCCTCAGCGGTACACTGCATTTTCAAATGAGAGTTTTCGCAGCAAGAGGGCTAAATCAGTGCCCGATTCTCCCGACGCCCCGGCACAGGGAACAATAGCCAGGTTCGACGATACCTGGTCCTGGAAGGAGACGAGTGTAACGACGCACCACAGTACACAATCGCCGACGGGTCTGGGTCATGCTCAGTCGAGTTGTTGATAGGGGTCTCTCAGGGAAACCCCTATCATCGGGGAAAGAGAAAGTTTACACCATTATCAAATGTTGATACCCACCTCTCTCTCGCGCCTTCGGCTCAACTGTTTCTTTCACCCATCGGGCAGCAAATAAATAGCGTTGTCGATTCAGCCGGGAAAGGCGGGAGGCGGTGACAAACAAAACATGCCACCAAGCCGAGCCCGTGCGATGGATTGGAGCCCTGTTGCAACCCCCTCCCCCGAGCACGACGCTCCTAGCACTGGTTCTCACCGCAGCTCGTAATCGTCCCGTCTCTGTTGTGGCTTGGAATCTGGACAATCCAAGGCACTGTATGCTTAGCACCGTGGTTCATTTCTTGGCTGCTGCATCATGATCGGTCAAGGTACTGGTAATTTCTCGAGGGCCTAAAGCCCCAAGAAGCTGCCCGCCTCGGTCGCCTCTCTGGGTAGTTCGCCTTACGTACATACGTACGTAACTGCGCCTGCGACAGTGACGGATCACCGCCCCAACCCGAGCGTATTGTGTCGCTCGCAGGCCTCGCACATTTGGCGACGTATTACGTTGGGGGAGGGCTCAGAACCCCCAAGCATGAAGGCTGTTACATCATCTCACTGAACTTGGACGGGGCCCAATCTGGTCCGGTGATCCAGCAGCCACGTATCCGTAGGTGGTTTTACAGTGCCCAACCCCAATCTTCATCTCATCGTCTCACTCGAGTTTCTGGCCTCTTATTGGCCTAGCGACTCTATCAACCTTGCTCGGGTCCAGCCTCTTTTACAACCCTCCACGCAGTACATACATTATAGTACAGCAGCCCTGTGGAACCGTATCGACGTTCGCTCTGGCTTGACACTATCGCTTTGGTCAACGGAGTCATGGTGCTACGAGCGTTGGGCGGCAGACACGAGTAGCGAAGCCCACCGCACCGGACGACGATTCCCAGTCAACTCTTGTGGGTTTTCTGTGTTGTTGGTGCGCGCACGACGCAGGGAAGTCCTCGGTATCCCTTTTGGGCTGGGCGCGACGGGTCAACCCAACCTCTCTACTATGCACTCCTCCGTTCCGTAGCTGCACCTCATCCTGCCTCTGCCCACTCAGAGCGGCCGCCACCCAGCTTCCCTGCTGCCGCCCAACCGCTCTCCGCCTCCATTTGCCCAGTTCTCGTTCCGCCGTCTGTCTTCGCCAGGTGGCTTGGGTTAGCCCTGCTGGTCCTCTTTTTTTCCCTTTTTCCCTTCCTCTCACCACAATCCTCATCACTGGGGGCCTGGGTGGGAGGGGGCAAAGGGCCCGGCGTAGGCAGGCGGGCTCTCATCGGTTGGTCAGACTGGACTTAGACGGCACCCCAGAGACGCAGTACCACCCCCTCCTAGCCCCCCCTTAAACACGCTAGGGGGCAGGTTGAGTGGCATATTGGCCAGGTTGCCAGGGTTTACTTGCAGAGCGAGAGAAAATCCGCGCAGAACTGCCAGCCAACAACGTGGTGCCAACAAGCCCTGCTGATTCTTCCCTGGTCGGTCGCGCGGCCTCCTGACTGGACGAAGCAGGAAGGGTAATGTGCGAGTGAGCCGGGAGCGAGGGCTTCCCTCCTCCTCGTTCAGTGACTGGGACACTGGCACGACTGAATGATTAGTGCGGGTGTGTAGTGTGTATGTACGGAGTACTGTGTATGTGTGTGTGTGTGGACATGGAATGGATAGTCCCGAGTACACGCCTCAACGGGCCAGCACCATCTTCGAAAAAGTGCGAAGGAGGGGGGGTCGGTGACCATTCACAGACTTGTTCGCTGGCTGTTGATCACTGGCTACTGGTCCACGTCGATGACTTGACTTACCGCAGGGCCGGACAGGATCTTATCCAGTACCGCAGTACCTGGCCTGCCACACAGCTCACAGGCGCTGGGGGTCCCGGTTTTTCCTGCCAAAGCCCCACCCCCCAAGAGAAGAGCCAGACTCTGGCCTGTTCCTTTTCTTCTCCCACAACCCACTCCCTGCCCGCTTTCTTCGCTCTCATTCTTCTCTTTTTCTCCTGCCATCTTGTCGACAATCCCATTTCTTGCAGGTCTTCTCGTCCCTTCTCACTCTCCCCTTCCTTCTCCCCTCTCCTCACCATTCTCGACCGATCGTCCTCTACCTCGTCTTCGTCCATCACACCAGACCTCAACATGTCGAGACAATCGCGCGGTCCCCCGGCCAGCTCGGCCTCTGCAGCCCCATCCAGCGGCCGCTCCAACGAGTACTTCGTTCCCAGAGACGGTATCGATCGCGAGGTCATCACCGCCGATATTTGTCGCTACCTCGGAAACGACGCTCTGGTACGCCCGGGTCACTACGAGAACCCCCAGACTGGCCAAGTAGTCCAGGGCTACTACATCACGGCCTACCGGAACCTGACAACAGTGAGTGTCTTGGCCCGTTGCCACCACCCCTTCTGTGTGCAAGTTTACTGACGTGAAACCTCCACAGGCCATGATCGACGACTTGAAGGCCGATTCTGCGCGATGGGAAGCAGAGAGGCGGCAGCAGGCCGCCCGGAACACTTCAGGAGGTACCTCAGTCTCACGAGACGCGGCGGCTCCTTTGTCGATACGATCTAACTCCCCTACAGCAGGGTACCGCCAGTCGGAGACTCATTCCGCGCGCCAACACTATGGCCCTACGGATTCCACTGGCTACCCGGACGTAGGACGTGACTCCTATGACAGTGCCCCCAGATACCCAGGATCCCAAGCCCCAGGATACTCGGGGAACTCCACCCAGGGCTACCAAGGATCTCCTGCGGGCTACGCCCAGCAACCTTCCTCTTTTCCTTCTTCAGGTGGTGGGTATTCGTCGTATCCCGGAGGCGCGTACTCCCACCAGGACCCGAGGGACCCCAGATACGCAGGACAGATGGCTCAAGGATATGGGGAACCTCCCTACATGGCTACCGCCGCGAACTTGGCTCGAAGCAGCTACACTGCCGATCCGTACGGCGCTGGACAGCCTTCCCGGACTCCTACCACTATGGCCCCCCAGCAGGGACAGACTTACTCCGGATCACAGGTTCCGGCTGGCTATTCCTCCGGTTTCTACCCGCCCTCGACCTCGGCGCCCTATGGCTCGGCGCCGGTGGCCTCGGACCCGTTGTACGGACGCGGTGCGTACCATTCTCACTACTCTCTAGCAGCTTGATCTGATTGTGTAGCGTCCCCAGCAGGTAACCCGTCTATCTCTGGCCAAGGATCACAGTATGACCAACCCCCAGCCCCTCGCACCTCCGCCACCCCTACGAATGCCAAAGCTCAGGTGTCAAGCAGTGGATCATCGCACTCCCGCCGTGAGAGGGAGTCCGACCGGAGTAATCACCAATCCGACCGCCACCGTCCTCCTCGCCGCTAATACGTTACCCACCCATGGACTGTTGTAGCCATTCCGACTGCGCGAGATGCCAGTCTCGCGAGTCGCCTACCATGAATTTCATCCTAATGACTCGGGACTTGGAGACTCATCACCGGCGCCAGCCTCTTTTATCATTTGTTTCTCCCGGATAGAACCCTCCCTGGAACTTTTAGGTGTGAAAACCCACCTCGTGAGTTGCAAGTCTGCATCTCGCACTCCGCTGTCTGGCTTTGCTGGCGTTTTGGCTTTGCGCTGGCTCGGAGCTCCCTTGGCTCTACATCTACTCCGGACCCGTTCCCTCTCAAGTTCTCTACCATCCTTCCTGGACTTAAACCCGGACTTTTTACCTGGATTCTCCCACCAAGGATGGATTTTTTACCGCATACCCTGGACGTTTACGACTGCATATATGGATTTGGCCGACGACTGTGCTATTCGATTGAATTCCCTTTGGCAAGCATGGTGGCTTGTTTGCACGTGTGTATGGCCCCGGGACCTGGAACGGGAAAAAAGACGCTTTCTCAGTTTACACTTGCGCCTGCCAACTTTGAATCCGGACCACCTTGCTGTCTGGACCCGTCCTGAAGGTGGGATGTGATGCCATATTACTCTTGATCTGGGTTTCATTTCTTTGGACCTCTGGAGTTCTGGGTGACGGTGTTTCCTAACAGAACGGTGAGGTCGACATCTGGACAGCAAGGTGAGAGTCTTGGACTGTATATATCTAACGCATCCCCAGAAGGGGGCTTCTACGACTTCAACACTCTCTTTCATGGACTTATGGGATATACCCTTCTTGTTAGGGACTCTCATTCCTAACGCCACAGTCAGCCGGATCTGCTACCACTGGACCTCACCCAACTGGAAATACCCACATGGACTACTGGCAGATGGATCTGTTCAAGCCCTTGGACATGATCATTATGGACTGCATGTATTGCCTAGACGGACCCTGTACGAACCCAATCATCGGACCAAGCCGTGGCTGTACCACCTGATGGACATATGCCGAGGACAGGAGGCTAGCTGAACTAGCGCGCCCTCCCTCGAGCTCCCACTGGAACTCAAGCTGGAGTCACCAAATCGAATCAAATAATATTTTGGCGGAGACTCACATCTCCTTTGCTTGGGTAAGCTCCAAACATCCCGGTCCGTCCAACCCATAAGCTAGTCAAGCCATTCCGTCCGGAATGTGAGACTGCTGCGCATGAGCACTTGACCGCGACACCCTATTCCTGGGTCACTCTATGCTTGTCTCGGCCATTGTTATAGCCTGCCATGGGACACAAGTCTGGCGGTTCGTGGTTCCAATACCCTCCATGACCCAAAATAGGGCCATGGTTGAGGTCGCCTAGCCAGGCAAAGGGAACAGACATTCGATACAAACCTCAGGATCATCTTTCATGGAATTTGGCTGCCCAGCCTTATGGAGCCTCACAGCCGGATTACGTGGACCCTTCCCGGCAGCCTCTTGGAACAGCTCGTTAGTCACCACTATTCCTAAATTGTGTTTTAATTTTTTTATCTCTGGTTTCTCACTTTCCCTACTCTGGACTGCCTTCCCTGAACACCTGTAGACCGAACGCGGGAATACTAACTGGAAGGATGTAGGTCAGACAGTTCATTGGATAATGAAGGCACAGGGGAATTGGTTCTCGTTGAGGGACAGGCACGGAAGAGTCTAGTTGAGACTTGATCTTGTATTGCATATCATGGCGCGAACGAGGAAGAGCGTTCTTGTTGTTCTTTTTTGGGGGTTTCCTTATATTCACGAGAGTTTTGGAGTTGGAAAGGAGAAAGTGGTGGCTGGACTGACTGGTTATTTGATGATTATCTGCTGATGTGTTTGGCGTTTATTGGCATGAGGAAAGCAGCGGCTGCCGGCTATTGAATGACGACAATGTTTCTGTGATGACCTTGGCGAGTTTTCGTGTATCCTTGGGCCCTCGAGGCGCTAATGCCATACCCCTACCGTTATTCCTATGTCCGTCATTGGGAAGGTGCGTGTGACGCCACGCCACGCCCGTGGACCATGACACTGCGACGGTCGCATTGCGACCACGGCCTCCTGGCATCACCCCGGCTGGCGGTGGTCGCGGCGTCATGTCAAAAAAGCCCATCGCGTGTGCGGAAGCAGCCCAACTGTCAGGCACCCGCCCTCTTGGGACCAAGTATTCATTCACGTGGACAAGGAATTGGGCAAAGTTGACAAAAAAAAACCTTGTCGAGATATGGGTGAGTTTTGGTCGGGAACCCCAACCCCTGACTCTAGACAACGTTTGAATTCGAGGGGGGAAGAGAGGGTAGCCCTGTCCAGGCCTTACGCATTGGCGCCAGCGGTAGAGTTCATCACGACGGGTTTGAGTTTACGGCAGATACAGACAGGAAAACAAGGAGGACTCGCATCTCATTGCGTACACACAGTGTGTTGTTACTGCCATGCCGGTCATTCACCACCTCCCAAAAGGAGACGAACCTGCCCACCCTCTTGTTGTAGAGTTAGCCCATTTCATGCCAACAAGATCTCGATCGGGACCAACTCGCCCCCTCCCTCCTTTTCGGACTCGTACTGTGGTTCTGCCTTTTTTTCCCCCTCTTTTATTTTTCATCCTACCTTTCTGATGCCAATTCTGTCTTTCCCCATACCACTTTTCGATGTGGGGATCTGCGCAATTGTGTGTGGTCTGGCACGGGAGTGGCAAATTTTGGGGGAGGGGACATCAAGGAGGTGCCCGTCGAGGGGGAACTGGGGGCTATTCGATTACGGTTTGCGGTCTGGACACGAGGTGGGTGATCTTTGGGATCGACGCACATGCTCCGTGGAACGACGGAGCGGATGATCTGAAAATTGAAATGTTTTGGGTGCTGCGGTAGTCCTTGTCTCGGGCGGCTTGCAAGCCGGTCGGGCGAGAGAGACAGCGACGCTGCTCGGAGGCAACTGAATACAGAGCTGGTAACGTACCCGGAGCATATGCCTGTCTCGGGATGATACGGTCACGAATCCGACGACTTTGACGACTGTGCTCATCACGAACGGCTTGGTTGGGTAGAGCGAGGGTTGAAAGTACCAATGCTGAAGAGGAATCCGCCATAGGGCTGACTGACCATGGTGGCGTTTCGCAAGGGCCCGGCCGTGGCACCGAGTCAGGGCGGATGCTACGGATCTCCCTGCCATCTACCAGCACAGCAGCGGAGAGCATTGTGGCTGCAAATGGCCGCGACCGCCAAACAACGGGGGTCCATTCTGAGTCTTCGAGCAAACGTCGTTGGTCGGACAAGATATCTAGGCCAGATTCCCTGAGACTCGAAGGCAGGGGAGACGATTTGTGAGGATTGGGACGAGAGCGTCTGGAGGGAGGTTTAAAGCAGACCAAATTCTAGGATCTGCGCATGGTTCAAAGTTTCCAATAAAAGAAAAAAGGAAGCCGCGAGAGGGGGAAATCAGTGGTTCAGGAGCTACATAGGTAGGTAGTGCACGGAATTGGGAGAATCGCCGGTATGCCGAGTGTTCAGGTCGTGCTGGGGACCCGGAAGAACAGAGGGAGGAATGTAGACATGGAGTGAAGTGAAATGGAGCCCCCCGGCGAACCGTCTCCGATGGGTGGAGGCGGGCCACACCGAGGATGGGGACGGGCACACACAATCGTCTCGGCGATTAGGAACATGGGAGGGTCGCTGAGTCGGGTTAGAGCAACAATAACGACTTGGGAAGACTTGATATGATACAAGTGGTTCTACAGTAGAATGAAAACCTTATACAAATGATGGTCGTAGTAAGAATGTTCATCCTCGTTGTTGGAGAATATGTATCAGACCAGGGGTGCAGCCAGCAAAAGACAGCCCATTGGCATGTATGTTGTCGCAGCAGTGCGGAAGATGGAATGGGTGACGGTGGATGGCTGAATGGAGGGGGAGGGGGAGGAGAGGGGGAGGAAGGACGAGGACGAGGACAAGGGTCGGTGGTGGCAGCCCGGCTCGGCGGCAGGGGATTGGAAGTCAAGACCCAGCTTTCTTCTATTTTCCCCTCCTTTTCATTTATTTCTGTACCTATCTTTTATTTATTTGTTTATTTATTTAGTCACTTATTTATTTACTTAGTCGGTTGGCTGTGCTTCCTCTGGGTTTGAATCGGAAGTCTAGTAAAGAGAGACCCCAGGCCAGAGAGGTTTGGGAAGATGCCGGTCGAAGCAGCCTTGGGTGTCGTTTTTAGTCGTCTTTACCCCTCCAAGCACAGACGTTGGAACGAGAGAGATAGGGAGAAAGAGAGGGCGAGTACGAGTCGTGAAGGCGGTGAAGGCGAGGAGGACCGTGCAAGGTTCTTCTGGCTGTGGGTCCCACGCGATATCACGGCGAGACCGACCAGTAAGCATCACCTCCCCGTCGGACTAAGGCTGCCCTGATGCCATACCGCTTTCGGGGGGGTGGGCGGCGCACTTTTGCGCTTTGCTGCTTTTTTTATTCTGCCGACAATACCCAACCTGCCAATATCGGTGCATGAATGATGAATAATGACCGGGCCTGTTGGTCATGACTGGCTGTCCATGCCACCGAGGGATACCGAGTGCGCTGATTCTGGCCAAGTGTGCCATGGCCTAGCCTGTTGCACATGAGCCAAAAAAGAGACGGAATGCAAACATGCCAGAGTCCGCACTCAGTGTCCAGACCCCAGGCACCCCAATCCCGTCGCTTCTCGTTACCAACAGTTCCCCTGCTTGCCAACGACGGTATTCCCACACGCCTGCCGGTCCTCATTTCATTGGGAAGCGATGTCCTCCATCTGGGGGGCGAATGGGCAATCAAAACAACCTAGGTAGGTAGGTAGGTAGGTAGGTAGGTTGTGTAGCACACATCCTGATTCGGTTTTGGTCCACCTCGGAGCTGAGAGTTCAACGTAATGGCGCTCATCCACCCCCATCGCATGTCCGCGCTGTCTGGACTATACACTATAACTGTAAATGGGTCCGTCCACTGGTGATGATAGGTGATGACTGGCAGCCTGATCCACAAAGAATTCGTCGTCAGTGAACCACGAGGCTGTCCAGGCGACAGACAGTCTCATGGGGCCGGAATTGCCCGCTTTGTGCACTCTGCGGTCTGAATTCGCCTGGGCCGAGCGAGCTCGCGGCATTCCGACTGGCCGGTCAACACCCGGGATATAAGAATAAAATCAAGAATAAAAATTTGGGGTTGGTTGGTTGGTTGGTTGGACCGTCAGTTTTCCCTTCCTTGGAGAGATACCCAAAGGTAAACACGACGGGGCAGAGACATTTCAGCAAATGGACTGGTCTAGCAACGCCATCATCAGGCAGTCAGTCAGTCGTCCCCTCTCCTCCATGCTTTCTTCCAAGGAAACATAGGTACACCAAGAAGCCGAAGATACGTATTGGGTACATATATACTATTGCACTACGTCCACACGCGAGCATTGTTCATTGTTGATCGTCGAGATCTGGAGAAACGTGCGGCCAGCCAATCAACCCCGGCGTTGACACAACACCACCTTTGCCTTACAAGCCGCATCGTCTCATCCCACGCAAATCAGACGCGCACACAGACATTTCCTCCTTCACAACTTTACCCCCGGCCGACCAACCAACACGCAGCATCCCCAGCCTTTTACGCCTTTAGCTGTCCTGTCCTTTTTGCAACCTCCAATCCTGGGTGGTCACCTCCCGTCTCCCGCACCCTCGGCCAGAAGTCTAACCCGCTGCCCCCTTCTGCTGCCGCCTTACGTTGGCCTGCCAGAGCCCATCCTTCGCACTAGCAATAACCCGCTACGCATCAGGCCTGAATAGGTACGCTGCCTTATTACTAGCTACCTGTAGGTAGGTAGATACCTACACAGTACCTAGGTACGCATTGAATACTACCACAGGAAGAGTACCTGGTTTGCCCGCAGGGCTTAGGTAGCACACCAGGTACCTCATCCCACCCACCCCCCCTCCCACTCCTTCCCACGTAAACTGTCCCTGTCGACCTTTGGGCTCCTTAACCTGCCTTGCCATACAATAATTTAACAGACGGCAGCGCACGCAGCACACACACACACACATACACACGCACACACGCACACGCTTCTGGCCATTCGCACCGCCGTGGCATGCCCCGCCATTTCGAGGCAACACAGACGACCCGCCCAAAATTTTGTCTTCACCACCCGCACCGCTTTCCCTCTTCTCAACTCCTATCCCGCCTTCGCCTCGACATCACTCCGTCAATTCACCCAAGATGGACACTTCGGCGATTCGAGGCCTGCTCGCGGCCAGCTTGGACCCCGATGCCGACACGAGACGGAGGGCTGAGATTCAGCTGAAGCAGGTACGAGAAGCAATCCTTTTCTTTTCCGGCCGTCTGTTCTCGCTTCCCGCATCCCCTTTCTCGTCCTGATCTTCCGTCCCCCCTCCCCCACGAAATGCCCCCCCCCCCCCCCCTCCCCCTTACCGCACCGAGACGATCCGCACTACAACACGCCGCACGCACACATCCAACATGAACGATATGCCCACCCATCTGCCGCCCGCTTCGCTCCGCATCGCCCTCGATCTGAAGTCCGCTCCAGACGACCGGTGCCGGGTGCCCGAGCGGCGGGGGGAGGCGTGGGGCTGACGGCGCACATCGCGCCTCTTGTTGTGGTTGTTGTTGATGTTGTTGTGTTTGGACTTGCTAGCTGACACGTCTTCGTGAGGCTTCTAGATCGAAGAGCACCCGGGGTTTATGGACGTTCTCCTCGACGTCCTCCAGAACGAGCAAGACAACAGCGTGCGACTATCAAGTACGTGTAACGACTCTCTCCGAAACCTCATGTCCTTGCCGTCGGACACATCCTGTCGGTCAAGAAGACGTACTAAACAGCCATCCTCATTCTAGCCGTTATCTATATCAAGAACCGCGTAAATCGGGGATGGGAAAAATCGGAGCACAGCCCGAACGAGACACAGATCGCCGAAGATGAAAAGGCACGCTTCCGCGACCGCCTGCTTCCCATCATGGCCGCCTCCCAAGGCTTGGTCCGGCAGCAGTTGATCCCCGTCCTGCAGCGCATCCTGCACTTCGACTTCCCCGAGAAGTGGCCCAACTTTATGGACTATACCATGCAGCTCTTGAACACAAACGATGCTGCCTCCGTCCTGGCCGGTCTGCAGTGCCTTCTCGCCATCTGCCGCGCCTACCGATTCAAGTCTTCGGACGGCGACAACAGGGTTCACTTTGACAAAATTATCGAGGCCAGCTTCCCCAGACTCTTGGCCATCTGCAACGAGCTCGTTGCTCAGGAGAGCGACGAGGCCGGCGAGATGCTTCACCTCGCCCTCAAGGCCTACAAGCATGCGACCTGGGTACTTAGAGAAACATTTGCTGCGCCTGTTTCGGTATCGTTGGCTGACATTGTCCCTAGCTCGAGCTTTCTGCCTTCCTCCGCGCTCAACAGACCAACTTTGGCTGGTGCACCGTTTTCCTCCAGACCGTTTCCAAGACCACGCCGGCCAGCGCCATGGCCGACGACTCGTACGAGCGTGAAAAGCACCATTGGTGGAAGGCCAAGAAGTGGGCGTACTTCAACCTCAACAGACTCTTCATCAGGTAGGAAGGCCCAAACACTCCGTGGCGACCGCAAGAGTCGGCTAACAACTGGACTAGGCATGGCAACCCCCAATCCATCACCAACACGAAGGACGAGGATGCGGTTCGTTTCGCCAAGGAGTTCTCCGCAACGATTGCGCCCGAGATCCTCAAGCACTACCTGGCCGAGATTGAGAAGTGGGTTGCGAAGACGGCATGGCTCAGCAGACCCTGCTTGTCTTACACTCTTGTTTTCCTCGACGAGTCGGTGCGCCCCAAGGAGATGTGGAACCACCTCAAGCCTCACCTGCAGAACCTGGTGACGCATTTCGTCTTCCCCGTCCTCTGCCTGTCCGAGGAGGATATCGAGAAGTTCGAGGACGAGCCGGATGAATACCTCCACAGGAAACTCAACTTTTACGAGGAGGCTTCGGCCCCCGACGTCGCCGCCACCAACTTCCTCGTCGGCCTGACCAAGAACCGTAGAAAGCAGACTTTTGAGATTCTCAAGTTCGTCAACGCGGTCGTCAACGAGTACGAGCAGGCGCCGGATGACAAGAAGAACCACATTGCCAAGGAAGGCGCTTTGAGAATGATTGGCACCCTGGCTCCCGTCATCCTGGGCAAGAAGAGCCCCATTGCCGACCAGGTCGAGTACTTCCTCGTCCGCTACGTTTTCCCCGATTTCACGAGTCTCCAGGGTTACCTGCGTGCGCGTGCTTGCGACACCATCGAGAAGTTCGAGCAGCTCAACTTCCAGGACCAGAACAACCTCCTCACCATCTACCGCCACATTCTCGACTGCATGGCAGACCCGGCCCTGCCTGTACGTGTGACTGCGGCTCTCGCCCTGCAGCCCCTCATCAGGCACGACATCATCCGCACCAGCATGCAACAGAGCATCCCTACCATTATGCAGCAGCTCCTCAAGCTCGCCAATGAGGCCGATATCGACGCCCTGGCCAATGTCATGGAGGATTTCGTCGAGGTGTTTGCTACCGAGTTGACGCCGTTTGCGGTTGCTCTTAGCGAGCAGTTGAGAGACACCTACCTTCGCATAGTCCGTGAGGTGTTGGACAAGAACAAGGACAACGGTGACGACGAGTTCGGAGACTACCTTGACGAGAAGAGCATCACTGCTCTCGGTGTCCTTCAGACCATCGGCACTCTCATCCTCACTCTCGAGAGCACCCCTGACGTTCTTCTGCATATTGAGGCTGTTCTCATGCCCGTCATCCAAGTTACCCTCGAGAACAAGTTGTATGATCTTTACAATGAAGTATTCGAGATCATTGACAGCTGCACGTTCGCTGCCAAGGGCATCTCGCCCACCATGTGGCAGGCTTTCGAGCTCATCCACGCTACTTTCAAGGCTGGTGCCGAGCTCTACCTGGAGGATATGCTGCCGGCTCTGGACAACTTTGTCCAGTACGGTGCTGGCCAGCTGGTGCAGAAGCCCGAATATATCGAGGCTCTCTTTTCCATGATCTCGGACATGTTCAACGACAACAAGGTCGGTGGTGTTGACCGTATTTGCGCCTGCAAGCTGGCCGAGGCCATGATGCTGAACCTCCGTGGCCACATCGACAACTACGTGTTGCGGTTCATCGAGTTCGCCATGACCGTCCTCACTGCTCAGGACGTCAAGGTCAAGGCTTACAAGATCCACCTCATGGAGCTTGTCATCAACTCGATCCACTACAACCCCGTACTCACCCTCCACATCCTTGAGACCAAGGGCTGGACGAACAGGTTCTTCAGTTTGTGGTTTGGCAGCATG
Source organism: Colletotrichum cereale (assembly GCA_034509685.1). Classification (NCBI taxonomy): domain Eukaryota; kingdom Fungi; phylum Ascomycota; class Sordariomycetes; order Glomerellales; family Glomerellaceae; genus Colletotrichum; species Colletotrichum cereale. The sequence goes on along the minus strand of JASUDE010000024.1, from coordinate 154,057 downwards.
TCCAACTTCACCAGGGTTCACGACAAGAAGCTTTGCATCGTCGCCATTGCAGCTCTGCTTAGCCTCAAGGCTGACCAGGTCCCTCAGAGCATTGCCGTCGGCTGGCCTCGCCTGCTGCAGGGCGTCACAGAGCTGTTCAAGACTCTGCCCGCTGCCATGAAGAACCGTGAGGAGGCTCTTCGTGACGACTATCACCTCGAGGCCGGCACGTACGACTATGGCGAAGAGGATGAGTGGGCCGAGGATGAGGCCAACTGGAACGTCGAGGACGAGGCCGAGGAAGAGACCAACGAGGGCCGCGACGAGAGCACTGCTTACCTGGAGTTCTTGAACGAGGAGGTGAGTCGCAATCCAGCCAGGTTCTTCCCGTTGATGTAACTAATGTGCGACAGGCCCAGAAGTTCAGCCGCGGCGTCGAGGATATCGAGTCTGAGGACGACCTTGGCGAGGATAGTGTCTTGCTTGAGTCCCCTCTGGACAAGGTGGACCCGTACCAGCTATTTAGTGCGACTCTGATGAGTAAGTGATTTCCATTTCGACTTGGCATGGAAGCATGGCTAACGCCCGAACAGAGATGGAAGAGGAGCAGCCACAGTTCTACCAGTCCCTGGCCTCTCACCTCACCGCCGAGGACCAAGCTGCTCTGCAGGGTGTCATGCAGAAAGCGACCGAAAACGCCCAGGCCGCCCAGCTGGCCCTTGCCCAACAAGGTGCTGCACCAGTCAACGGCGGTGCCAGCTAAAGGGCCTACGGGAGATGTCATCGATGACCGAGCCGGGCCCCTCGAGGAGCCGTGAGGACTGTGCCGAGACGTAGTGTTTTCTGGCCATCCCAGCTCTCAATTATAAGAGGGAGACGCGAGATGATCCAAAGGAGTCACCGCCGCAATGCACGCTGGTGGACAAGGCTCGAAGCTGCCAAAAGCTGTTATGGATGAGCGGCTGCTGGAAAAAGACTGACGAGGCAAAGAATTACGATTACACCCATCCCTAAAGAGTATAAGAGGTCCAAAAAGGAAAAAGATCTTTAAGAGCATTAGAGCGTGCAAACGACAGCAGGAGGCCAGCTGGATATGAGAGGAGCTAGGATAAGGGACCGGTTGGTGGTCCCGCGGACACAAATTTCACTCCGTCCGTGGTTGTGATCATTGTCGTCAGTTGGAGAGGCGGCAAGGAGAGGAAGGCGTAAGCTGTCGCTTGGTTTTTCAGAGTGGCGCCATGGAGGATGTTTCGCTTATCCTCGTTGCCATGTTGTATTACTGGCGGCATGGCATAGCATCGTATGGGAGGCCCGCTGTATGTGGAGATAAAGCTCATGATGCCCCGAAGTCGTAGGTAGTTAAATTCCCCCAAATCCTTTCAAGAATTCAAAACTAGTTCAACATGACTTGATGACTTTGTGTTGTGATAGAGGATCAAGGGAGCGCCGAGTGTTTGCCCTTCCCAAGTCATTGTTCCCCAGTGGCTCTCACATCCATCAGCTTCTATTCACTCTTTCTCTCTCTAAGGCCCTCCTGATTATCATTCTTGTTGATGAATGAAGGTTAAGGAAAGCGAATGCTTGAGAGCTTGTGTTTGGCCTTGTGCCTACTAGTTCTGAGGCTAGCTGGAAGGCCAGCGTTATATATATGTGAATTTTGCTTCCTGGGCAAGGAAGTCAGACTGGTTAGCTGGCGCTGAGCGTAACCTCACAACAATTGCACTGAAAATGGTCAACAGTGTAACCTTGATCACGTACAACATGCCATCTCCCACAGCTATCCCGGCGGGAGTTCACGTCGCCTCAGTGCAATCAGCGCCGGCATGATGGACATAAGACTCTCTATTGCCGTCCGGCAGCAGGACTAAAAAGACAGGATCCGTGATGCCATTCAGCCCTTTTGCTACCTGAGTGAGGTGTGTACACGGTTTACAAGCCAACCCAAGCTACAATGGAGGCTGTTGAGATGATCAAAATGGCACTTGAGAACTTGGACTGTGGCCTGGCCCTGTTAGATGGTCTTTGAGATGGACAGCAGGGCGACATAAGTGGTATGCCATGTGCTTGCCTTCCTTTGAGATTTGGAAGTATTTGGTCTAAAACCCGTTGTGGAACAAAAACGGATGGGCAAACAGACGAATCTAGTGTTAAACTAATAGCTGTAGGTTGCAATACACAGTAGCTGTAACAGTTGACGGAAAGAGAGAGGCATAGGCAAGGTAAGTTTGATTCTACATTTCAAAATCCTAGAGCAGAGGACTGCATCCCAGGACTGACAGTTGACCGGAGCTTGACTTCCACTTAGACAGGAAGGACTCACAGCTTATATTGAATCATTATACCAATAGTAATGCTAGAAGATAGTAACGCCTCTACCAAGTAGATCTACCTGTCGAAAGAACAAGAGAGACTAGTCCTAAAGTTCTGTTTGTGTCGAAGAGACATTGACCAAGGCAGGTACAGTATTGACGGAATATGGAAAGTGGCATATAACAAGTAACACGACACGACACGACACAAGCCAGACCAGACTCATCCCATGAACCCTTTGCGCCTTAATCCCAGCACTAAGGCAGACCTGTCCTGAACCTGGCTTCTGGATACAAAGACAGCCAACAACGCAAACGCAAATACCAAGTCTTGAATCTGACGGTTTTTGCAACAAAACACTTGGCATGTTGATTTATAGCGTAGGGAGGCTTTGTTTGAATGCTGAATTCCACTAAAAAAAGATGTGAGAAAGTGTGTTTAATCCTGTGTGACTGGCTGCTGGACTTTAGATATTCTCGTCTAAGCACCAGTGTTCAGATGAGAGCAGGCATTCACTAGATAGACAGATGTAGCATCAAAGATACCTACGAGAATCCATCCATAACGATGGACAGGAAGGAGATGATATTTATTGCTTGTGCCTTCCTTCCAGCTGGAAGATCTCTTCCTGTTGTTAGTTTTGTGACAATAGTAGACGCGATGGGGTATGTTTTGTCTTGTATGCCTTTGACGGAAGTGGATGTGATGAGTTGCGTCACGTCTCGATTAGGTGCCTCCCCCCCTTGCCATATCACCATATCAGAGAGGGCTCCTTCCTTGAAGCTATTCAACCCGAGAATCTCTCTCTTCCTCCCACATCTTTTTGTTCTCCCCTATTCTACACACTACAACTCCTTAGCATACCTACGCGAGGCCTGGTATCACTTTATGCCAGGTCGACAAATCCTCTTATATAAAAAAACCCCCGGAGGTAAACGACGATGTCCGAGTCCATTCCTAGAATGACAACCAAGGCATGGAAACTATGGGCGAAACAGCAAATCCACCAGAAATTCTTTGCAACCGGGCCCTGCATGTCGAACATCTACAGTTTTGACGAAGAGCTGGGCGTCTATCTAACATTTGCTGGCAACGCAGTCGTCCGACGACTCCAAAATGTCGTATGGGACGAGAAGGCGCAAGTGCCCGCAGAAAAAACAAAGCAGCAGATCTACGCCTCGATGGTTGCCGGTACAACGCGGATTCAGACAAACTACGCCCCCTCCGCCGCGGAATTGGAGGCTCTGAGGATTATTAACGGCCTGGTACTTCCTTCCGACATCGTCGACTTACTCGCCCAGGCGGGGTGGGACCCTTCCAAGTGCTGCAACCCGTTCCTCGAGCCACAAGAGAGGAAGCTACAACCGAGAATGATGGGTGATACCTTCCAGTTCTCTCCTGCGCGCCCTTTGCTTTTGTGCCCATCCTCTGACCTCGAATCACCCCACTTCAACAAAACCTCGACTTATGCTTCACTCTCCACCAGCGCACCACTACAGACAAGCATGACTCCTCAACCAAAACAGGAGGCGGCGGTGATGCCGAAGCCTTTCGTCCCATGTTTTGTCCCAGTAGACTCGCATCTGACCCCAGTCACAAGACCGAACTCGCTGGCTGCGCAGCCGGCGCATCTTGAACAGATGCCAGCAAAGACAACTAGCTCCCTGTCGGAACCCGCGGCCGTCAGACCCCCTGAGACTAGCGCAACTACGTCGCTTCAGTCCCCTTCGAGAGATGTGCTTCTTCCGCCTAGGAGAGATCGAGCGAATTCCCAGAACGTCATGGCTCCCCCCTTAAAGCCTATTGCGAAGGCGAAGGCGATGACAAAACGGATGACCGGCGCCAAAACGCTGGTTGGATGGAAACGATGGGCAAAGAAACAGAAAAACACCGTCTACAGCGAACCCGGGTTCCAGAACTCCAGCAAGACTGTCGACATATACCTCGATGGCTTGTCTTGGGATGAGGAAGTCAAGAAGCCCACCGACATCTCCCAACAGCTACCCTACAGACAGATTATGGAACAATGGGAACACTTCAATAATCAAGGCCGTCCCCTCCCTGCACCCATGATGGAATCAGTCCGCATCATGAACAGCCTGGTTATTCCGGCTGGTATTGTCGAGATGCTGGCAGGGGGCGGTTGGGATGCAGAAAAATGTTGCAACCCAGAGCTGCCACGGGAGGAAAAGAAGCTCGGCACGGGACTGGCAGCATTGAAGCGCAGCATTAAAGATGAGGACATGTCTTTGTTTCAAGCCAAGAAGCAGAAAACGACCGCAGCTGTGTCCCAGCAGGAACCTTCCAAAGTCAAGAATTCGCTGATAGGAATCCCAACACCTGCCGATCAAGATTCTCGCGAATCATCGTTATTGATTACTGACGTAGTCGTTAAGACCGAGGAAGAGTTCCCAAAGCCTGCCATACCCCGCCCAGCGGGCAGCCTTCACAATTGGACTTTTGGGGAGATGAGCGATGGTCCCAGCAGCCACTCTTGCCGAGGAAGCATCGAGGCCGACGTGGGACCTCATGTTGTTTTAAACGCAGCTGCCACCAAGAACACCCGACCTGTCGACATCATAGGGTCGCCCAAGATCACCAAGTCTAGCAACCCCGTGAAGTCGTCATCCAGAGGTGCACATGAAATCGACACCTCGAGCTCGATCTCTCCCAGGCGGAAGAAGCACACCTCCCGAAAGGGACTGAAGCGAACAATCGATACCGTCAGCAGTGGCCTGGCAGTCACCTCGGCTGATCACTCCGTCAAGCTTCAAGATCAAGCAGGCCGGCTTCGCGAGTGCTCTGAAAACCTCAAAGACCACTCGATTCAACTTCAAAAGCATACCAAGCAACTGCGGAAGCAGGACTCCACTCTGGCACAGCTCCGCCAGGACAATCAAGCCCTCCGAGACTGCCTTCAGGGGGTCCTTCTTCCTCTCGCCCAAGCAGTCAACGCACTCCGTAAGTCGAGCAAGGATGATAAGCGGGCACTCAAATCGACCAAGAAGCGTGCCGAGAGGGGACTGAAGGAGTTCAAGTCTGCAGACAAAAACACCTTGCAAGGTCTTGAAGCAAAGCTTTGAGAATCTGCGCTACATTCTTGAGGCAGCAGAGGGCCACCATGGAGGCAAGAGTGATGCTCGGGGGCAGGAGAATTGAGACGGACGAGGCCAAGCACATGGGTTGGTCAGGAGGCGACACCGAACAACACCTTGTTTTTCAAGACGGAATGGTCCAGCTTTAGCTGCCCCTCAAGGTCTTCCTTTTCGCGACACTACTTCCATCACAATTGACTTAAACCATTACGGGAGCTCTTCGTCGGCATCGAATCTTTTGCTACCTGCAACCTTCTTGCCTGTTGCCCCTGCCCAACTACATGGCGGCTCTCAGAAGCCGCCGATCATCACGGATGCTCTAGCGCGTTAAGAGTTCTCATTGGATTTTCATACAGTATTTGATGGAGCCCGATTTCTTATCCCAATCGAGGGAAGAGATAACCAGGTCGGTCCACGGCGCCGTGGTACTGCAAAAATCTAGAGGCAAGGAGAAGCATTTGTCTCGCCTATAACTAAGGTAGCAACAGATAGTGGCCTTGGTGCATTTCCCATACATTTTATAGAGTAACGGCGATTTCATGACTTCAAGCCCCTTATTGCGTGCCGGCTTCCCCATCCAAATCCAGACCGAGATGGCATGGAAGCCAGCTCGCCCGTCGTTCCCGAAAGACACCAAAGGCATAAATACGTACCTTGCTTGCTTGCCCCATCGCGAGTCGATCCCTCGCTGGCCACTGTAGCACACCAACGCAGCCTCATCACGGGTCTCACACGCTTGGATCACCGGCACATTCGTAATTATTTTCGGGGGAAGGAGTCGATCAAAAGACGAACCGTCATCGCCCTGGATGGAACCTTGAATTCGTTCAAGAAAAAATAAGGAGCGCGCCCCCGTAACGGGGGAGCGGTATGCCCAAAGACTCCGTGACAATGCAACAAACTGACCGGCCGCCGGCTCCGGCCCCAAGGAGGGCAAACCGAGGCGGGCGCGCATGACGATTCCGCTCCTTTCTTCCCCCTTCCCTCTCGAGTCTCGTCCATCCGGCCGATAGACAAAACAACAATAGGGAGAGGGAAAGAAAAAGAGAAAAAAGGGAAAGGAGGATCCCCTTGCCCGAAACCACTTTCGACTGAAACCACCCGACGGGCCATCGGGAGAGAGAGAGATCTGACCGCCCTGGTCTCTGGAATCATTCCCCGTCTCCCCCTCCTTCGAGTGCTGCCATGTTTGGTTTCCCCATCCAGTCGTGTCCAGCCTTGGCCACCCAAATAGTCCTGGATGACCGTGAAGTGCAAACTGCCCAGCAAGACTCTCTCTCCCTCTCTCTCTCCCTCTCTCTCTCTCTCTCTCTCTCTCTCTCTCTCTCTCTCTCTCTCTCTCTCTCCCCTCCCCCAAAGACAAGCCCGCAGCCTGACACCTCAGCATCAAAGACATCGGCAACAACAGCAACAGCAAAACCTCGAATCGTAGACTTTCCAGTCTTGGTATCCCACACAGCATGCAAAAGGAAAAAAGAACAAAAAACAACAACTCTTGATTTTGGCATCATCATTTCGTTTCATCTTTCTCAACCTGTTTTCGTGTCTCCAAAAACAAAAAAACCACCTCATTGCTTCCCCCTTGTTCATCAGGGGAGCTCATGAATCCTCATTTCCAATCAAGCCATTCCTTCGCCTCGAGAGTTCAGTTTTCCTCATCGTCTTCCTCGATCGGCGCCGGCGTCCTTCTCTCGGTCCGCCTCTTGGGCCGTCGGTGCCGCGAGCTGCTGATATTGCTCGCCGAGTCATCGGGTGCGAGCTCAAAGTCGTCGCCTCCCCACTCGCTGTCGCTGTTGGCGTCGTAGTCGCCCTGCGCCCAGCTGGGGCGCTCGTAGCCCGACAGCTGCGAGTTGCCGGAGCTCGGGTTGGGAAGGACGTCGATGCGCCGGCGGCTCTGTAGACTGTGCATCAGGCCGGCGCCGCGGTTGCGTAGACCCGTCCGGACGACTTCAGCCTTGAGGTGGAGCGCCTCGAACGCGTCCTCCAATGCCTCCATGCCTTGGTAGATCTCCCGCTCCACCTCTGCTAGGACGGCCATCTCCATCTCCTCGTCTCGGGAGACGGCTTGGCGATTCGCCGCGGCGGACGAGGCGCTGCTAACGAATGAGGCGGGAGTGGCGCCACGAGAGTAGGCCGAGAATGGCGTCGTGTTGCGAGATCCCGGGTAGCCGGGCGTTCCTCGACCGCCTGGGCTCATTGTAGAGGGCCGAGAGGGTGCGTAGTTGCTCGCAGGGGTGGCGCCGCGCGACTCGCCTGTTGGGGTCGCGATATCGTCGCCGTCGGCTCCGGACCAGAGGAAGCCATCGAATCTACCAGAGGTCAAGATCTCCCATTCTTGCGTGTTGATGTCGGACATCGTGATGAGGAGGTCGTGCGTGTGGGGGTTCTTAACAAGGTACATGGCGACCTCGGCGTCTCGCGGCACTTGCGCCAGTCGGTAGAGGCGTTGCAAGGCCAAGCCTGTCTTGACAAGGAGTTCCGGACGCGCTCGGTGCAAGGGCGTCGGTGCTCTCGTTGCGGGCTTGGGGTAGTTGGAGCCAGACAGGATGGCGTTGAAATACGGCTGGTCCTCGGGGTCCAGGTTCGTCAGAATGGCAAACGTCAGGGTCTCGTCGTCTACATCTTGAGGCGGGGGCGCGGTCGTTTCACCGCAGGTGTTGAGCCACTTGTCCACGGCGCCCCTGACCTTCTTGGACTGTCTGAGGTAGTGCTCGCGGAATTCCTCGGCGATATCGGGGTCGATCTTAACCGGCGAGTCGGGACGGGGGGGCAGGTCCGCTGATACCTCGGCAGCCTTAGATCCCAAGCTTGCCAGGTCGAACGGCGGCCACTGGGGAAGATCGATACGGCCGCTAACCCATTCGAGGACTTCGCCCCATCCCAAGCCGCGATGCTGAATGTCAGGTCCTCTGTCGCAAACTACACACGTGCATCCGTCCTCGGGGAGCTCTCTGGAGAACACGTTTTCGAGACGATCCAGCAGGCGCCGAGCCACCGATCGATGGCCGGTCGCGACTGCTACGGAGCCGTTGCGATTGAGAACCGAGTTATACTGGTCCAAAAGGTTGAAGAATGGCGCAAACAAAGTCTGCGGACCAACCAGGGGCGGGTTAGAGGGCCGAGCGCCGTTCTGTCGGGGCAGGACGGAGAGGAACGTCTTCGGGATAGGCTGAATGAGGCCGCCGTTCTGCAAAAGGTAGTCGACCCGCGGCGCTTCCTGAACGTCCACGGGCGGAGGCGGGGGGGGAGGGGGAGGGCCCGAGGGCGGGGCCATGTCTGTCATTGGTGTCGCGGACGGGGTGATGTCGTTCTCGGGGTAAACCTGAGGAGGAGGTCCCGAGGGCTTGTCGTGCATTACAAAAGGCGGGGGGAATGGCGGCGCTTGCGTTGGGGTCCTGGGCGACGAGTCTTGGAGGCTCTCGGGGGACGAGTCGTCGTCGTGGTGATCAGATCGCCGACTCTTCTTGCTTGACGAGCTCCGCTTCGATGACGACCTGGAGGCGCTCGGCTTGATGTTTAGGCTCTCCTGCACACCGGGAGGGAATGCCGGCGACTTGACATAGGTGGCCTGGCTGCTCGTCTTGGACTTGAAGCTTAGCCGGGACTTGTCATCTGCCCTCGAGGCCGACCGTGAGAGGCCGCTGAGTCGGGAGCTCGGTCTACTGTCCCGATCTCTCTTGGACGCCTCCCCGCTAAGTCTGGAGCTGGAACGTTCCTCGCGAAGTCTTCTAGACGACTCTTCGGGCGTTTCTGATCGTCTCTTACCCGACAAGTCCGTCTCGGGAGGACTGGGGGGTCTCGACTCCTTCTTGGACGAGACTTTGCGCTGCTTCTCGGAGTGGTCGATGCTCTTGGATCGGTGAATTTCGCTGTCGCCCAGGTCCGTTGCCTCGGGCGTGAAGGGATCGCTCCTCCTCGTTGCGCCCAGGCCAGACCCCGACACATCCTCGCGGCTGCCGCGGACGGCCTCTTTGCTGTGAGCCTTGCTGAATGTCGGGTAGGGCACCGAGATGCGGTCAGTCGAGGCCGGGCCGGTGAGGGAGGTGCGGGACATTTCGGGGACAAGATCGGTCATGGAAGAGGAGCGGTTGTGGCCGCGCTCCCTGTCTCGGTCACGATCGCGGTCGCGGTCGCGGTCTCGCTCTTCGCGGGTGCGGTGACGGCGGTGGGAGTGAGAATGAAGGTCGCTGCCGAGGCCGCTGCCGTCGACCATTTTTGATTTGGAGGAGCGTGAGCTCACGCGGTGGGACCGGTGCTCCCTGTCGCCCTTTTCTCTGTCGGTTTTGCTGCTGCGCTCCGACTTGGTTCTCGAGGCCTTCTTCTCTGGCTTGTCGGTGGGCCGATCAACGTCGACGTCGACGTCACGGTCTTTGGAGGACATGGCGGAGCATGGAGGCGTAGCCCGAAAGCTAGGCCGAGTTGGTGTTGCTGTCTATTGCGGGTGTAGATTGCCAGGGGAGGTTTGCAGGCGGTCAGAGGGATTGAATCCGGGCGTCGTCGCTGCCACAGAAATCAGGTCAGTCAAGCAATGAAGCTTGGGTAGGAAGGTTCTCGGCGGCTGGATAGCGAAGCGGGCCGTCGTGTCGGAGGATCCAGGTTGGATGGGTTTGGAAGAGAAAGGCGGGAAGGGAGGCAGGCAGGACCTGGTCTGAGGATTTGTTCACCGACCCTAAATCGTCGAAGTAAACTCTCGGGAGTTGTCACAAAACTGGGGAATTCTGTGTTGGGGGTTTTTTTTGAGGGAAAATATCTGTATCCACCAACCCCCTTGGCTTGGAACGAACGATGACGGATGGGGGGATTCCGTTTGGCCAAAAAGATTTGCGTCAGTGCTGGCTGGGGCCTGAGTCGTAAAGAAAACGCCTCTTCTGCGTTTGGGTTTGTGTGTAAAAAAATGTTGTAGAACGCAGGAACGACGACGACGACGACGAAGGCGGTGGCGGCGGCGGTGACACCCAAATGAGTGACTTGAAGAGTATCCGTAGGTAAGTGTCGAAAGTCAGTTAGTCAGTCCGTCACAGGCAGGCAGGCGGGCAGGCAGGCAGGCGGAAGGGAGAAGACGGAGCGAAGAGTCGACAGATCGGCGGGCAGTTGCGAATTTAGTCCATCGAGCAACGCAGCCGAGTGTGATTCGACTAAAGATGATACCCCCTGTAGCCTGTCTGGGGGGAAGGGAGAGGCGGGTTGGTAGGCTGGCGGCGGAAAGAGTGGAACCAGCCGCCGAAAGGAACACTGGAAACACTGGAACACATTCGATAAGGTGACGAGGGGGGGTGGAGGAGGAGGGGGTGCATGAGCATGAGCATGATGGTAGCGAAAGGCAATGAGAAAGGGAAGGGCGCTGGGCGGTGCCACATTCAAGGTCTGTTTCTCCTCTCCCTCTCTCCTCCCTCTCTGCTGCGGCGCAAATGACTGACGGAGCACCCGGGGTGCATTTGGGATTTGGGCATCTGGGTGTGTGCATTTGACGGATGAGTGACTTCTGCGGTGGCTACCTACTACCTACCTTACCTTAAGGTAGGTAGGTACCTGAGCAATGCTGTGTTCCTACTGTACAGTGTGTACCATCGACTGGGCTGGGCCCCAAGCCTGACGTGGCACCGGGCTGAGCTTGAGGATTGAGGTCCCTTGGGGGTCCACACACAACGGGCGGAAGCTCGGACCAACACAGATGGCACTTTGTCCCTGCACACGGTGTCCTCCACATGCAAAACACCCGCAAGACAGGGCCGTGTCTCAGCCATCGGGAGGCTCGACATCGCACGGTATGACATGAGCCCGTCCAACGTTAGGAAGGTAGGCACACTACACGTGTAGGCAGGTAGCTAAGTGCTCGACATTAGACTACCTACCTACACCTACCTGCCTACCCACCTAGCGTGTACGTGCGGTGCTTGCTGGGCATCACCTGCCTACCTTACCTACATCGCCCTTGAGCTCCGGTGTTCCTACAGCTGGCCCGACTGACCGACTGGGGGCTTGGAGATGCTCTAGTCCGAGGTACGCATGCTGTCTGGCAGCTGCTCCGATGGGAACTCGAGTGCCACGGCTGACGGACAACGACACTAACCAACTCGCTCATGCGGGACCCTGCCTGGCCCCAAAAGACACAGAGATGCAGTGTGTCTCGGGCCAAGCAACGGCCAGCCAACCTCGAGGGAGAAACCCAAACGCTTCGAGACATCCGCCTCTCTGCGAATCATCCCCGTCCACCAGCTGGCTTTGAGAGGCACCACCAGCAAAAGGAAAATGCATCAATGTCCCATCTGTCCACCTGCCTAGGTCCTACGCCCGCCCCCGCCCCCACCAGTACCCGAACCCAACGCCGGATCGTGACGGTGAGTCGCTCTCAAACGCTCTCGTCAACATGCCGCCATGTCTCCAACAAGTCCCATCACCCTCCCGTTCGGCCAAGGACACGCCGCCTCATGTAGAGATGCCCGAGTCTCACGTACCTACCTGGCGCAGATTGTTACAGGTCGATGAACGATCCCACCCCTCATCCGGGAGATACACACACACACATACATACGCTCTTTCTCGACTGATTCCTAAAATAAACATCCCCATCCTCGCCCAACCAACCGACCAACCGGCCTATCAAACTTCAGGCCATGTGTTGATGCCAGCCAGATCACCATCCGTCTCCTCATCTCATCAGGCACCAAGAAACCGCAGTGTATCCCCGCGCAAGATGGATAGGTAGGTACTCTACGTGTAGGTAGGAGGGGCGGCGGCCCAGGGTAGCGTCACCCAATCACACTCACCCGCGCCGGGCTACCTGCCTAAGCGCCCGTGCTGCATTTCTCGTGCTTCTCGCACACCACCACCAAGAAACCTTGAACGACCACACCATCTCTCTCTCTCTTTCCGTCTCTCCCCTCTCCAAACCATCGGAAACCTCCACCAAAGGGATCTCTCCAGGCCTGTCGCATTCACACGCGTATCGTTCGAGCCCCGGGCATTGATTTGCGGCGCCCTGGGGGGGGTTTTTCCATCTGTACGCACCGTTGGCTTATCGGTCTGATGCTTCCAAACTCTGAGTCTATTCTTCACTACCACAGGCACACGGCCGCGCCAAACCATAATGGATGGCACACTGGGACGATTCAACACTCCATTAACCCAATTCATCTTTCCAATCTCATTCCCATTTTCAAATCTCTCTCTCTCTCTCTCTATATATATGCAGCCGCGCCGGAGGCGGACTGTGCTATACGAACACAGTCCCCCATCCCGGGGTCATATTGTATGATGTCATGCTCCTTCCATCCGTGTATAATAAGAGACCAGAAAAACAAACAAAAGTCTTCGTAAAAATCATCAACAGCTTTTGATCCCAGGTTTGTCTTGAATCAACTCCGCTGTGTAAACCCGTCCTATGATATCTCTCTTCACCGTTGTAATGACGCACAAAAACCCATCGACCCGCTCGCTCGCAAACATTTACAAACGGTCTAGCAGGCCCTGGCTCTCGAGGAGCAGCACGATCTGGTGGACGATGGAGCGGACGGTCTGCTTCTCGACGTCGACAACAAGGTCGGCCTTGGTCGGCGCCTCGTAGGGGTCGTCGACGCCGGTGAAGCCCTTGATCTCGCCGGCGCGCGCCTTCTGGTAGATGCCGCGCTTGTCCGTCTTCTCGGCGTACTCGAGCGGGGTCGCGACGTGGACGAGGAAAAAGGGGCCCGACTTCTCGATGAGCTCGCGCGCCTGCTTGCGGGCGTCGTCGTAGGGGGCGATGGGGGCCGCGATGACGGCGGCACCGGCGCGGGTCAGCTCCGAGGCGACAAAGGCGATGCGCGCAACGTTCTTGTCGCGATCCTCGCGGCTGAAGCCGAGCTCGGAAGACAGCTCGTGGCGGACGGTCTCGCCGAGGAGCAGGGAGACGGAGCGACCGCCGCCCTGGTTGAGGGTGACCTGGAGCGCCTTGGCGATCTGGTCCTTTCCGCTGTTCTGGTAGCCGGTGAGGAAGATGGTGAAGCCCTTTTGGGCGGGCAGGGGGTTCTGCTCGCGCAGGACCTTGACGACCTCGGGGTACGAGAACCACGCGGGGATATCCTTGCCCGTCTTGAGGCGGTTGCGCAGCTCCGTGCCCGAGATGTTGGCCGTGTGGGTGCCGGGGGCGATCTCGTTGGCGGGCTGGTACTCGTCGCGGTCGGGGATGTAGATCATCTCCTGGAACTCGACCATGGTGATGCCGAGCTCGTCAGAGTACTTCTGGACGGCCACCTGGGCGTCGTACGGGCCGTAGTGGTCCTTGCCGTTCTTGTTCTTACCGGGGCCGGCGTGGTCGCGGCCGACGATGAAGTGGGTCGCGCCGTGGTTCTTGCGGATGATGGCGTGCCAGATGGCCTCACGGGGACCACCCATGCGCATAGCCAGGGGCAGCAGGGCCAGAGCGGCCATGCCGTTGGGGTATCTGGGGAGGAGAGCCTTGTAGACCCGGACACGGGTGAAGTGGTCGATGTCACCGGGCTTGGTTAGGCCGACGACGGGGTGGATGAGGACGTTGGCTTGTTGGGACCGGGCGGCCCGGACCGTGAGCTCTCTGTGAGCGCGGTGCATGGGGTTGCGAGTCTGGAAAGCGACGACCTTGTTCCAGCCGAGCTTCTCGAAGTGCAGTCTCAGCTCCGCGGGGGTGTCTTTTGGTCGTTAGTCTGGGGGGGCCTCAAGCTGCGACGATGGAATGGCGGGCTTACATCTGAGGTCCAGGAAGTCGTAGTGGGCAAGACGCTGGATAGCCTCGAGCTTACCCCCGACGTAGAAGTCGTTGGTGTTGTTGAAGAGGTGCTTGACACCAGGGTGGGTGTCATCATCGCTGCCAAAGACCTCGACGGCCTCGACGGTTCTATCGACAAGCACATATTAGGCCGAGTCATTGCGCCTCGTTGGGGGGGGAAGGAAAACCTACCTGTCGGGCTTGTAGACATCCTCGACGGTGAGGATGGCCAGGTTACGGTCGTCTCTCAGGTCGCGCAGCGTGATGCGAGCACCGGGCTTGATGGAGAGGCTGTCGATGCTCTTCTGGGAAACATCGAGGGTGATGGGCATGGAGAACAGGTTGCCGTCGGCGAGACGGTTGTTCTTGACAACGCTGCATCACACGCGTTAGCGAACCACGTCATTCTTGCTCTAGTATTTCGCTCAATTGTGTCTCGACATACCCATTGTAGTCCTTCTCGGTCATGAAGCCTGTAAGGATGTGCCTTGGTCAGTCCCGCTGTTCTTGGGGCCTATAACGTAATCGTGGGGGAATTGCCCCTCCAAAAACAATCATGGCGGGGTTGCTTCCGCGCTGTGCAACCCCACCATCACTGCGCATCGGACGGGCTCAGGGGACACCACGTTAACACACGCACCTTCGAGGGGAGAGAAGCCACCGTTGAGGATCAGCTCGAGATCGCAAAGGTGGCGTTCAGTCAGGACGAGAGAAGGGAGCTTGTCGGCCTCGGCGAGGAGCTCAGACTGACGCGGCGCATCGCGCGCGAAGAGGTCCTTGAGGACACCACCGTGAGGAGAGTTGGCCATTGCGGATTGCTGGGAGGAAGCGCGTGGCAGAGAAGAGAATGATGGCCAGCGAGGAACTCGTACAGAGTTTCGTGGAGAGATGATACAACCAATTGAGCCCGTGGCTTCTGGTCGCAGTCAGGGGGTTATGGGAAAGTTGGAGGGGAAGCGTAAGTGAGAAGAAGCAAGAGAACCAGCAAGAGAGGAGAGTCAACGGAAGGGACGGGAGAGGACAGATGCGTCTATTTATTCTTGGAGAGTTGCGAAATGCGGGCTCGACTAAAAGAAGAGAGAATTGTCGCTCGTTACCGGCGTCAAATCGGCCTTGCGTCGTTGCGTACCCCGTCAGTCGAGGTAAAAATGGAGGCTGTTTAGTTCAAATGACGTGATCGCTACCTTGCGCATGTACCCTCCTTGGCGGCCGTATGTGTACGCGTGTGTGTTAGTAGCTTTCCACCTCGTAGCCGCGACTAAGTCATGTTCGCCACGATAACTGCCCGTGTGGTACATCCCGTCCCCAATGGAGACTGATACCTGGTTACCGGGGGAAAAGTCTGCTGCTCCATGCGATTGCATGGCTGGCACGGAGACCGGACCATGGGAGATCCATGAAATCGTGCGGTTGCGAATCCGCGGCTCGGTGTTCCGGCAACCCTGTGTCAGGAACTAGATGGGTGGATTGGTAATAACGGCCTAGGGAAAAGATACGTAGACACCAGGGACGACTCCGCGCCGAGCGCATGGTTGAAAGGAAAGACAGAAAGAAAGAAAGAAAGAGAGGGAGTGTTGCCCACGGGAACGTCAACGGCGTACCCCGCCAAATGTGGCTGGAATTCACCGAGATCAATTTCTAGGAACCCCGCGCCACGCTACTCCCTCGTCTTGGGAAAGGTTGTAGGACGAGGGCTCTATAGAAGATGCAGTGATCAGAAAGCTATCAAAGTTGCAATTCCTGCCTCATCTGGCGTGCTGGTGCCCAGCCTCTTGGCTGCGGGCTGGGCAAGTGTAGGTAAACCCAACCCTGTCCGCCACACGATGCCAACGCGCAGCATGGCTGCAAACACCACACATATTTTCCCCAAGCGACACCAACAATGCCTCAAAGTCAATCTGACGATGCGCCTTGTATCATAACAGGGCCTGATAGGCTAGGTACTATAACGTCGACAACGTTTTCGGTGGTAGCCATCAGCCGTTTCTCACCGGGCCTTCAAGGTTTTTCTCAGCGGGTATGATGAGAGACAATTCACCGGGTGCAGGCGGCACAGACCGATTTTGTCATTTTTCAAGCGCAAATCCGATGCTTTGGATAAAGGGTCTTTCACAGCGACATATCCGGGACTTTGCAAATCACGTCTGCGAACCTTGATCCTGAATCGGAGCCTCACGAGTTGTTCCAAAGACGTGAAGCTACGCCTCGGTCAGCTCGGTCGGGATGGTGGGGTAGTCCCCCCGACGTCCGCGTCAATCGGCATGGCGGCTGTCGGTAGCCGGCTGCCGGCTGTGGGGTTGGCCCGATGTCGCATAATAGTGCACGCCGAGATCCTGATCTCCAGTCTTCGCCGCCGGTGATTGCAGTTGTCTGGACACTGATGACATTCCGAGTCCACTCTATTGCCGCCAGACCCCACCAGCAACCAAGTTCCCGCAAACTAGTTCCTGAAGATCCGCTGGTGCCGATCATTGGCCAATGAACTATTCTCGACTCATGAATCCTATCTCCACGAAGTTTCGCCCACTTTGGTCCACGCCCGCCATCGAGAAGTGAAAACTCGAATTCTGCCCTATGACGCCGGAGGGAAGATCCGAGGGGGCGTCTCTTTCCAACAGAGCGGCATCTGTGCAGCGGGTCTCCTTTTAGTGTGACTAAGTGGATGGCCGGTGCCGAGGATTTAGAGTTGAGACCCGGCGTCCGGAATCCAGATTATTTGGCGACGAGGTGACGAGTCGTGGCTTCTGGTAATGATACTCAAACGTATTGGGAGAACAGAGTCGTCGTGGTTTAGAAGATTCTGATATTGACCGTGCTTTGCCCGGTCTTCATTCCACCTCGAAGTATCTAGACCACCCGAAAGTTGAAGAGTGGGTTTCGGTCGAGGCTCATGTTTGCAATATCCCCTTTTGACGTGCCGCCGTTATCAAGGTGGCTCTCTCCTCTGACTTCAGGGAGCTTCATTGTGCTTAGAGCATTCTATAGCCTCTGGTTTGAACAGACATTGAAGAAACGCATATAAGTCCCCGAAACCCGGTTATAATCACATTGTTGGTAAGAGGTTATAAGCCTGGTTTGCTCGTGACCGCTTTTTTGCATCTCGATGTTCCCGAGACTTCAGCGCTTGCGGATCAGCTGTCAGCTATCAACTCACTCCAGGGTCGATCCATTTGGCAACATTGGTGATTGGCCCCAGGAGCAGAAAATATGCCCTCGTCTTAGGGAGATAATGTTTGTCCTTCTCGTCGCATTTCCTCAGCAATCCACTTCCAATCCTTGACAAGATGACACGAACAAGGCGCTGAAATGTGGCTCGCAAATCAAAAGTGCTAAATCGGCCGTGAATGGCAGTTTTTGCCATTCGTGTCGGCCTGGCCGTTGATACTTGAACCTAGTCGATGAAAATATGCTTAAGCTCTGTCAATGAGATTGCCCGGAAGCAGCACACAAAGCAGACCACTGACGGGACCTATCAATTTTTGAAGGGATCGTCTCTGCCAGCGTGAGTCATGCGAGACGCCAATGGTTTTCTTGCATCGTTGGCCTTGTATTCACTTCTCGGTATGTGGCGTGTTGTGCCACCTGTTTGACCCTCACGATCGATTGTAAAACTATTGCCGTGAGCCAATCAATCTGCATCGAAAAAGTTCATCACATCAGTTGGAATGCACGGCCGATAGATTGCTTGCCATGCCAGTAACTTAGACTTATTAGTTAATGGATGTTGCTGTTTTATAACACATGCCAAAGGATCTCACGAGCGGTGCTGAACCTACACGCCGACCTTTCGGGAACGAAAGCTCCTCGATTTGTCCCAAGGCAGTTTTACGTGCGAACCTCGTGGTCAGCCGCTCTTGCTTCGGTTAAGATGCTCTCAAGTCAAGTGGCCATCGTGGGAAAGAGAAGGAAAGATTACCACGAGTCGCCAGTCATGCGGGTTGCTCAATCTTGTATGTATAAGGGTTAGGGGAACAGGCCGTTCGATCGGTTAGTACATAGGCATCATCGCAGCATCTGAGATTTCACAGAATGTCCGCAGGTAACTAACTCCAAAAGCCTACGGTGCTGCAAGACCGGTTCCTATGTTGCCTGTACAGCGTACCGAAGTGGTGAAGTCATGGTTCTTCGCCCAGACTCGGCGCAACACCGGCTGGAACGCAGTGGCATTGAAACCAATGCCAGGCTGTTGACAGTCCCGGGCCAAGGACTTTAGCGCCTGAGTCAGTTTTCGATTGGCATTGCAGATACGAACGCGAAGCATGTTGTTTTCGTTGAAAATCGTGTGCGGAGACTACAAAGAAAAGACGTGCAGATGTTCGTTGCTCCAGTCGCTGTATAGTCAGACGACCGCTCCGTGAGCCGTTGGCGCCGGCCAGAACGAGGCAGCTTAATTACCAGGCGTGTTGGGATTTGCGAGCGATACGGGTTACCGTTGCCAATCAACGAAGCCGCGGGGTGAGAAAGATGGAGTCAAGGTGCCAACGAATGATTGGGACATGGACACGCAGATCTGCGGTGAGTATCTGTTTGATGGCGTTTGGCAACAGGAAAGAAGTAGGCCATTCCGGCTTGGCTATGAGGGCAAACGACCAAGTGGGTGCCGAGTTTCGTTGGCAAGCTCCTAGCCTCTAGGTGGTTGGGGACAGGCGCCGAGTGGACTTGGTTTCCCGCTATGGTGGAGCGAGGTGAGGGATGGGAGGGGTTTGCCCCTCGAATCACGAGAGCGACAGTCAAGAAGACACTGCATGTCTATGCCCGATGTTACCGGTGCTGGGCTTCCTGGCTAGGCAGGACGTTCGAGAATGAATCCGCTTGGAATGCACTGGACGACCATTTGAAATTGTGAAAGCCGGTGTGCCTGATGTACACGTGTGGTGTCAGACACGAGCCTACTACCTATGCAAGCTGTGATAGACGATAGGTAAGCAGCGATATATCCTGGCACCGTAAGCTGCGCTTACATCGGTAGCGTTCTTTCTCGGAGACGATGAGTGGCTCCAAGCCGTCGGTCGGGGTGGCTGGCTTCAGTCCGGCGTGGAGAATCGGGGCAAGTGGGTTTCGCGTCGTTGTAAGCAAAACAAGATAAGACGGTATAGATATTTTATCCTCGAGAACCGCGAAAAGCAGCCGTCGAGGCCTAACCGTAGCTGAAGACGAAGGCCTGTAGAAACAGGAGAAAGAGATGGTTCACCAATCATACATAGGTAGATACCGGAAGATCATCGTCTGCGCAAAGAAAAACAAACGTTGGGTCGATCCAATCTTGGCCATTGGAGGTTCTGGCAGCAGGTGCGAATGGAGCGAGCGGATACACGCAAAGGCAAGAGCGAGAGGGAAAAAGGAAGGGAAGACAGGTACCTATCTTGCCTACGGAGTACTTACTTAGGTACCTACCTAGGTAACGTATGGGCCACTAGCCAGCTGACAGAGCCCTTCCGATACGTACCGATGACAAGCTTACATGCCCATGGCAGTGTAGTATCCGTATCCGAAAACTCAAAATGGATACAAGGTAGTGGTAGTCAAGAAATTGCCCATTTCAGGACTTGCTCATGTGTATTCGTAAAGCGCCTGGACATGGAGATAGGGAGCTGCGCATGGTATCATCGCCCGATTCTCATGTGCAGATGCTTGATGCAATTTGCAGCATCCAGGTATCCTAGTTATCCGCCTGTTGGAACTACCGATTTAGTGATGAAAAATTTCGCGGATCGCAAGCATGGTCTCATACTATGTATGTCACCAGCGATAAGATCGATGACCAGTGGGGATTGGCAACCGCTTGTGCGACGACTGGCATGTGTCAGCATACTCTATTCCATCTAGCAGGTTAAAATAAAATAAAACCCGGTGAGCATGCACACTACGTACTGCACTACGCACTGCAATTGCCGCCGTCACTTGGCTGGATCCCGTCAAGTTTATTCTAGGTACTTAGCTACTTAGGTCG
Organism: Colletotrichum cereale; assembly: GCA_034509685.1. Lineage (NCBI taxonomy): Eukaryota > Fungi > Ascomycota > Sordariomycetes > Glomerellales > Glomerellaceae > Colletotrichum > Colletotrichum cereale. The sequence goes on along the minus strand of JASUDE010000024.1, from coordinate 134,004 downwards.
TATACCTGTGTGCGCGGCCCTTCCCTTCACTTTTAGTTGCACGTCCTTCCTTGCGGACTCGTGCATGAGCTTGAGATAGTGTGCCTGTACATCTTGAAAATCAAGATGAAAAACATACTGTTCAACGCTGGCCGTCCTGGCGAGGCAATCCCTGCTCGTTTCCTGGTTTCGACCGGTTTCGGGCAAGTCGTACCTTAGTTTGCATAGTACACTGCCTGAGGTACCGAGGTGGGCGCAGATGCAGGATGGCCAGGAAACACCCCATGTCATTCTACGGGTTCCAGTCCAGGGCCCATGGCATGGCATTCCGATCGAAACAGAAGCTACTCCCTCTCTCGCTACCTTTATCGCCGCTCGCTTTACCGCTGTAGAATCATATGAATACGAGCTCTTCAGCCATTCACTCGCC
>JASUDE010000024.1:105042-133585 GCA_034509685.1 Colletotrichum cereale | reverse complement strand
CCCCCCCCCCCCCCCCCCCCCCCCCCCCGCGGACCTGATCTGATGATGGACCTGATGCTCCTTTCCCACCCTATCCGATCCGTTCCCAAATGACGAACCCACGCCTGCGCCTGCCCGCTGTCTCGGTTCACCACTGCTGCTGACAGTTACCTTGTCCGGCTGAATCACACACGGACACAACATCCAACCTGCCGGCCCATCCTTGCGGTCGGTTCAGTCACCGGTTTGGGGAGGCTATTGTTCCTTCAAGGGCCGCACCCCTGCAAGCCAAGTAATATCTTTACTTCCCACCCGCCACTGCTGTGTGTGTGTGCTTCGACACCGTCTCCTGCGTCCTTCAACGCGCGCCAAAAAGAAAACACGCAAACCTTGACAAAGACTTCCCTTCCCTTATCACGACAACTCCGCTCTCAATTGGCAAGTGCGTCCCTTGCCACAACAGAACATCGCAACCATCTACAGCAGAAGCGTCCAAAAACTAGTTGATCAGGGCACCCGGTCGACACATCCCAGACAGCTCCAGCTCGTCTCGCAGACAGACCCCAAGCGCTCTCCACCATTCTCCAAGGCGGTTTCCGCCGCCTCGGAGAGCCCATCCACGACGTCCCGCGCCCTCCGGGCCACGATAAATCTCGACGAAATCAAAAGCCCCGACAGCGTTGAAGGCCACCAGCACTCGTATCCTTGTTCGAAACACTCCAGATACCATTTCTCCGTCCGCCACATAACAACTCTTCATCGGTCTGGTCTGTACCAACATCACAGCACCTCTCGGGCATATAGGCCCCGCGAGCCCCCCCAACTCTCTCTCCAACTGCCCTCTACGCCCATTGCCCACGATGGCTCGTTTCAAAGGCCCCACGGCGCTCGCTACGAGTATAGCTACCCTGTTCGCCTTCCTCGCGACAACGTCGGCAGCCACCCAAACTGTTTACGTCACTGGACAAGACAAGAATGGCAATGTCGAGGAGCTCGCCGTCAACCGTAAACCTAGCCTTTATACTGGTGACTTTGGCGACTGTCTTGGAGGACAGAGCTTATTCAACATCACCAAATTCGACGCGGCTTACTACGCTGACAACATGACGGTTCAATTCCATCTGGACGGAACGACCAACATTAGGAACGAGTCATTGATGAGTAGGTTGAGGCAAATATTCCATGTCTTGTACGGATGCTAACTGTGCTGCAGTGCATATCAATGTCGAAGCCTGTAAGCTCAATCCGACTTGGGACGAACCTGTACAACGAGGATGGGGTATGCTAACTCGAGGCAGACGGCGAGACAAGATACGAGATGAACTTTAACCCATGCATGGCAAACATTGCTAGGTACGTCTGTGAGCTTGTTCCATCCGATCCAACATGCCAACTGACCTTCCTAGTCTGTGCCCTCTGAACGCCAGCAACCCTATCACTGCATTTGCCGAGTTCAGGCTTACACCAGCTCAAATCGATGGTATTCCATCCATCGCCCTCGATATACCTGACTTCGAAGGTTCCGCCCGCATTCAGATATTCGCGAATTCCAGCCAGACTCAGATCGGATGTTTCCAAGCCGTCATGCGCAACGGCAATAGTTTTTCTCACCCGGCGGCGATCTCGTCGATACTGGGTGTTTTCACCCTTGCCGCCCTTCTGGCCTCTTTTGCGACTGCGATATACGGCGTCAGCATCCCTCATATGAGGACACATTACGCTCATTCCTTGTCCGTTCTGGTGATCTTCGAGACCTTTCAGACTGTCTTCTTCTCAGGCGCCCTGTCTGTTGACTGGCCCAGCGTTCTGCCAGCATGGTGGAGCAATTTCGGGTGGGCGGCCGGTATGATATACAGCGAGAAAATGGTGGGCTCGATTGACGGATTCGCTGGTGTGACGGGTAATGCCAGCCAAGTAGGCGGTGCGGGATCGACTGTTATCAACACTGGTGGTGGTCTTGTACAGCAGATATACGGCCGCTCACTCGACACTCTCCCCGCACCTCACGATGCTGGACCCATTCAGAACCTCGTCCAGCGTGCAGTCCGGACCTACAACACAAGCAACCCGTACGAGTACTACTGGGCAGGCGACCCGGTTTCCCCAGGAATGCCTACGCCAGGCAAATGGATTGGATTCGCTGGAGACCTGTCCGCCCTGGGTATCCCGGCAGCCGATGCTTTCACTCTGGGTCTCATTTGGTGGTTGGTTGCAATCGGGCTAGTCGCCGTCTCAATAACCCTGTTCAAGTTCACCCTCGACATGCTGGTTGGGGCAAAGCTGCTCAACCATGATCGCTTCCTCTATTTTCGCAGCCATCTGGGCGGGTACCTGGCGGCAGGAATCCTCCGAACCCTTCTGGTTTCCTTCTTTTCACTGATGACTCTGGCATTGTTCCAATTCAACATCCGCGCGCCTGCAGGACCAACGGCCATCGCGGCTGTTGTATTCATTCTGTTGCTGGTAGGCGTGGGAGGAATCGTAGCGTATGCCTGTTATTTCCGTCTCCGGTTTGGCAAGTTTGAAATGGGCCCGGACACCATTATGTTTGAACAAGGCAAGCTCTTCGGCTCGGTTCCAGCGATTGCGACAACGCGATCTAGCAAGATTGGAGAGGAGGAAACGACCGCAAAACGCTACGGGTCAATGCCCTTTTTCAGGATCCGCTTCATTGACGACGATCCAAACCGAACAAGTGTCCACCAAGACGAGCTCTATATCAAGAAGTTCGGTTGGCTTTCAGCTCGGTATCGCCGGACCAGATGGTGGTTCTTTGCCTGCTGGCTCGGCTACCAGTTCATTCGCGCCTGTTTCATCGGTGGCGGTGCCCGAAGCCCCCTCGCTCAAGTTTACGGCCTGTTCATTTTCGAAATCATCGCCTTTATTGTCTTCATCAAACTGAACCCGTTTGAGGGTCAGAGAAACACGTCTTTGGCGGTCTGGATGCTAGGCATTACCAAGGTCGCAACCGCTGGGTTTTCGATTGCCTTTCTGCCCGAATTCGCCATCGGCCGCATCCTGTCGACGGTCTTTGGCATAATCATTATTGTCGTTCAGGGATTCCTTGTCGTTGCGGTCCTGGTTCTTGTTGCTCTAAGCATCATGTCGTCATGGATGTCGCTCTACCGGAACCGCGAGAAATTCCCCGAAAAGTTGGACACTCGGCGCATTTCATATTACGAACATATTCAAACCCGAGCCGCCGATCTTCCTCCGCCGCCGAAGCCTAACCCCCAAGAGCCTCAGGAGCCGCCACAGCCGTATTTTGCGGTCAACAACGTCCGCCGGGCACGCAAGATTGAAGACGACGACGAGGAAGACGAAGTCGGAGACATTGTTCGCCCGCACAATGCCTCGGTGGTCCAGTTTGCGCCTGGAACCAACACTCGACGAAGTCGGACGAATAGCGTCAGTTCGCGCTACTCGGTCGGGAGCTTACCGCGCCGCGCCAGACCTCACCGAACCTCTTGGAGCTCAGCCGACTTTGCCGAGTGGGATACCACCGCCGATAAGTCTGCACCATCGCTCGCACATCGCAGCAGCTTCAATCATCAGCGCACCAGTTCGTTGAGGCAACGGTCTCACTCCGACTCGCTGCCTAACCTGGGGCATCCTACCAACATTTTGCCGTACTCTGAGCGGGCAGTATCGACCAACGAGTTGCGCCGTCTTATGACCCCCACTGAGGAGGTTCCAGAGGAGAACGTTATGACACCTAGTCAACTGACTTGGCCCGAAAAGGTCAGCGACACAGCCAAAGATGCTGCCATTTCTCCCATAAACGAGCGGGACGAGGAGAAGTACTACGAAACCAAGGGTGATGTCTCGCCCATTGAAGAGAAGGCCCACAGGCCTTGAGACGCAACCAAGGACGACAAACGCCGGTTGCAAACAACTGCATTATATCGCATCGCAGACGTTAACGTCTGAAACCATTCGGAGACCGGTTCTCTCACCGTGGCATTGCATTGCATACCCGGGCCCTTGAGGCCTTGACGAAGATACATGAATGATTATGAGGCGTTTGGGGGGCAACAATCGGGTTGGAAGCAAGAGAAAAGCGCAGTTTTATCTGTGGTACCACTATAGGCAGGATTGGACAAATGTCCATTACCACAATGTCGTATACGCATTTTTCGTGGCATAGACGAGCGAAGCTCATATTACATGGATGCACTCTTTGCATATACAATGGGCCGGCTGGTCCTCCAGAGGTAGAAATTGAGCCGGAAGAAGTAGACCCGGACTATCAATAGCTAATCTTCATCTCCTAAGAGACTATTTCATGCGCGCGCTGTCAGTCTTGTCGTCAATAAGAGATCGGACATGCTTCAAACCATTCTTGATCTGACTGATATCTAACTTTCGAACTCGAGTATGTCTAGCTTCTTTTTCCATGCCGTAAATGCAACCAACCATGCACCGTTTACACCTAGTTTCCCCTTTTGCTTGATAACTCTTTAATTGCAATCCACCCCTCGTCACCGCTTCCCAGTTTACACAAAGCCCTTGAGCACAGCGGCCTCAGCGTTGAGGATGGAGGAGCCGGCGGCGCCGATGACGGTGTTGTGGCTGAGGGCGACGAACTTGATGTCGAAGATGCCGCTCTCGTCCTCGCGCACGCGGCCGACGCTGACGCTGTAGCCGCGGCCGAGGTCGCGGTCGAGGCGGGGCTGCGGGCGGTCGGCTTCGTCGAAGACAACGATGGGGCTCTCGGGGGCCGAGGGGCAGCCGAGGCGCTGGGCGTCAGAGACGTACTCGCGCAGGGCTGTCTTGACCGCCTCGGCGGAGGGGGCCGGGCGGCGGGCGAAGCGGAGCGAGACGCAGGCCGTGTGGCCGTCGAGGACGGGGACGCGGTTGCAGGACGCGCTGACCCTGAGGTCCTTCTGGTCCTCGAAGGCGGTGAGGTCGGGCGTGATCCTGCCGAGGATCTTCTGCGCCTCCGTCTCGAGCTTGTCCTCCTCTCCCGAGATGAAGGGCACGACGTTGTCGATGACGTCCATGGAGGAGACGCCCGGGTAGCCGGCGCCGGAGACGGCCTGCATGGTAACGACGGAGACCTGATCGACAGGGCCGAAGGCGGCCTGGAGGGCGGCGAAGGGGATGACGAGGCCGATGACGGCGCAGTTGGAGTTGCACACGAGGAAACCCTTGTCGAGCGAGTGGTGCTTGCGCTGGTGGGGGATGAGGTCGAGGTGGGGGAGGTTGACGGTCGGGACGACGAGGGGCACGAGGGGGTCGCGGCGGTAGTTCTTGGCGTTGGAGAAGACGGCGAGGTTGGCCTTAAGGAACTCCATCTCTGCGGTTGGAGTTGTGTCAGTCACGGTCTGCCGCCGGCGTCGGCGCCACGCTATTGCGATGTTTCTGGGGAGCGATATGGGAGCCGGGATGCCGAGGAGGACTCACCAATCTCGCCAGCGACGTCCGAGTCGAGACCGCTAAAGACGACGTCGCAGTCGCTGAACTCGGAGGCCTTGCACTCGCGCACGACAAGGTCGGCCACATCACCCATGGGCGAGGCCTGCTTCCACCGCACGGCGTCGCGGTACTTCTTGCCGGCGGAGCGGGAGGAGGCGCCAACGGCGACGAGCTTGAGGTACGGGTGCTGCGAGAGGAGGAGAATGAAGCGCTGACCGACGGAGCCGGTGCATCCGAGGACGCCTGCAATTGTCACTTTCTGTCAGTACGGTTTGCCTCACTTCCATTGTCGGGGGTTCGGGTGCGCGATCTCGTCCTTCGTGGTTTCGACGTCGAGGCATCCGGTGACGGAGGAGGGGGCGATGGCGGGGTTATGGAGGGGTCCTAAGAGACGTACCGCACTTCTTTACAGGGAATTCGCCCATTGCGGATATTTGGTCAGAGAGAAGGGGAAACGGGGAGGGGTATCGATAAATGGGGGTATCAATTTTCAAAAAAGAAAGAATCAAAATCGAACAAGTGAAAAGGCGTTCGTCGATTCAGAGAAATTCGGTTGTGGTATAAGGAAGGAAAGGTTGGCGATGTGAGTCAAAATCGGGAGTGGCATGTCCGCGGCGGTCGGTCCTGGGCCATTGTTTTTTTCTTTTTATATGTTTTGGCGGCGGGAAGAAAGACAGAGCGACGTCGGCTGCATCCCCCACCATGCCCCGCCATCGGAGCTTGGTTCGGCAGTGGCTCCGTGGGCGGTGGCTGCGAGACAAAACCTAGTAGTAGATCGCTCCCTGGACTAGGACGGCGGCCACTTCGCGCCGGTGCACACTTCTCGATACTCTCCAAACTCCGTCCGTCATTCAACCGCAGATACAACTTTTCGACTTCCGAGTTTGACTTGCAAGTAATCTCTCTGGAACATCTTCACTCTTCCTCCTCTCACATCCTGCTTAACAGTAGGCCGAGGGTTCACCTCAATGTTGTTTGTCTCTTCCTAATGCAACACTAGCAGAACAATTATTACCCAGGCTGGAAGCGCTCCCAGTCTTCTTCCAGAGTGTAGCTCGTCATTCTCGTGTCATTCATGCATCCAGCGGAATAATTCCCAATTCAATCCCCTGTTCTTGCTCCTGGCGATTGCTGCCTCCGAACCCGCTGGGTGGCTCCAGCCTCCTTGCCACACTTGGGTTCAGGGACGTCTCCAACTTCGGCATGAACAACGTGTTGAACCATATTGAGACTACGAATATCATCAAAAGAAGAAATATCGTCTTGAATGACCCGGCGTATGCATGAGATACCGCGCTGTGAATCGTTGCGTCGAGGGTCGGCAAATCAACACCGGGGACTTCCCATACACTTTCCGTCCTGATCGCAGCGTAGAGCAACTTCACGGACGAAGGAGGGAGGCCGGCCTGCTGGACAACCGGATCGACGTACTTGGACAGGTTCTCCTTCAGCTGCTAGTCCAAGATCGAAGCGAACCCGACTCGTGCAAATGCACAGCCCAGGCTACACAAGCACCCGAGAACACCGAAAGCCAGGCCAATGTCCTGTGCTCCCCAGATATATGTTACACCAGTCCAGGTGACAGTCTCAATGAACCCAAGGGCTAAGATGAATTAGCAGAAGAATACGCAGGCTAAGATCCAATAATCTGTCACTTGCCGAAGCACAAGAAGCATGCTGATGCTGTCGTTTCAGCGTATCGGTCAGCCTTGATGGCCGCCAACTAGACGAGAGACAACAGAGCGGAAGATGCTGCAGCGTGACATTGCAATCTGACTCGGGGAATATACGTAATGAAAAAGCCGGCGAGGGCCATTCCACTAAAAAACAAGGTACCTAACATGCTAGCATGCCAAGCTATGTCGTACGAGTTGCGGCTAAAGACTCTGTTTACAACAGTTGGCCAAGAAACGTAAAGGATGAGGTAAGTCATCGAGGCCGAGAGAGCGTTTATGACGAGGGCAAAATAGTATCGATCCGCGAATAGCTTTGGAGGTATCAAGGCCGGAACCCTGCAAAAGAGGGTTTCTGCAAGATGTTAGTCGGGGCTTAAAGACATTGGCTCGATATGGACCATACCGTAGACAAAGAACAACACGAAAGACAAGAAAGTGCCCAGAAGCATAACAACCACCTCTTGGCTATCCCACTGGTTGCTGGCGCCCGCCGACGACAGTCCGACCATCGTCTGAACGCAACCAGACACGAAGAATAGGATGCCGCCGATATCCAGGTCCTTGGCCATTTGGAGTCTGGTTCCTCCCCCGACGTTGATCTGTTTGCATGATGGTGGAAAGTAACACAGGAAATATACGCAAGTAGAGATAAAGGCACAGCCGATTTCTATGCCATAACTCCATCGCCATCGGGAACTGCTTTCTTGTAACGCGTGTGACATGACAGCGGTGCTGACAAGAGCGGCGACAAAGGGTCCCAGAAGTGTAGCGACGATCTATGGCGCCCTCAGGTTGGTTGGGACGATGTCTCCAACCACAAAGCCGAACGACAGTCGAGCGGCGCCCGCGACACCATTGCAAACGTTGGAGGCGATCAGAACGCTGGTACTGCCACCCAAGCAGCCCAGGATACTGCCTACAAATCCAAGCAATGAGGTGCTGAAAATGAGCCACCTACGTCCGTATAGATCTGAAAGCCGTCCAACGAGGAGGAAGCCAATGGAACTGCCTACTAACCACATAGTAGATAAGCGTTGGTCGTTTGGCGGTAGTCCCAGCTCTTGATTAACAGGGTTGCTGCCACCAAATCAGTCCGATGGAAAGTACAATGTGATACATGCCACATACTGATTGTTTGTGAGAGCCATCCATCCCAACCAAGCAGCGGTACTTCCCAGATTCTGAGCCTGCTTCAGTCAGTTATGAACCGACAAGCTGCATTGCCCCCAAGTTATGCATCTGCTTACCATCATGATACAACCCAACGTCTTATTGAACCAATGCATAGGATCGCCGAGGATCTTGGTCTGGATCTGACGAACAGTCCCATCCATGTGAACCAGTGAGATCACGTCATCTGGCAAGTGATCGGAGCCATGGCCATCGTTTTCGAGGTCGGTTTCATGATTATCGAGCTCTCTCTGGTTTCGGGCCTCGCCGGCAAGACCGCTAGAGTATGGAGGGGCTGTCATTTTCGGTAGTTCAAGGTAAAGCGGCTCGCCCAATGTCGGTGAAGTAACAATTAAAGAAGGGGACTGGAGTGGTTTGGTCGATAAGATTAGCAGCCCAATACAGACGTAATCAGTTCCAGATGATCCAAAAGACTGGAGCGATGTGTCTGCTATGAATAAACCCAAAGAAAAGAAATCGAGGGAATAATGCTTTGTGTGGTGCGTCGTTGTAGATGGGAAGAGGAACATGCAGAGAGGAGCTTGGGGGGAACGTCTATGTCGTCTCTCTTCGTGTATGGGGCATTTCTTCTTGAAGAAGGTGTTCCGAAGGATGAAGCTTCTCGTTTTACTCAAGAGCGAACCGAGTAAGTGGGAGGCATCACCTCAGGAGATGCCCAGACGCATGGTCTCCTGCCTCACATACTCCACGAGTGCAACACGAGAAGTGGCGTTCTGGCCAAGACAACAAAGGGACAACCGTTGGGAGGAAGGAATCAATTCTGGCTTCTTGATTCCTACCTCTGACAAGTTATTACATCTGTTCATCATTCGGTTCCTGGAGACGTTGATTGGCCACCACGCAATGGTCGCCTAGCCCATAGAACTTACTATCCTCTCCCATGTCAGAATTACTCACGCCTGATCAATATGGTAGATTGCCGATTCACCCGATAGAATCTCCAACGGTTATTCCCATTTTGTTTTATCAGGACGGTGGTATTCTTGCGAACTATATCAGATCCTTTCTTCAACCCTCTGGCGCTATCTGGCGCCACAAGCCAGTTCCGACAATACGACAACTAGTCTTTCTGGAAAACTTCTTTCCGAGTAATACCTGCACTGTTCAATTCTTACTTCTCTTATCAGAGCCTAAACGCTTTTCCTTAGTGGTCATCTGGGCCCGACAGAAGATAACCCCTTTCAGTTTACTCTTCTTCCATACTTCTGTTGGCTCACGAAACCCGGAGACGATTTCTGGTTATCTACAAGTGGATAAGCCCATATGCACACAAAATACGGAGTAAGCTGTTTTTGGTACCTGCCGCCTAGCAGAAACAAGGACAATTTATCTTGATTATTGGTGAGATTTCAGTACATTTTTCAGTGACACTATTGCTACCCGACGTCTGGTTTCGTGTTCAATAGCTAAATGATTGTCTATAGAAGTTACATTTAAGTCATTTATCGTTTCAAAATCTCTTAATTAGCCAGGTTTTCCATCGAGCTCCTGTCTGTAACTTTTCTTATCCCCTTGTTCTTCCGACCAAAATCGTCTGAAATTGCATATGACCAAAACCTCCTATGTGGTCTGCCAACGCAGACGAGATGAAGGGTGCGGCCGTTTGATAGGACAAACAGGGGCAGCCCCTTGCATGGTCTGTCAATAAGCTGAACTGACACCAACTTACCATCTCTCAATAAACCAAGGAGATCTTAAAGATACGCAGGTTGTTTGCATATTTTCTTCTGCTGTCCTCTCAACAGCCAGTTCCGCATAAGAGAAGCCCAACCATCAACTTTGGTTCAAGCAGTGCATCAGACAGAATCCATAATCGCCCAATTCAGTGACATCAAAAAAGAGGATCCTTTGGTCTCTGGTCTTTCTGCATTTTGAAAATATAACAAAAGCAAAACAGAACGGCATTACCCAGCTACAAAGATGGGAGTCAATGCTATATTTCACGAAGAGTAAGGGTTGTCAGGCTTTGAGTTTGGAAAACTGTCACAACTGCAAGCTTGCACATATATTGCGTTACATTTCTCAAAACACTTGGGGTTCAAAGAAGGATTGCCGTCAAACTCATGATCATAGTTCCAGGTCCACAACCGGCTGGTGCAGGTAATCCAAGTTTCCAACGCACAAGACTACAGACGCAACTATAGGTGCTAAAGTCTGGTAATGGCGAGATCTGAAGAGCGACCTCTACTTTCAGGCCGTGTTCACCATTCTTACAGTGGTTCTTCATCACATCCTGTATGTTACGTCCTTAGTGATCTGCCACACTAACCTTCGTCCCATAACTGACGAGGGATATCAATCCAAGCCTCACGACAGACGAAAGTAAACGGATGTCTTCACAGCAAAGACAAAGGAGGAGGTCTTGAACAATCTTACTCAAATAAATCAACGTGGGCGACTCCATACTGCAGCGCCCTCAGGACTGTGCGTATTAGTTTAGTCTTCAAGTGGCGAGAGCCACCAAGCTGAAGCTCACGATGGGTGGGATGATGCGGGTAACTACCATGAGGCGATTGCTCTCGCCATTATTGTATCTATCGTGAAGAGCGGGTGTCACTTGGCCGCCTCAAATCCAATAGTCCTTAGCCCTAGGACAGCCCTGAGTGTAGAATCTCTTACCCACGATCCCTTCACTCTCAAATTCCTCTTAGCCATCCCAAAAACAACACACCCTCGTTGGTTACTTTTCCTTTCCACAACAGCCAACCCAATCCATCTACACTTCTCTTCTCATACTTCCTTTCTCATACTTCCCATACAATCTCTACATCCCTCCCCATCTTCAATCTCAAGGTTGAATACCTTCATTTCCAAACGCCCCGTTTCACAAACACATCGCGAACCCCGTGGCCTTCGAACCTTGCGTTTGCAGAGACACTCGATTGTTGCCATGTCGTCGTCTACTGGCAACAAGATGCTTTTGGAGCACCTTCAAAAGCTCACTATCCAGCATGAGCGCGAGCAAGCCGTGAAGGCTGCTTCGGCCCCCTCCCAGGCTTCTGACTCCGTCCTGGGCCGCCAGACTACTGCCTTCGACTCTCACAAGTCGGTTGACACGTCTTCGTCTTCCTCGTCCTTTTCGGAGGATGCTGAGCGCGGTGGCGGAGCCAAGCTCACGAGCCTCCATGCAGTCACTACCGCCAACAACCCGTACGCCTTGCTCGGTGAGGATGCGGCTTCTGACGCTCGTCTTTCGGCTCACATGGATGCTTCTTCCCTTCGAGGAAGTCCCACGTAAGTTTCATCATGTTCAACCTCACTTTTATGTACAACAACTAATTACCTTTCGGCAGTTTCGCCCGCCGTTCGCAGGCTGCAGCTCAGGCTTTGCGTCCTACTTCTTCCGCTACGGCCGCTGTGTAAATATTCATCTCGGTCCATCTTCAGCGAATGCTAACCTCTCTTCATAGCCGTACGTACAAATATCCTCCCCAGGATACCGATGAGGAGGACGATGTCTTCAAGGACACCTCTACCAGCTCAAAGGAGCGCCCCTTGGTCGTGTCTTCTGGCTCGTACAGCCTTGGCCAGGCTCACCTCCAGCAGCCGGGCTTGAAGGGCAATGGCCTCGGTCATCGCGACGAGTACGTCGGCGGATCTCCCATCAAGGGCGGTTCTTCCTACATGCGCAACCCCGTCGATCCTCAGGCGACCTACCCCACTGGCGCTTGCATCTTCGTGGCCAAGTAAGTCTTGAAGCTCCAAGATGCTTTGTTCGTCACACTAAAAGCTTGTGTTAGTCTGCCTGAATACAAGGATGACATCACCCTTGAAGCGGCTGTCATCAGGGAGTTTGAGCGATTCGGAGTTGTATTCGTCAAGATTCGTCGTGATCCTCAGGGTATGCCCTTCGGCTTCTGCCAGTTCACTGTAAGTTCTTCATGAAACGTCCGAGGTTACCATGTCCACACTGACATGTTTGCAGACCAAGGAGGATGCTGAGGATGCTCGCGTCAACGGCAAGGGTTCCTTGATCCTCGGCCGCCCCTGTCGCACGGAGACGGTTCGCGCCAACCGTAAGTCTACTCTTATTTCCTCCGCCATTATTGTCACTGAAGTATATTGACACAGGTACCTACATCATCTTCCGTCGTGATGGAACGGAAATCACCATGGAAGAGGCCAACGAGCTCATGCGCCCCTTCGGCACGATCGAGACCTTCCGCGTTCTTGATCCTCACATCCGGGCCCAGCTTCAGCTTCCCGTCACGATCAGAGTCCAGTTCGAGGTGTTCGATCCGTCTCAGCAGGTCCTTCGTGCGTTCCGTCTCAATAAGACGTACAAGGTCGAGCCTTTCGACTTCAAGAAGGCCATGCAGGCCAGAGCTCGCTACGCCGACCGCGCTTTTCTTGACTCTTACGATCGCGATCGTCGTTCCATCTTCATTGGAGACCTCCCTCTCAACTTCAGTGAGAATGACATCCGTATCCTCATGGAGGATATCGGCGGTGTAGTTTCGGTTCAGACCAAGCGTCTCGACTACGCTCGCGGTGAGTGTCCATCATGTCTTCACACCCGTGCGGCCAAACACTGACCCTGACACACGCACAGAAGGCCCCAAGCTCATCGCTTTCGTTGAGTTCACCAACGCCTCGTTCCCCGACATGGCCATTGAGCGCTACGTGAGTTCCGTTGCCTGTCTATGGACGCTTGGTCGAAGGCAGTGTATGAACTAACAGACTCTCGCCAGAACTTGAACCGCATCGAGGGTCACACGATCCGCGTTGAGCGTCGCACCGACAGACGTCGCCATGGCCGCAACTCCGGCTACAGCGCCAACTACAACGCCCTCACTGCTGGATCCAATGGCGGCAAGCCTCCTTCTACGCCCGCTCGCGATCAGAGAGGCACAATGGCTATTGAGGCCGGTCCGTCCATGTCTGGTGGCCAGGCTATCCAGGGCACTCCTTCCATGATGCACAATGCTTCGCAGCCTGCCAACCAGGGTATCATGATGGCCCCTACCGGCCATTCTCATCAAGCCGCCCAGTCTATGCAGCAGCAGATGCAGCACCCTTCCCAGCAGCAGATGCAGGCTCCTATGCAGCAGCATATGCCCCAGATGCAGATGCAGCATCACGGACAGCAGTACCCTGCTCAGCAGCAGATGCAAAACCAGCAGATGCACAACCAGCAGCAGATTCCTCAGGGTGTGCAGATGCAGCCGGCCACCGGTCAGTTCATGGGCCCGGCTCCCATGCAATACCCCATGGCGCCCCCTCCTGTCCCTACCCAGGTCGGCAGTCCCATGCACAACAACATGGCCTACAGCCCCAACCCCTTTGCTGGCAGTCCCTACTCTCAGGGCGCCTTTTCCCAGGGCACCGGCTCGTCCTTCGGATTCGCCACTCCCCAGCAGACGCCTATGCCCTTCTGGGGCTACGGCCACGGCACTCCTCTTTGGACCCCATTCCCCGTCGACCCAGCTGCTTTCGCGGCTGCGGCCTTCTCGTCGCCCGTTCGCCAGACCCGCCACAACATTGGCGTCGCTGCTCAGTCGGTTCCCGCCCAGATGGATAGCAACCAGGTCAACGGCACTCAGTCTGAGCCTGTCATGACTGAGAGCACTCAGGCTTACGCCACCTAAGGCCCTGTCGGCAACAACTGATCATTCTTGCTGTGTGGTCTTCATCCACCCCTTTCTTTCTTTGAAACCGTTGTGTTTCCCCCAATTCTTCTCTTCTCGGCAGCTTCCTTCAGACAGTTCTTTTCACATTTTGTTGCGACGACAAACAAAAATTTGGCGTGGGTTCTCAGGTACGGTGGGCGGTTCGGATAGTGACCCATCTCTTCTTGTGGTGGATGATCGTCATAGGCGATGCATGGCGGATCGGTTATAGATGGCAGACAGGAACAGGGTCATAGATAGAGATGCTTGATATGTGCAATAGGCACACTCGTCCTTGTCTACTCAGGATGTGGCGGACACTACCTACCTTTGGGGATAGATGGTCGAGAATACACGCTTGAGTAGAAATATCGACAAGGGTATCTCACTTTGCGTGTTTCCGTCATGTCTCTGGTTTCGTGAAGCTGATATACCGCGGCAATTCTGAGTCCACCTCGTTCTCGTGGCCACTGCTCCGCTCAGAAGTAAGGAATGATGCTCGGACTTGATTTCCGCCCACAATGATTTTCAAGACATCCAGAGCTCAAAGTGCCATTCAGAAGAACATCGTTATGTAGCGAGCCTCGCCCAGTTTGCAGTCACGACGATAGTCCTTCTGTGTATATGATTCAAAGCCAGAGGCATAAAGAGCCGTTGGGTGGCTTGAGGTTGGAAGCGGAGCCCGGGGTATATTTGTCCCGTGTCGAAGCTCAAGCTCCATGTACCTATGTACATACCGAAAGCTCAACGGCAATTATTCGAGGTTTCGCAGCAGAGCCGAAGGAATCAATTTCGCAGAGTAAATCTACACGACCTTTTACACCATTTTAGACCATTGCACGGGGTCCACCAGTTCAACACGCCAAGATCACGCAACTGCACGAAACTAGAGGCCCATGCGCGCATGAGCTTCCTAGACCCCTAAACCGGTACACCAGGAGAGCGAAGCTATCGGCGTAGTCGGGAAGACGTTGAAAAGATGCGGGCGACACCGTTGCTCATGGGCAAAGGCATTTGGGCCCGGACTCTGGACGAACTCAAGCGGCGCGCAAGCATTAGTGAGCATACGTGGTGTCACTGCTTGTCTCTCACCTATGACTGACCTTTTCCCTCCGTCGCAGTCGCAAAAGCCGAAGGCATCAAGGGCCCCTCGGGACCATACCTACTCCAAGACTTCCGCAACCCCGGCTCTACCGACGACTGCAAACTCATGTCCGACCAAGAGATTGGCGGCTTCTCCCACAGTGCCCTTGAGTGGGTTCCCTTCTCTCCGTCCTCTACAAGAACGACTCCATCGCCACAAAGCGGCCCGACAAGTAGCACAAGAGGCTACGCCCGCTTCCACGGCTCGATATCCACTGACCTTCCCAAAAACGACCCCAAAATTCAACGCACAGGATTCGCAGCATGGCGGACGCCGGATCAACGGGCGACGCTATTGGGCAAGTCGGTCTGGGACATCGACCCCTACTCGTACCTCGCGATGCGCGTCAAGTCGGACGGGCGGAGCTACTTCATCAACCTGCAGACGGACTCGGTGGTGCCGACGGATATGCATCAACACCGGTTGTTCGCGAAGAGGCCAGGCGAATGGGAGACTGTGTTTGTCAAGTGGAACGACTTTGTACGGACGAATCATGGCTTCGTGGTCGAACCACAGACGGAGATGCTGCGGTCCAAAGTCAGGAGTGTCGGCTTGGGGCTGACGGATCGCGTGCCCGGTCCGTTTGAACTGTGCATTGAGAGGATATGGGCGACGAACGACGTCGAGGAGGTGGTGGAGGAGAGTGACGGGGATATGTTTGCCGCGCAGGAGGCAAGGGAGACGAGGGAGAGCGAATTGAGGAATCGGGAGGGGAAGAGTATCCGGTGGAAGGAGAGGTGAAGCACGGGGCCCGAGATCAGAGGAAACGGCTTCGATCATGGTGTGACGAGGACCGAATTGAGCATAGAGGAGGTTGCCAGTTGAGCATCTCCTCGGCATATTACCAATCTAGCGAGGAAAATGGAACTTGCCCATTAGGATAGGTTGAGGGAAGCCAACAGCCATGCAGAGCGGATTCTCATCCCAAGTCTTGTAGACTACAACACTCTGTAAAATATGTCACAACATACAGTGCATCGTAACATGAACACTTGGGTGTGTGCTGTTTGGGACAAGTGACGAGGCAAAGGCATGTGTCACTGCAGGGTCAACATGCACAAGTAAAGCATTCACGGTTACTAATCTTCTCTTTCTGGAGATGTGTAACTCGAAACTCAATTTTCCAACAATTGCTTTCGACATTTATGTCTGACAATTACTTCCGACAAAGTCCTAAGCGGCGGCTCGGGTTGTGGCTCGAGTGGGAGGACTTTCCGGGTTGGGAGATTCATGACCAATCACATTTCTCAGCTTTCGGTGGGACCCCAAACACCACTCAAGAACATCACTGACAACATCGCGACTACCGGAACAAAACATTGTGCGTAACGCAGTGTACACTGTTTTTTTTGTTTTTTTTTTTACCTCATTCGGTGAGGCTTTCTGGCTTTGGAGTACTGGCCCAGCCCACTCACTCGACCCTGTTGCCCGCACTACGAGGAATCTGTTTAGTGCAGGTCGACGCGAGCAGCTGCTTCACCTGCCGGCGTCCTCGAAACATGGTCAACAGCGTTTCTCAAGGCTCGCCCCACGCCATCAGATGACCCGTCCGGCAAAAGAGGTCGGAGTTGATTCTTGAATTGAGACTACGCCTGGACCAGGACGCACGATCATAATGGCCCGATACCTAACGCCCGCCAAAATAGGCCTTCTTGCCCTCATTGAGCTCTACACAGATGAACACGTCCCCAGCACGGCCATCATCCCCGTGCTCTCCTTCGTCACATCCCACCTCCTGGACCCGGATCCGCAGAGCTTCGCCACGGCCGCCAGCAAGGACACTCGCTGGCGCAAGGCCGAGAGCACCGTCAGCCTCGTCATTGGTATCAAGGATTTCGAGAAGCTGCTGAGCGCCCACTCCGTCGTCGTCGGCCTGCCGGGTCGCAAGCTGTGGGACACGTTCCTCACGAAGCTATGGGGCATCAACTCGCTAGACCAGCTGCACGACTTTTTTGGCCGCCAGACGCAGTGCCTGGCCAAAACCAGGGAGGAGCTGCGGCGTGCCGCTGGGGGCGACGAGTCGGCCGCGGCACAGCTGTGGCAGGAGCAGCAACAGAAGCTGGATATCACCCTGTCGAGGAACTCGCCGCTGGGCCAGTTCGTGAGGCGGTGTCAGCTCGAATTCTCAAGGCTACAGTTTCACGATGCGACGCAGCTTTGGACGGACTTCGTGCAATACCGACAGCCCACGGCGGGGTACCTGCGGAAGAGGAACCCTTCATTTGGTCGGTTGAGCTTCGACCATGTTCTCATGACGGGCGAGCAGGCGGAATGGGATATTGAGGGGGTGGCTGCGCTTACGTCTGTTGTCTACGGTGATATGGTAAAGAGTGGCACTCCCTCCGCCGTGCCAGTAAGCACGGATGATATTGAGCTCTTGCTTGAGTTCCAGATTGAGCAGATGCAGAGTGAGAACTTCTTCCAAAAGATGCGGTACACAATACTAACAGGTCCAGAATTCGGCAATCGTATACCCTTGGAGCTTCGGAACCAGTTCCATGACCTTCTCGGCGACAGCTTTCTTGTGCCCAGCTTGCGGCACTATCTGAGGTTTGTTAGTGGGTTCACTGTCGGCCGTTCTCATGCTGACCTTCTCCAGCTTCCTTGATGCATGGAGATCCGGTGACTACCCTACCGCATTCGATTTCCTCCACCAATACTTCGACTACACCATGCAGAACCGAGACAGGCTTTTCTACCAGTACGCATTGATGAATCTGGCTGTCCTGCAAGCAGACTTTGGTTGCTACAGAGAGGCTGTTGCAGCCATGCTCGAGACAGTGTCCACGGCCCGCGAAAACCGCGACATGACCTGCTTAAACTTTGCTCTCAGTTGGCTCTTTCACTTTGGCAGAGCGCATCCCGACTTGGTTAGGGACTTGGAGGCCGACAGTTTGCTCGGTACAGCCAAGGAGAGTCTATCATATCTCCGCGTGAAGGCGAAGGAGACGGGTATGTGGACTCTTTGGGCATCAGTGCTGCTGAGCGAAGCGAAGCTCGGTCTAGCAAACGGCGAGAGCGTGGCCACGTCGGTCGAGCTCATGGTCCGCAGCTCACATCTCATTGTCGAACGGAACATGAAGAACATGTTTGGCGCCCAGCTCTCCATCCTCATTGCCTTGTGGGACAGGTTGGGACTTGCAGAGCTCTCGGCCATGGACTGCGAGATATTTTTGCGGTGTCATGCGAGACACTCCATCTTTGACGACGAGTTAAAGGTTACATCACGTCTGGCGTCACAGTTAGTCGCGAAGGGCAAGTTCGACGAGGCACTGCAGAAGATGGAGGCGCTAGACGACAACTCTCTGCGGTCGTGGAAACCGAGCCAGTACTGGTTCAAGTACCGTGGAATCATCAAGCTGAAGCGGGACCTGCATCACAACAACCTTGATGGCGCAGAGCAACTACTCTCGCAGCTCCTTCAATCCAAAAAAGACGACCTAGAGCCGGACATGGCCTTCGTCGTTGACTTTCTCCACATAGACTGCCTGACCCGACGGGGAGATTTGCAGGCGGCCTTCAACAAGGTCGAAGATATGCTCGCGGCGACGCGCGACGACAAGCGAGATATCGCGCTCCGCGTAAGACTCATGTTGATCAAGGTCCACCTCTATGACAAGTGCGGACGCCCGCAGCGGGGTTTCACGATCGCCATGCGGGCCGCCAGCATGGCCTGGCGGGCGAGGCTGGTCTCGTGTCTGTGGCAGGCTGTTGGCGCCATCGCCAACATATTGACGTCTTTGGGAGAGTTCGAGGCCTCCTCCCAGCTTCTCACCGCGATCCTTCCGCGAAGTCTTGAGTGCGAGTCTGCTGCTCTGAGCGGACAGCTGTACTCGTATCTCGCCGACGCCAACATGGGCATGGCAGGCAAGATGGCGCCGCAGTCGGCCAAGAGGAGGGAATATCTGACCCGGGCTACGGGGGCGATCCAGAAGGCATTTGACCACTACTCGAGCATAGAGGACATCACGCGGCAGTGCGAGATGATGGCCAAGAAGGCCACCATCATGAAGGTTGCCGGGGACAAGGTCTTGGCGGCGGATTATGCGGCGGCTTATGTGGCTTTGCGCAAGGAAGCGGCTGCCTTTTCCATATGAGCTGGATTACACCACATGGAGGCAGGAAGAAACCGAGGGTAGACAAAAATAACGGCGTTTCACGTCGGTGAATTATGAGTGCTGTGATGGGATTTCTGTTTCAAAAGGGGCCGCATTCTCTCGATTGCTGTGACAAAAGGAAAATGTACAGAATGGTCTACCGCTCAACGGGCGTGTCTTCCCGAGTCTAATGGATCGCACCTCCCATCCCCTACGTTGGCCATGTCACGTTTCACTCCGGTTGTGGTGCATTGCAAGGCGCATTTAAGCCTTGTCCTGGTTGTGGTAGTTGACGTTGTCGTTCCAGCTGTTTGGGGTGTTAGTCACGTCTCTTCGGGCCCCATACTTTCATGCCGCTGAAGTGCGAATCCGAACAGGGGTTGGGATGAGAATACGAACAAGATGGTCTTGTCACCGTTGCCCCATTGGTAGTTCTTGGTGCGGATGTTCTGGTAAGAGTACTCGACACGCTCCTCCAGAGGGGGGAGGTGGCTCCAGTGCTCCCAGTGCTCGTTCCAGAGAACGTAGGCGTTGGCGGCAGCGAGGCCAAGGGCGGGGATGCAACCGCTGTGGAAGAACATTTCGTCAGCCAATCTGTCCGGATACAAGGTTCCCGCCGACCCCCGAATCACACCCCGCATCCGTTCAAAGCCCAATCGTCTCCGTCCATTTCGAACGTGTTGGTCGTCGTAGGCCGGACACACAAAATCCTAAGCGGACTTCTCGCTGATGGGAGTTTCGGGTTTCGGGCAGGAGGTCACTGGGTTTGGGTGAGGGCATACTAGATGGAGATCTTGCGCCAGAGGGCTGGTGGTCAATTGGTTAGCTATTTGTTTTCCGGGATTTGATCTCGGCTTCCCGCCTCCCCGCTCCAGGGCCAATTGGCTTCAATTGACTTGCGCAGTCACGCATGGAGGAAGCCGAAGAGATCACGTGAGCCTGGGAAGACGAACCAGTGGTGCCGGCAGCGTGGTGCTTGGCAGCCTCGCGCTCCCTGATGAAAGCGTTGTCGGAGGTGCTGGCGAAGCGGCGCTGGACGGTGGAGCGGGTGGCCGGGGCGCGGGCGGCACGCGCGGCGGCGGCGAGGAGCTGACGCTGCATTTTTTTGCTCGTTATCGGTGGAGGGGAGAGGGTTCTCGTTTGTTTCGGTCGGCCGGCGGCTCGGTGGTGGTTCAAGAGGGTTTGTGATGAGGTTCGGTGATCAGGTCATTTTGGAACTTCCGGTATGGGGCCGCCAGGCACACAGCTCGGTTAGCGGGAACGTCACGGCCTTGTTTGTGGCCTGGATTACTAGGCTTACAGGTTGGTCGTAGGATGACTAAGGTAAATGGAAGGGAGGACCCGGCTTGTCACTGATGTATCGGTCACGTGAATGATCACGGGGCATCGCGCTGCATCTCGCGTTCGCCTCCCTCTATAACGGCAACTACCTGTGCCGCGTTGAGCAGGGCGTCTAAGTATCACTGTACGCCCATCCGTGACGTCTCGACGTTTTTCGGTCCCCAAGAGTCAGTTTAGTGACTAGTTTGTGATTTCCGGGGATGGACTGTGGGTTTTCAAGACCGGCCTACCGTCGCTCGTCTTTCGCTCCCTGATGCACTGTCATTGCCAGCGACGACGACCTCACTTTGACACATTGGGTGTGGGACTGGAAGCGAAGTGACTCTGGCGTTTGTGATTTTGATCATTTTGACTAGCAAACTCGGAAATCGGAGAGACCTTGGCCAGTATGGGGCTGCGTATCACGACGTGGAACGGTGAGTGGCTTCGGTACTTCCGAAGTAAACGGTGGCTAACATGTCCAACTACAGTCAACGGTATCAGGTACAATAGTCTCAGATGGGCGCCACTACATACTCGGTCTAACATGTTCCAGAAACCCGTTCGGCTACCAACCATGGAGCACAAAACGAACATTCCAGGTTAGTCTATCGCTCGGTATTGGGGCTACAATGCTTCGTCATCGATTCTGATCAGCTCACCAGGCAATGTTCGAAATCCTGGGGGCGGACATAGTGATTATGCAAGAGACCAAGATCCAGCGTAAAGACCTTCATGACGACATGGTTCTCGTCCCCGGCTGGGATGTTGTTTTCAGCTTGCCAAAACACAAGAAAGGTAAGCTTGCGCTGTTTTGAACGGGTAGACGTGACCTGATTTGTCGGACAGGATACTCCGGTGTCGCTATATACACCCGCAACGCAACATGCTGCCCGATCCGCGCCGAGGAGGGCATTACGGGCATTCTACCGGCCCCCAATTCCTCGACTAGTTTTCGCGACCTGCCCGAGGCTCAGCAGATCGGCGGCTACCCGCGACCGGACCAACTTCCCGGCGAGGTGGACGAGGCCACGCTCGACTCCGAGGGCCGCTGTGTCGTGCTAGAGTTCCCGGCCTTTGTCCTGATCGGCACCTACAGCCCAGCTACGCGTGATTCGTCCCGCGACGATTTCCGGCTCGGGTACCTCAGCGCTCTCGACGCGCGAGTGCGGAACCTCGTGGCGGCGGGGAAACAGGTCATCCTTACTGGAGACTTGAATGTGATTCGTGACGAGATGGACACGTGTAACGTTCGGGAGGCACTGCGTAAGGAGGGCATGTCGGTAGAAGAGTGGATGGAGATGCCGAGTCGGCGGTTGTTTAACCATCTTGTCTTTGATGGACAAGTTGCCGGTGAAAGGGACGAAGGCCGAGAGACGCCTGTGCTTTACGACCTGACGCGAATCTTCCATCCTACACGGCTGGGCATGTTTACATGCTGGGACACAAAGAGGAACACGCGACCAGCCAACAATGGCAGCCGGATCGACTACATTCTCTGCTCCGCTGGCATCAAGGACTGGTTCACGGACTCCAACATCCAGGAGGGTCTAATGGGATCAGATCACTGCCCTGTGTATGCAAACTTGGCCGACACTGTCAAGGTCGACGGCAGGGACATGTCTGTGCTGGACCTCATGAACCCCGCCGGCATGTTTCGGGACGGCAAACGGCTCAGGGAGTGGTCGGCCAAAGACCTGCTACCCTTGTCTGCTAAGCTCATCCCCGAGTTCGACCGGAGACGGAACATCCGCGACATGTTCATGAAAAAGCCCGCCGGCAAGCCCTCGCCAAGCCAGGCCTCGGACGCCTTCGAATCGCAGAGTCTCGTCTCCGAGGAGCTGCCCATCCCTCAAGACAAAGAAGACTCAGAATCCTCGCAACAAGAAACTTCGGAGCCACCAGCGTCCCAAGTGTCTACTCAGTCAGGCTCAGCAAAGCAGCCACTCGCCAATTCAACCACAAAGCTGCCAGCCTTACAAACACTACCCCCCCTGAAACGAGCACCCGACACAGCAATGTCCGCGAAACGTCTCTCAAAGAGAACCAAGACTAGCGAACCCGATCCCTCCTCCAAGCAAAGCACCCTCACAGGCTTCTTCAAGCCCAAGCAACAGTCCTCGAAGCCGCCACCCGCCGAGACCGATACGACGATAGTCCAGTCATCGCCTATAAATGAAAGAGGCGCAGCGGCCCTAGGGGGTGACCTGAACCGCTCATCTCTCTCAGGGGTATCAAAGGCTCCTCCTCCTCCCGCAGGTTTAGCGGCAACAGACGCCCCGCCGCCACATGCCCCTTCCCCGTCACCCTCGGCAACCTCTTCCACCATCGCTGTGGTGTCTAGGCTCGACACTTCGGAAAGGGTCTTTGATCCCATCGAGGTCAAGGAGTCTTGGTCTAAGTTTAACCTGGGGAAGAGGGTGGTGCCAAGGTGCGATCATGGGGAGCCCTGCATCATCCTTCAGACCAAGAAGCCGGGTGTCAATTGTGGTATGTTGCTCCCCACCCCCTCTCCCGTTCTCATATACCGTCATTTGTGTCTCTGGAACCACCATGGGTCTTTGCTCCCTTCCAGGTATCTTGGAGCTGCGGCTGACCCATCATGCAGGCAGGTCATTCTACATTTGCCCCCGGCCTCTTGGAAAGTCGGGAGAAAAGGAGAAGGGAACGGAGTGGAGATGCGGAACATTCATCTGGAGCAGCGACTGGAAAAAGGATCAGTCATAGGCGTGGCGTCTTGCTCCCCTTCGTCGTAATCGCGATGGTTTTGATGCGGCGTCGAGTGACTGAAACGCTTCCATACTATCCACTTAGCGGCTTTTGCGCCATACAAGGCCTCAAAGAAATGATATATGAACATTATGACTTAACCGACACCATCCTCCGCTGCTTATTTTTTGGTAACATATCTCGACAACAGGTATATCACCCGACCCTTTTGAAGCTATTTACAAGTACATCCTTTGAATCTCGTTATTCCTGGTAAAGCAGGATTGCCGTGCCTGCCACGGTTTACCGAAGTAGTGGACATGGTTTTCCTGCTCCGTTCAAACGTTCGGCATCGCCGCGACCTCATCTTGATGGCGAGTCGGGCGATCGAGTGGATTGGGCTGATACGCTCCTCCGGATACCACCACGCTTCTCTGAAGGCTTGCGCGGAGTGTACCGATAGTCCGGGTGCAGTTTGTTGTGGCGCTCTTTGTATGCTTTTGCGAGTGCCCTGTACTTTTCTCGAACCTCGTGGGACTCGGCATTCCAGGCTTTACCCAGGATCCGCGCTATGCAAAGGTCAGTGATGGGGAGTTGAAGGACGTCATGCTTGTAAACTCACAGATGCCTTTGTTCTGGATCTGAGGATCCATCTGCTTGACATGCGCTTGGCGATCCTTGCGGTAGAGAATGAAGGCGTTGGGCGGGCGAGGGACTTTGATCTCCCGCTCGGGAGCGCTGACGCGGTGCATTATCGTGTCAGCCGCTTCCTCGAGGAATTGAGGCGGTGGCCTTCGAACGACGACGGCAATGCCATCGACTGAGACGATCATATGTGGTCCGGTGATGAATCTATCACAGGGACCAAGAACCCATCTGTGGTTGTTGATGTCGATGCCATCCTTTACCCACATGACATTTTTGCGAAGGATGCGTCTGTGGTTAAGTGTTAGAGGCCAACGCAGAGAAGAAAGAGTAGTGAACAAAATCAAGGAGCGCGAATGCTTACCCCATCTGCATTGCCATAAACAGTCGGCCTTCTTCGCCGAAGGCAGTGTAATCACTTCCCGAAACGGCAATGGTGGATTCAAAAGCATTGAGATGAAGGTCCAAAATCTGTATGACAACGCGAAGGATCTCGGGGTGGACTTGTGTGGGGTCGATGTTGCGAGCAATAATCTGGCCCGGATTGAAGGTCAATGCCATGGCGAATATAAATGTCAGATTAAATGGCGGTGTAAGGTATGCTGCGTTGTTGATGTACAGTAAAAGGTGACTTGTGTTTGCACGAGATGTAATTGAGGATGAATCAGAATATACTATGAAAGAGAGGCGACTTGGCTCTCGTGGGTGACGGATGAGCGAGGATGTGGGATGGCTGTGTCGGCAGTCAAATATAAGAAGCCTTTGACAAGGCGTCTGATGGATGGCAACTTTGGGTGGTCCGCAGGACGTTGGGGAGAGAGAGATTCGAGGGAGATAATGTGGTCCTTGCCATCGTGGATCGGCAACGAGCCTTGGGCAGGAAAAGGACCTGACACGGGGAATAAAGCGCCACCTTCCCCTCAAGAAGCGAAGGAGACATGGGATCGCCCCGGACATGGTTGGCCTTGACATGAACGCCCAGCGTCTCTTTCTGCGGGAATCATGCCTCGAGAAGGTGGGAGGCTGCAGTGGGGCGCTTTCCCTCGCATTCCAGGCTCAGCCAGACTTGGTTCACTTGACCAGGATGAGGTTGTGTAGCGCATCCGGGCATGTACCTCGAGGAGGAGGGAGAAGGAAGGCGGTCGCTTCTCGGGTTTCGAAAATGTACTATGTACCTACCTACCTGCTCGCGGAGGTTCTGCTTGCTCCTCTGGACGATGTTTTACAGATGCAGGTACTCAAGCCTCAGCCAGCTTAGGCAGTTGGCCTCAAGCAAGCAGATTTGAGATATGTACTCCGTACGCAGCAAGCTACCAACTGCCGCCAAGACCGATAACGGCCACTTACAGCTCCATGCGGCAGCGTTTGGATTGCCGGAAAGTACCGACACTTCTCGCTGTAGCCTGCCTTCGCTACCATTGCCGCGGCTTTCGACCACTGACGTCTGTGTCATCCTTAACTACAAGCACCATGTTTCTTCTTCTAAACCACGTGGGAAGTGGTCGCTGACTTGGACCAAGAAGCCACACTCAACCGCCCGCCAGCGCCATCGTGGAAGCCACTCCGGGGTTGCACACTACATATTTCTTTCTAGTTAGTACCCGGGTATTCACCTAGCTACCTAGGTAGAAGATAAGGTGACTGTGTTAGTACCTACTTACCTTGCGATACCGGCACCGAAGGAAGGCGGTAAGGACTTTTCTGCTCTCTCTGCCATGATACGTTACTTGAGCGTGCATGGTTGTACAGGTTTTCGATCCAGGCCATCGAGTAGGCAATCGTGGCTCGGCGACATTTGAACATTGGTCATTTGCTAACGACTTCAGCGTCTCCGACTCCCTGTCGCAAGCGCACTCGACGGGCTGTGTAGCGCAGGTTGAAAGCAAGCAACGCACGTGTCTTTTGTTCTCGCTTATAATTCCCTTCGCCGGTACCAACACCAGCGCGCCGGTAGGCCATCACTCAGGCGATATGACGCCTTGGCCTGTGCAAGGGACACGCCAGACTCAGACGCCCGTGGCAGACCGTTACCATCTGACTTGTGAATCCAGGACTCTGGGTAGAGAGCATGGCATCGGCCGAGCTTCTCCTTGGTATATCTGCATCTACATCTTTTCGTAAATTGACGTATCACAGTTTCCAGGCTCTCAAGAGCCGTCCAAACTGCTTGTACAAAGTCTTGACGGCATGATCGAGATCCTATTGGTGGCTAGCCGGAGAGATGCAATCGTATGCATGGGTCTTGTTACTGGGATTTCCAACCCTCTCACAATAACCTCCCCCCTTCCCAATTACATTCCCAAATTTTCGTCTAATTCCACGGAGCCTTTGATGATGGAAAACTTCTTGGACGGGTGTCATCCTCCCTCCCTCCAAACGGCTTTCTCCGACTCATCTGCTCCATAATAAACCACGTATGTCATCCATTGCCGTGACTGCACTTGGTCAAGGGGCATCTGTTCCTATATTCCTGGCCTGCCCCTCCTTTTTCTTCTTGTATATAATTCTGTGGCTATGTTGGTCTATGATCCTCATGGAATAACGCTTGTCTGCACCTAACTTTTACGTGCAAGATTTTCCTCCCTCGGCACAACCGCTTCCACAGCCTCTTCCGTCACCGCTTACTTGAGTCATCTCAAACCCTGTTTGCTTTTACTTGTCGCCCGTAATGTCTCAAAATGAGGAATCATCCTCGATAGAGGGTCGCGTTGTATTGAGAGCACAGGGCATGGATGAGGTCTTACCTCGACACGATCTCGATCTGTTCACCTCTTCAGCGACGTTTCCTCCCGGGCAATGGGTTCTGTCCGAGTGTGGCCGTCCTCATCAGTTTCAAGCCGCCTATTGCGTACGGAATTCCCACGGCCAACTGGTGCGAGCGCCAATGCCACTGGTCAACGTCTCCGCCGTTACGAACCAGCAGGAAATCTATGATCACTGCACAGTCTATCACTATGACCCGGGTGAGTCGCACAACCATGGAAGGGAATACAGCTGACACCTATCAGCGTACCAAAACCAAGGAGGAATAGACAATTTATATGCCACTGCCGCCACTGTTCAGCAAGAGCAACAAACTGGCAACTGGATATTGCCAGATGAGCCAGGCAATCACCAACAAGCTTCGATACACCCTCGAACAACTGGACATCGCCACACCAATTTCGACGCCAAGCAAGACTTCTTTTCGCCAACCGAAATGTCATTCTTTGCTAGCCCGCCACCATATTCATCACTTGTAACAGCACATGCGCAAGCACACGCTGCTCCCTTGGAGAGCCGACCAACGATCTTGCAGACGACAATGCATGATTCGGACACGCGCAGCTTTCCAGCGAAACACAATACTGGCGGGAATCCGCCTCGTCATGGGCTATCGACCGTTGACAGCTCGTTCAACGGCACCCAGTACAACAATTCTTTCATCAGTACTGGACAAGAAGAAATCCATGGTATCGAGGCCTTCTCCCTGCAAGACTCCATCAAACCGGATACCCAACAATCATCAATCTGGAGTGCCAGCTCGTTCGACATGACGCTGTCTCCAGCTATGTTGTCTCAACTTGAAGAACAAGCATTCGACGAGCTGTTTCGTCAAGTGAGCGAATCGGATTGCAAAGTCGACGAAACGCACGTTCAGGGCAACGCGGGGGGTGGAAGGATTACGCTGCCTTGAAGAAGACAGCCTAACGAGGCTTTCGCTTGTATGGCCCTGTCTGGGCGGGATTGGGCAAAGGGTTGTGACTTGGCGCATCATGTTAGCCGGAGGTCATTTGCATCATGTCGGTGTCTGTTCCCGGCTCCCAAACGCGTCTGGGTGGACCGAATCAACCAACGAAAGGCTTCTGGCGCCGGGGTCATAGTGGGTTGGGTCAAATAAGCCGCTGGTCTTCAGCAGTATTTTGACCGCCTCTCGAGTGGACAAGGATGGGTTGCAAATAATGAAGTGGTGGGTGGAAAGGTGAGAGGGATTCGGGATCATGTTGCATTCCTTGCGTTGGCCGTCGGCCATTCGTGTGGCTGCTGCAATCAAGCCCACCTGGGCAAGATAGACAGGGTTTACGAAAAACCGGTACAAGAGTTTGTAGATTACAGCCTGCCCCTGTGCAAGTTGGCCACAGGACTCGAGCCGGCCAATGGAGGAAGGGGAAAAGGAGAAGTTGGTGTGTTGGAATCCTTACGAGGAGCAAACAATACAAGATTTTTAACCAGGAAGAGTCCCCAAATGGCAATACTGGGGTGGAGAGAATGTGATTGGTTACCGAGACATGCAAGAAGAAGCAAATAGAGGTATTCACACGTATGTCCCATTCGTGGGAGGTAGAGTCGACGAGGGTCGTCAAGATTAGGATATGGACCAAGCCGAACTAGTTCAGCCACGGCGTGGTGATCCCTGTACGCTCCCCATAAATCGTCCCATCTGGAACAAAGCGGGGCGACGACGGCCCAGGTCCCATTCTTTTTCTACCAGCGTGCTTCGCCTTTCCAGATATGTGGGAAGAATGCAAGGAACCGGCTACACATGCTTCCGAGAATCAAAGGAAAAGAGACTAGTGTGCCCGCTAGTCTTTTCCCGTTTATCCGCGCCCGCCCTGTGTCATCTATGCCCAAAGGTACTGTAAATAGCTCTGCCGTGGTGGGTACCTTTTTCGCGACCTCTTGTGCAGGACAGGACGAGCTGACCGCAACAAAAAAGCGGCCAATGCCAGAGCCGCGCAAGCAAACATTTCCTTGAAGTGGGCGAGATCGACAATC
>JASUDE010000024.1:41189-105032 GCA_034509685.1 Colletotrichum cereale | reverse complement strand
GGGTGGACTTTGCTGTGAGTCCAGGGGTGTGGAAGTCAAGGGTGACACAGTAGTGTAGTGGAAAAGGAGAGGGCGTTGGTTGGATGGGTCGCGCTACCCAGACAAGCTGACGACTCGGACTCGATGCGCAAAGTCGAATCTACGTCTATCCGTTAGCGTATGTTCATCCCTGTTACCGCCTCATATGACCATGGTTTGCCTACAGGCGCTCTTGCTCTTCCACATGCTGGCCAGTATTAGGTATCCGCTTCTTTACTGCTGCCAGTCCTTAAGGCTTTCCCCTGCCTTCACTGAGCGGCGCAAAGGAGATGATTACGTCACTCCGCCCGCCTCCGCCCCGACCGGCCAGGGTGTCTTCCCCACCTTCCCCAACTTGCGACATGCGACAAGACAGAATAGTCACTCACAGCCAAAAAAAAAGTGGTTAGCCTATCTAACTACCTAACTCAGGGTGCATCACATCAACAGCCAGTCCACATAGGTTGGTTACTAGGCAATGAGTGTCCTGAGCAGATCGACACGAACCTCTCCTCTCACCGACATTATTTGTCAACCAGAGTAAAGCGAATGTTGACGACACTAGACGTCTGGCTACCTCCGAAGACCATGCGCGCGGCTCTTTTAGATTTTCAATAAACGCTCCAACACCCGATAATTCTGTACAGTAAATGGCAAACTGTACGCCCTCGATCATCTGGAACCGTCGCCGCCATGGCTCTCCCCTGCCCCTGTTTCGCTGCTAGTCTTTTCGAAGCAGGTGGCCTCCATGACGATTTGTCAACGTACGCAGACGCAATTCCATACGATAGGTGGTGGATTTGGAATGGACGAAGATGGAAGGGGGCACAGCTGTCATTCAGCAAGAGTCATCCGATAGGCACTTCATGACGGCCATAACCTTCTAGAGGCGTCTAATTTCTGTCCAACAGGTCGTCCATGGAGGTTATGCTTGCAGCTCTCCAGGACGCCAGACCAATAGCCGCTCGAATGCCTTGTACCCGGCAATCGATGCAGCCTTGTATCTCCTTGCTAAGCTGAGCGACCAGTCGAAAACAATGACAGACATGCACTGCATGATGACCACGGAGCCACGGACGACATATGCCAGCCTAGAACGCGGCGCCGCATGGCCTGTGTTTCTCTACGATAGGGCCTGCGAAGGCAACTTGTGCAGATCCAGAGGCAGACGACGTCCTCTTCTAAGCTTCTGCCTGGTCCACGGCTTGACTTTCAAGTTCGCCAATAAGAATGCAGTCGGCATTCATGGCTTTTGGTCATCTACGAGCATAACGTTGGCCGAGGGTAAGTTGTTTTGAAATACTGCTCGACATTGGCCTGGGCCGGTTTCGACACGGCTACTATCCACACCGATCCATGAAGTCCTGGGACTCTGTTTGCCGCGGAGGAACGTCTTGGCCAAGAGAGAATTGCTCTTTGGATCTGACAGCCTTCCAAGTGGGATGGGAAGTGAGGCACAGCCAAGGATAGCGGCACGCAGAGAAGCATGCAATCTCCCACAAGCAAGCGCATGACATTGACACCGCTTATTGATAGGCAACAGATTCGCGGTAGGCGCGCTATGGTGAAGGGTCAAAGCATAGTTTGTTTGTCCTTGGTCGACAGGGTAGCTGTGCCGCCCCCGGAATACGAAGGAGGCTACGTTACGAAAACCCATCACGCGAAGGGGCTGGCATATGCGTCGGACACGCGCTATCTCTAATGCAGCGTGCTTGGCGAGATATACGGCCGCGCCTGAGAAACTCATGGATGGTTGAGAAATGTCGCATTTACGTGTAGCGCCACAGCGATCTTTTTGCTACGATAGGCTGCAATCCGAAAATCTCCAACGGCCCAGGTCCACCTTGGATGCCAGCAACCTACGGAAGAGGCGCCTCACATCTCTTAACAGACTGTCATGAATAGGCCTTATCCTAATCAGATCGCCTGCAGAGCCTCCCCACCATACCGATCTTTTGCTCTCTAAAGCCTGCACGACAAATCTCATGACCGCCCCCTCACCTGGCTCAACTTCGGGACCAAGTCACACTCTGCCCTCCAAGGAGGGTTAAGAAACTAGGATCAAGGGGGCAAAGTAAGGTGGAGAAGTTGGGGAGGAATTAAGGCGTTGACACGAGACCATGCCAGAAAGCTGGGCAAACAGTCCTTTCTCGACGATTAGGACTACTCAGCTACTTTCGGTGTCTTGAGCAAGCAGACAAACTTGTGAACATGACACTAGCTACGGCTCCTGGATCCTACTCGCAACTAAACAAGGTGCATTCTTCACAAAGAACCCGGCAGTCGATCGCAGATCGCCGCCCTCAGAGGCCCCGCGACAATGCAAGTATCACACTTCACCGCCCGCCCGCTTAGTACAGGGGTTATTCGCCGCACCGGTCCAAATCAAGGTGTCAGGAACTGTGCTCTATCAACGAAGAAGGCCTGCCCAATCTTGGCGACATGGCAAGAACGATGATTGCCACATCTCGCTGGCTGTATTGATGCTCGGATTCATTCTCGCACGGGCACCCCTCCCCTCCTGCCGAGACGTCGAGGAGACCCAAGACGCAAAGACCAGTTAGGGGGACCGGCGAACAAACGGAGGGCGATGGCGACGGGCGTGGATCTTGCTCGAGACTGGCGCGAGACTGGCGGTGATCTGTCGGTCTAGACCCTGCATAAGCAGAGCTTGAAGGACTTAGAACGGGATCATGGATGGCCCCGGAGCGCCAAGTTATCCTTCGTCTTCGTGCCCGGCACCAAGAACCGCCTGGGAACGTTGCCCCCCTCCTCTCTTCGCCCACTTCGGTCATGTTTAGCGAGTACAGAGATGAGAGTATGAAATGGTTGCCCCAATTAATAAAAATAAATCGGCCCGTTGATGGACCCCATGTTGAAGACGAGCGGTTACTTGAAGAGAACGGACGGAAGAGAGGGTGGGGTCCGGTTGGCCATACGGTCTATGGCTAAGGAGTAGGACGGAACTTTTCTCCCTGGATGGCTGGCCCACAAGGGCTTGTGAGAATCCTACGGGAGCAGGATTTCCCCGCTGGCTTAGGAGGGGGGAGACGTGGCTCAAGCATACCGGCGGTGGCGACGCTGCGTCTCCGAGTGAGGCCTCGGCTCTCACGAAAATTACCTTGACCTGAGGGGAGTCCTTTAGAGAGATGTGTCTGAGGTCCGTATCCGTTTCCCCAACCAGAGCTTCGAGGACATTGCGTCAAGAACCCTGAAGAAGTGAATTGGTGTCCAAGGGCCGCGTCGTCTTTCTATCCTCACCTTCCGGCTCCTTGTCCAAAAGTAGCATCCGCCATAGTTCAGCCGTGTCGTATCCGAATGCGTCCACCGCGAGAACCATATGGGTAGGCGTTTACTCGTAACGTAGTACTTAGGGGCCTTGCCTGTTGACCGGGTCTATAGATTACCCTACACATAATATCAAGACCCGGATTCCTCACTTCGGCTATGACGCTGGCAAAGCCAAGTTATGAAAGCCAAGAGAAATCACGGGGGGCGGGGGCCAACAGACACCGGGGCAAGGCCAGGACCAAAACTTCTCTCCCATTCATTGATTTCAGCGAAATAACGCAAATGCTCACGCATGTTTTGAAAAGTCGGAGGAAACAGAACTATACAGTCACAATGACAAGAGATCCGCCACCAGCCCGCGATGTTTCCTCCGTTCCGCAATAGTAAGGAGGGCCCTCAGAGAAAGGTAAATAAACAAACGCCTCCTTGAGGAAGGAGAGAGAATAAACGACCGAACGCCGAAATGCGATAGGTCGGCTCCGCAATCCATCGAGTCCTGCACGCCTCTTTTCTCCCACGGGGTCCGACTCCAAACGATGACGGGCGTAGGCCACATCTAATCCTCCTGGTACGATATTTTGCGCATCTCTCCTAGCCTGTGTCTTGCGGACGAGAGGGCATTCTCCAGCTGTAGAATCTCGACCTGAACGAGGCAGCATGACACACATTAGCATATTTCTCTCTCACTGATCGGAAGTCAAGCGCCAGTTGCCACAGACAAGGCAAGGCGGCTGCGAAGGAGGTGGCCCGAGACACTCAATAAAACCACGCAAGGATAAATCACGTACCTGTTGTTCCATTTCCCGGACCTTGAATTCGTGGGCCCCGAGCTTGGAGTAGTCGACCGACTCGTCCTCCGAGTTGCGGTCCTTGATCATGCTCTGCACTTGGCGCACGAGCGCTCTGCAAGCGGCGCCGACGGCCTTGCTGGCCTGCTCGAGGTTCTCCTGGCTCTTGGACATGAAGCCCGCCTTGACTCTGCTGGCGGCGACGAGCTGAGCGGTGGATGCGGCTACGTCGTTGGATGCCACGATGAGTTGCTCAGGGCTGTTGCGGTTCGACAAGACGCCGTCTGCGGTCTCGATCAGCGTGTTGGTCGAGCCAGCGACGGCCTTGGCAGCCGAGATGAGACCCTCGGTCCATCTGTTGTTCTTTTTGTAAAAGGCGGTCCTCGAGGACGAGCCACGTCCCGCCTGCACAATCTCTTGTTGAGTTACTGTGGCAGCCTTGATCAGCTGTGCAATGGCGTTGGTGATGGCCATGGCTGCGTCGAGAATGCCGTCGTGCACCTTGAGCTCGTAGGTGGAGTAGCCGTCGCGCGGCTTGTTCTTGAGCTTGGCCAGACGAGCAGCAGCAGCAGCTATAGCATCGGCAGCCTTGCTAAGTTCCTGGTCGACAATGTCTCCCAAGTCGCCCTTGCCTGCGAGCTTGCCCGTATTCGGCGCAAAGGTCTCAACAAGCTTGTTGAGCTTCTGCAGATTCATCTGCACGTCGTTGTTGCTGTTGATGACGACGTCGGTCTTCTGGATGGGGTCCATGCCCTCCAAGCGGAAGCTCTGGAGGCCGCGGAAGAATTTGACGGTGGACGCAGCGGACTGCCGGGTGCCGTTCATCAAGGCGTCGCTCTTCTTCTCATCGGTCGCCAGGCGAGTGATACCCTTTGCGTTGCTGCACACATCAGCAAGGGCGCCCGCGAAGACGTTGATGGCCTTGATCAGCTCCGCATGCGTGGCGTTGGGGCCATCGGCGATGAAGTTGTTGAAGGCGGTGGCAAACTCCATTGCGCTCGACGAAGCCTTCTCGATTTGAGACAAGACGTATGATGGTGAGGCGTTTTGATTTCCGGCTTGCATCGTAGAGTCCAACTCGTACAGCGCGTCATCTACTCTCTGCACACCTGACTGCAATACGGAATCAATGATGTCGTTGATCTTGTCGAGGTTAGCCATGATCAAGGCATCTATCTGTCCGTCGATGACGGTGTCGGTGTCGCCCTGGTTCAGCTTAAGTTCGTTGAGCTCAATAAGGGTCTGATCCATGCCGGCCTTGTACACCTCCAACTCCTCTTCCTTGTCGCGGAGGAGCTGCTCCAGGTCTGAGCTGCCATCCCTGAGCTTCGACTGGGCATCATCCAGAGCTCGGGACTTGAGACGCAGAGCCTCCTCAAGGTCAGCCATCTCGCGGTTGTACTTGGACAGCATCGTTGAGAGCTCGTTTCCTTTGCTCCTCTCAATATTGTCAGCGCGGTCCAAGGCCATGCGCAGCTCGCGCTTGAGCTTCTCAAGCTCATCCTTGTTTGCCCCTGATAGACGATCCTTGTCGTGAAGTGCACGGTCCCTCTCTCTGATCATGTCCGCAAGCTCGAGGTTCTTCGTCTTGATCTCACGCTCTAGCTTCTCCCGGCGTTCGATGGCTTCTTGGGCAGAGGCAGCCTTCAGCTGTACAGACTTGAATTTCTGCAGCAGATCCAAGTGCTCGTGACGGAGCTGAGAGTAAAGTTTCGCGAGGGCCTCGTATTTCGTACGCCAAGTGTTGACCTGCTCCTGGAGAGCTCTGATTTGGTCGTCTTTGCTCGTGATTTGTTGGCCAAAGTGTCCCTGGATCTGAGACAGCTCTCCTTCCAATGCCTTCACTCTCTGGTCGTATTGCTGAAGCATCAGCTGATCCCGCTCGTACTGGGCCCTTGCGTTGAAGTTCTCCTGTTCAAGCTCCGCGAGTCGGCCCTGAGTCTGATATTGCATCTGTTGCTGCATCAAGGCCTCCTGCTCACGTCGCTGCTGCTCCGCCAGTCTGCGTTGCTGCTCCTCGAAATCCCTTTGAGCTTGCTCTTGCGCTTGTTGCTGCATCATCATCTGGTTCCGTTGCTGTTCCTCAAGTACCCTCTGCTGCTCCTCGTACTCCCGGTTCTGGCGCTCCAGTTCGTTCTTCCAGAACTCGGAGATGTCGTCGGGCTCTTGTGATTTTGGCTCGGGCGGTGGGGTCGGGCGTCTCTCAATTTCCTGCTTTGGCCGGGCCGGCAACGCAGGTGCCTCATCGTCTTCCGACAAAAGGTTGGGAGGATCTTGCGGCAACTTCGGAATCGTAATCAAGCTAGTCAGGTAGCGCAAGTTTGAGCACTCGTAGTAGAACTTGACAAGGCGGTAGTGCTGTGCATCGTATCTCTCGCGCAGAGGCGCGAGCGCTTCAACATCACCAGTAGCTGGGCCAAGTTAGCGCAGTTGGTCTTTGCCATCAATCAAAGGGGCTGCGGGCGCCTACTCGAGTGCATGGCACGCAACATGCTTGTAATGAACTTGTAGATGCCGTAGCTCTCCTGCACAAGGGGAACTAGGGAGGAAATCCGGCACTCGTTGTTGCCAACGTGTCGGAAGTGCGAGAAGATCAACTTCTGGAACTGCTCGATCTTATCTTGCAGCGTCATCAGGTCTGTAATCGTCTCGTAGCCCTCGTTGGGATCGTTAATGGCTTTCAAGCTCAGATACTCCTCGTACTCAAACGTGCCGTTGAACTCGGGATGCTGCTGGTGAAAGGAGAGTTTGGCCAGTAGGTAGTAGACGTATTCTCGGATCAGGGGGCTGTATCCTCGAACTCCTTCTCCGCCCATGCCGCGGTTCAAGCTGTCGATCCAGCCCCTCTGCGCCATGGCCTCCCTCAGGGTGTTCGGGTGTCCTTCCTGAAGAACTTTGTGGACCGTGATCAAGGCCTTGAATGTCTGGACCTCATCGGCGAGAATCGGCTGGCTGCAATGCGTCCTCGTCAGCGGAAGCCTCCCAATTACAGCGGTGCACAGCAACGGTGCACACTTACACCTTCATCCCGGTCCAGAAGGCCTGGGAGGACCGGTGGTCCCAGGTATACACGATGCAACTACGGACATGTTTTCGCTTCGGCGCGGTCTCGTCGGGGTTCGTTGCCTTCTTAATGTTGATCGCCAACTCCTGATCGGTCCTTTAAAAGTGTCAGTGCACTGTCGCAGAAACATGAACGACCAATACTGGACCGCCAGATCTCATAGGCAAGGAGACGACGCACTTGGTGTGCCTGGTATCGGGCACGGCGGCCATTTTGGCGAGATTCTATACGCGGGGTCGCTGGGTGTTGTCGGAGGTGGATGGCGGTTATGGGGGTTTCGGATGTTTCGAGAAAATGACGTCTCCCAGTGGGTTAAGGAGAGAGCTCCACGTTCACGCAACACTGCCCGAAAGTCACTGGGAAGCAAGAAGGGTGCTTCGAGTGAATGAATGGACTGTGGAATCTGACAAAGAGAAGATCGAATGCGACTTCCGTGCCAAGTGGAAGAGGCGGGAAGAGTCGTCAGCGTTGACCAAGCTCCTAAGATGTCTGGAGAAGCTCGAGTGTGGCTGGTTCTGCAACATGCGCAAGCTCCGGGGGATTGCGCCAAGACGTCGTCGTTGCGATTCGGCTTAGCTTGGGGCGGGTTGGGCATGAAAAGCATGGAACAATGCTAATCCGGCGGAGGCGGCAGTGTCAGCATGCCTTCCAGCAGCGTCCCAGCGGTGGCCAAGCACCCAAAGCTCCAAGCCGACGCCTGATCTGATGACGATAATGGTGGGGTTCAGCGTCCAGAGTCGGCCCCAAAAGGCCCCTGCGCCCACCCCCAGTACCCGATTGCTGCGCTCGATCTATAAGATTCCCACGTTTGCGAGACGATGGCGGGTAGTCAACGAAGTACCTCAATGACAAGTACAGATGATTGGCGGGTATCATCAGCTCGCAAGCCAAAGTAAAACGTAGGGGGTGTGCTTCTGGAACGCGTTCATGGAAATGCAACTGCATGTGTTTGGGTCCGAACCGACAAGCTCGTGTTAGTCGCTAGGACTCATTCCGAGAACACGCCCAATGCCCGTTGGGGAAGAGGGGGGGGGGAGGGATGGGTGCTTTGAACTGCAGGAGCTGGCGTCGAACATTCGGCGCATTTGTCCAAGGTTATTTGATACTGATCATTGGTAGAAGATGAGCAGCTTTTTGCATGATCCTAGACGGTCGCTTGCGATGGATGATAAAGCAGATCAGGGCCAATACTGGCATACTTGGTACAGTTTGAGATAGACATTGTATAGCAACTTGTAGGTTTGTCACCCCATGACTAATGGATGGTCACAGTTCAGCAACAACACAATTGAGGCATTTCACTAGGTCTTGTTCTTCTTTCGACTGAGGGTATCATGAGGGCCCGACGGGCAAACTATTCGCCTGCCTTTCGTATGCATTCGGAATGACCGTGATTCCCACGAACACACAACACCTAGACACCGGAACCCGTAACATGCCGCTGGCTCAGGATAACAACCGTGGAGCGCCGCGGCATGTCACGTAGTGGCCAACGGGTCGGACGGGTGACAGACATCCCCTCAAATAGGTGTGAACGACGATGTGCCATTGGTTTTGTTGTGTTTCCATTCCCTATGGACGTTGCCGAAAACGTGATGCCTTTCCATGCTAGAAATCCTTTTCGTTCCTCACGTAAACACCCCATGCAAAAGAAGAACCGCCAACCCCGCCAAAAGACACTCTAAATCGTCGTCTCGTAAGGGAGAGGGGTAACAGTCTCGGGCTTGTTCTCCTTGAAGTCGACAGTGCGGGCCTCACGGGGCATGAGGGGGAGACGCTTGAGCTGGAGGGCCTGGCCCTCGGCCTGGGCCTTCTTCTTCAGGGCAGCGTTCTCCTTGACGCGGCGCAGGAAGTCGTCTCTCGAACGGGAGGGCGAGATGTGCTCGATGCGGATGTTGATGCGCTTCTCGATGTAGCGGTGCTTCACCTTCTTGTAGATGATGATGCCAACAGCGGACTTGGTGACGTTGTAGATGACACCAGTCTTGCCGTGGTAGACCTTGTGAGGCATACTGTAATTCCAGCATGTCAGCCATTTGTGTGCGCGCATGCCGACGCTCCCTCCAAGTAGAAAAAGTAATAAAAAAAACATTCGAGATGTCCTTGTCGCATATTCTTTGTTTCGAGTGCTGGGAATTCGCTTACCCCTTCTGAACGGCACCGTTGGCCTTGATGTCGACAATGTCGCCAACCCGGTACTCGCGGAGGTACGTGGAGAGCTTGATCATACCCTTCTCACGGAAGTTTCTGCTGAACGCATACTGCAACGCCAAAACCGTCAGCAATCCGGCCGCAATGCGACAATGTCTCGAGACAGGGCAGTACGTACGCGCGTTCCCGCGCGAAGACCCGCTGGGTGACCCATTTTGCCGGTGTGGTTGTCGTGGAGGGCGGAATTTGGTGATGGTGGTTGTCGGGTCTTGAAAAGATCACGAAGTTCCAGTCAAGCAAAGGCAAGCAAAGGCAAGAAATCCGACCCAGGAGAGTGTGTGCTTCTTGCTGACTCAGATGTCCATTTTTTCCATTCGTCTTGTCGGTGGGAAAGGGCACTGCACGTGATACTTAGGCGAATGTGGGAAAGGACCCACTAAACCGACCCGCTAGTCAGCCCTCGCTCCTTCCCCCACAGGGCCAATTTTTGCCAGTGGTTGTGTTTGAACTTGGGAAATTTGGAAAGTATCTCTTGATCTTCCTTCTTGCTCTTCGTCAACCAACAAATCCCGAAGGATAACGACGAGTCGGCAAGATGGCGCCGTAAGTAACGATCGATCGCAACACTCATGCGCGTGTCGCATTTGACAACTACAGTATGCTAACAGCTGGCGCAACAGTCTCACCTACTCCAAGACCTCCAAGGTCCCCCGTCGCCCCTTCGAGGCCGCCCGTTTGTCAGTATTCTCCGGCCACTGAACTAGAGCTTGCTCTGTTTACGTCGTGAATCCAGCAACTGACTTCGATACGAATGATAGGGACTCCGAGTTGAAGCTCGTGGGCGAGTACGGTCTCCGCAACAAGCGTGAGGTCTGGCGTGTCCAGCTTACCCTCTCCAAGATCCGTCGTGCTGCTCGGTATGTTGAAAAAAGGCTACATTCACCACTGGTGGGCCGTTGTTTCCGCTAACACACCACACAGTCAGCTCTTGACCCTTGACGAGAAGGACCCCAAGCGTCTTTTCGAGGGAAATGCCCTCATTCGCCGTCTCGTGCGCGTCGGTGTCCTCGACGAGTCCCGCATGAAGCTCGATTACGTCCTTGCCCTCAAGGTCGAGGATTTCCTTGAGCGTCGCCTCCAGACCTGCGTCTACAAGCTCGGCCTTGCCAAGTCCATCCACCACGCCCGTGTCCTCATCCGTCAGAGACACATCCGCGTCGGCAAGCAGATCGTCAACGTCCCCTCGTTCATCGTCCGTCTCGACTCCCAGAAGCACATTGACTTCGCCCTTACCTCGCCCTTCGGTGGTGGCCGCCCCGGCCGTGTCCGCAGAAAGAAGGCCAAGGCCGCTGAGAAGGCTGACGGTGGTGACGAGGAGGAGGACGAGGAGTAAATGCATCGCCATTTATGTTAAGGAATGGTCACACAAAAAACTCTGGGAAGAATGGCTGGAAATCATAACCAACCACGGGAATCGGGGTGTTCATAGTCACGGCGTTCACCAGAGGCAAAATGGAATGATTGCATCAAATACGGATACCACGAATGAATGTTATAAAAAGTCTTTGCTTGTCGTTCAAGGCACACAAGCCAAGAGAACCTCTTGCATGCGAGCACGCGAACTTGACAGGGAAATGGGTATCATGTTTGTCGAATGCAAGTAAACCTAAGTAGTCTACCTCAAACCAATTCATCCTTGCCCAGGAACTTTGCCATCGGATCGTTTGCGGCCGTCCGTTTCCTCCTGTACTCCTCCATTTCTTCCTCGGTGACACCCCCCATCATTTCTTCCGCTGTGCGCTTAGTCGCAGACTTCTTTAACAGGGGTTCTTCGTCAGGCCTGTCAGCCTCGAGGGCACCCGGTGCTTCCTCCTGTTGAGCCAGGATGACACCGGTCCGCTGTCTTTCGGATGCTTCCCAGGCCTGCTTGCCCTCCTCGCCCGTGCAGTAGCTGTTCTTCACCACGGAATGGCAGCACTCATAGCCCCATTGGAAGTTGGACCACCAGCTACCCCAGACGGATGTGTGGTTGTGTATGTAGACGTCCTCGGGGTACTTTGACTTGGCGATAACCTTGGGCGCGCCCTTGATGAGTCCACTTTCGTCGTACTCGACGTACTTCTCGGACTCGGTAATGAGGTTCTTCATCTCCTCGGGCATCGTGTACTGCGAATTGTCGCCGTACATCTCCTTCAGCTTCTTCTCCTGCTCGGCCCGTTTCTTCTCCGCCTCTTCCTTCTCCTTCTTCCGGTAGAATTCCCCAGCCGTGGGGTTTGCTTGCAAATGCTTCGTGGTATCGCCGCTCTTCTCCTGGGCTTCCCAGGCGTACCTTTGTGCCTTTTCGAACTCGCTCGCGTCACCAGAACCTCGCATGAAGCCCTCCTCCGCGAAAAGTTCCGCCGCCTTGTCTGCGGTTGCGCCGCTGTCGACCAGGGATCTCGTTTTCGGATCGTACTTGGCTGATTCGAGGTCAAGGTTGACCAGGTACTTGGCTGTGTCCTCGCGTAGTCTAAGCTGACGAGTAGCTGTACTTTGATGCTTGCTCATGTCGTTTTCCTCGGCGTACTTGTCACCGTCGTCCTGCTCATCGTCCGCTCCGTCCTTGGCTAAAGCAGCCTTCCTCAGCTGTTCCATCTGGTTAAACTCATCCACGACGTTGCGATATTCCTTAGGGTCGTATCCGTTCCAACGATCACGCTTGGCATCCCAGCCAAGTTTGACATCCTGGACGACCTCATCCGCCTGGATATCCTTGCCAGTCCATTTTGCCCCTTTCGCTCGTGGCCGGCTCAGGCAGTCCTTGGCCTTGTGCGTCATGGCGCCGCAGTTTTCGCATGCCCCTTTGCGATATTTCGTGGCTGCGGGACCCGCCTTTCTGCCACGATCGTACCATTGTGACTGCTCATCTTTCTTCTTCTGCAGACGTTGATGTTCGAGGTAGTCTGTCTGATCATCGCCTTCCTCGCCTGCGTAGAAGGGACGTTTGCTGATGAACGAGGGGATGTATATGTTTTCCTCTTTCGAGGCGGCGGACGCCTTCGGATCGGGCTTTCGGGGAGGCGGAGGTGGCATTTTGACGAACCGTTGCGTTTTTCGAGAATTGTTGCTGCGAGAAAATCGAGGGGGGGCGCATCTCCTGGGGGTTTTGACTCTGGGCGCAGGACGCATCTCCGGGGTTTTTTTGATCGTTCATTATGTAATCAATCTACCAGTATTACCCAAAAGCTTCCACTGTCAGATGAAACCAAGCGTAAGCGTAAGGATCTTGTTGGGTTGCCTTCATGCTCCATATGTTGCTCGTTCGACCCATACTATTGCTTTTATGGTATATCTCTCAAAAAACATGCAGGCAAAATGCCGAGGAAATGATTAACTCTGGTGCCTATCCAGTTGTTTCTGGTTTGGCCATGATGCTCACCATTAGAACACCCTTCACTGAGACTAGGTATCCGTACCTTAGGTACTTGGCACTTAGCCGCAAACAGGACAAACGCATTATCTTATCGAGCTAGTCTACCAAACACGTGACTACGCGGGTCCTGGGCGTAGACATGGGCGCCTGCACACGCGTGGTTCCTGCAACAACACGATCTTGTCGCGTCGCTGCACCCGCTGCTAAGTGGCACAAACAGTCCCAATACACGACAATTCGGCTCTTATTCTTGCTTACCATGTCATTCTCTTCAATACCGCCCATAGGCCTCCATGAACCTCTTTAGCACCCATCATGGACCTGTTCCGGCTGAGACTGAACTGCATCGATCATTATCAGGCGACTCCGACGCATTATGATCCACAGCTGAGAAA
Source organism: Colletotrichum cereale (assembly GCA_034509685.1). Lineage (NCBI taxonomy): Eukaryota > Fungi > Ascomycota > Sordariomycetes > Glomerellales > Glomerellaceae > Colletotrichum > Colletotrichum cereale. The sequence continues at coordinate 91,913 of JASUDE010000024.1, read as the reverse complement.
CGATGTCGGCCCTGCGCAAGCGAAGAGGGGCCCGAAGGTCCCAGTCGTGAGGGTTTTCGGTTCGACAGAGACTGGGCAAAAGGTCTGCGCTCATATTCACGGTGCCTTCCCTTATCTTTACGTCGAGTACCAAGGCAGTCTGGAGCCTGAAGAGGGTAAGCGAATCGCACCGAATGTCGAGCCTTTGCTGACCAAAACAAGTCGGAGCATACATATATCGTCTTCATTTGTCTATTGACCATGCTCTGGCTGTTAGCTACAGGCGCGACCAGTACGGGCAAAACGCCAAGTTTGTCGCTCGCATAACCCTCGTCAAGGGAGTTCCATTCTATGGCTTTCACGTGGGGTACCGATTCTTCCTCAAGATCTACATGTTCAACCCTATCGTCATGACCAGACTGGCCGACCTGCTCCAGCAGGGTGTCATCTTGAAGAAGAAATTCCAGCCCTACGAAGCCCATCTTCAGTATCTGTTGCAGTTCATGACTGACTACAATTTGTACGGTTGTGGCTACCTGGACGTGTCTGATGTTTACTTCAGAGCTCCTGTTCCATCCTTCGAACAAGAAGGCAATTCTCAACATCTGTGGCATGACCGAACAGTCCCCCAGGCCCGGGTCCTCGATGATCCGAGTCTGCCCAGGGTCAGCCATTGCTCGGTTGAGATTGACATATGCGTCCAGAACATCATGAACCGACACATGGTCAAAGAGCGTCTGCTTCATCATGATTTCGTTGAGCGTGTCAGGCCGCTTCCGGCAGACGTGAAACTGGTCTACAGTATGGCTGGACTCTGGAAAGACGAGACCCGCCGCCGAAAACTGAAGATGCCTAACGCCGACCCCGGCAGCAGCCCATTCCCAGCGGAAGTTTTGGTTTCCATGTCTGCCAATGCGCGCGACTCGCAACCCCAAGGGTGGATTCACGAAGCGGAGTATAAAAAGGAAGTCACCAAGCTCATCGAATCAGAGAAAGACCCAGAAGATGAATCAGAGCCAAAGTTTGAGACATTCGTCAAGCAACTACCACTAGAGTCCACGGTCAAGACAGCGCTTCAATCCGTCGAGGACCTTTATCCCATGAATCTTTTGCCAGCCCTCGGTTTGCCCTTGAACCATGGACCCATCGTCAACAATCTTGCAAGCAGCATAGATGTTGACGAACAGGGTGTTCTTGATCTAGGCGCCGACAACTTTGATTCATATCCTGTCGATTCTGACGAAGAGGCTCTTATTCAGATGGAAGGATTAAAGTTGAAGAAGGGTGGTCCAACAAAACGTGCCGTTGATTCCAAGAAGCGTCCATCGGGCAAGCGAGGAGAACTGCCTGCGAATGGCGAGTCCACAAATCCTACCGAGGAAGGCTTGCTTGCCAACAACACGACTCGCAGGCTGCAATCCGACCTCCCCCTTCCTCAGTATGAGGGTGTCTATACCAGCAGACTAAAAACTGGCCAGCCGCCAATGGTGCCACTTTGGGACGATCTTCTTGATACGGCCCTAGAGGAAGGACTCGTGTCCAAATTGAAAGGAGACACTCGTTCAGGTCGCCCGCGAGCGGCTTCAGCGAAGCGAAGCTTGTCACCGGTTGCAACGGTGCCTTCGACTAAACGAACCAAGAGCGAGTCGTCAGGGCCTTTTAGTGTTCCAACACCTGCGCCCCAAGACCCCGTCAAAAGTATCTTGAACACTGGGCCGGTTTTCAGGAAGGAACAAGTCACAATGTTGCCGCCCAACTCTCAGGAACCCTCAAGTCTTTCACAGAATATGGGAACAAAGTCGATGACAAATCAGAAGTTGAGCTTTCCAGTGGTCAAAAGCCAGGAAGATCCAAACACCAAGCTTCGACTAAGCCAAATGAGCCAACCGCGAGCTTCGCAACACACCGAATCATATTCACAAAAGCATGTCTCTTTCGACTCGGCCGCCAAAGATACAACCGCCAAAACTCCCAAGACACCACTTTCAACCAAGAAAGTCCGGATAATAGCACCATCAACAGATTCAGTTGGAACAGAAACGATGTTCAGCCGCGTCCAGACAGCTCTCGGAGCATTTTCATCCAAAAGGCAATTCGCGGTTGGATCGCTGCCCCCTGCCCCGAAAGAACTCATATCCACAATGAGTTACCTTCAAATCCCGAACATGATATACCAAGACGCATATTATGGCGAAGAGAAGGATGTCCCCGCTCGACCCAGAGAGTATGCCGGCCGAGAATTCCGCCTCGAAAGCAACACCCTGCCATATCTGGCCGACTTTGACCCGACCGGCACATCCGCAGCTAGCATGGGCAATAAACAAGATGTATCAATCGATAAGCCCATGGCAGATTCGCTCTATGACACGCAGGGGAAGATGTGCTCATATCGGAGCTGGGAGATAGCACAGCCGTCGCCAACCTTCAAAGAAGTTCAGAATTGGTGGAGCAAGAAGTATCCCGTGCAGCGAAAACACAATACTGCGGCTACGACGACCATGCGCACTCCTCGAGCGACAAGACGCTACCTTTCCCAGATTGATGGACCAACTCCAAAGAACAAGCATGATTTCAAGTACTCGCCGAAGAAGAAGTCAACCGGCGTCAAGCACGAAGCACAATACATGAGTACCATGGCTCTGGAGATTCACGTCAACACGCGGGGCAAGTTTGTGCCCAATCCTGACGAGGATGAGGTTCAGTGTATATTTTGGTCCATCAAAGCGGATAGCACCGTCAACAGCAGTGAGGAAGCAGTGGGTGGAATTCTCGCTGGAGTTGTCGTCTTGTCGCCAGATGGGGGTCTCGCTGCGAGGATGCGTCGATACATACCCGCAGAGGTAGTCGAAGAGTCTTCTGAGCTTGATTTAATGGTCCGAATGGTAGAAATTGTCAGGAGCCATGACCCCGACATCCTAACAGGATACGAGGTCCATGGAAGCTCATGGGGCTATCTTATCGAAAGAGCTCGTGTGAAGTACGATTACGATCTCTGCGACGAGTTCTCGCGGATGAAGAGCAATTCTCACGGCCGCATCGGTAAGGAAAACGACAGATGGGGCTTCAACACAACCTCGACCATTCGTGTGACCGGCAGACACATGATCAATATCTGGCGGTCCATGCGAGGAGAGTTGAATTTACTTCAGTACACTATGGAGAATGTCGTGTGGCATGTCCTACACCGTCGCATACCGCACTACTCCTGGAAGACCTTGACGGAGTGGTACAAGAGTAGCAAGCAACGGGATCTTGACAAGCTGCTACGCTATTACCTTGGGCGAACAAAGACCGATATCCAGATACTGGAGTCAAATGAGCTCATTGCCAGAACCAGTGAGCAGGCAAGGTTGTTGGGAGTGGACTTCTTCTCCGTCTTCTCGCGTGGCTCTCAGTTCAAGGTTGAATCCATCATGTTCAGGATTGCCAAGCCGGAAAACTTCATGCTTGTCTCACCCAGCAGGAAGCAAGTTGGAGGCCAAAATGCACTCGAGTGTCTTCCGCTGGTCATGGAGCCTCAAAGTGACTTTTACAACAGCCCACTGCTGGTCCTCGACTTTCAGAGCCTATACCCTAGCGTCATGATTGCTTACAACCTTTGCTACTCGACGTTCCTCGGCAGAATTGTCAACTGGCGGGGGATGAACAAGATGGGCTTCACCGAGTACCAGAGGCACAGACGTCTCCTTGAGCTGCTGAAGGACCACATCAACATCACGCCCAACGGAATGATGTTTGTGAGGCCCGAGATTCGAAAGTCTCTTCTTGCCAAGATGCTAGGCGAGATCCTGGAGACGCGGGTGATGGTCAAGAGCGGGATGAAGCAAGACAAAGACGACAAGACTCTTCAGCAGCTGCTCAACAACAGGCAGCTGGCGTTGAAGCTTCTTGCGAACGTCACCTATGGCTACACTTCGGCGTCTTTCTCCGGCCGCATGCCATGCTCGGAAATCGCTGACAGCATCGTTCAAACGGGCCGAGAAACGTTGGAACGGGCCATCGCTTATATCCACTCGCAGGACCGATGGGGCGCCGAGGTGGTTTACGGCGACACGGACAGTCTGTTTGTCTATCTCAAGGGCCGCACCAAGGATCAAGCCTTTGATATTGGCAACGAAATCGCAAAGGCCATTACGGACATGAACCCAAGGCCGATCAAACTAAAGTTTGAAAAAGTCTACCACCCTTGCGTCCTTCTGGCCAAGAAGCGGTATGTTGGCTACAAATACGAGAGCAGGGACCAAGTCGTGCCCGACTTTGATGCCAAAGGCATTGAAACCGTCAGGCGGGATGGGACTCCGGCCGAGCAGAAGATCGAGGAGAAAGCACTCAAGATCTTGTTTGAAACGGCGAACCTCAGCGAAGTCAAGTCGTATTTTCAGAAACAGTGTGAGAAGATCATGCGAGGGTCGGTTTCAGTACAGGACTTTTGCTACGCGAGAGAGGTCAAGCTTGGGACGTACAGCGACAGGGGCCCGCCGCCACCGGGAGCACTCATCAGCACGAAGAAGATGCTCGAGGATGCGCGGGCCGAGCCACAGTACGGAGAACGAGTGCCGTACGTCGTGATCACGGGGGCTCCGGGGGCGCGACTGATAGATCGTTGCGTGGCACCGGAAGATCTGCTCAGGGACTCGCACTCGCAGCTAGACGCCGAGTACTACATCTCCAAGAACCTGATACCGCCGCTGGAGAGAATATTCAACCTTGTGGGCGCCAACGTGCGGCAATGGTACGACGAAATGCCCAAGGTACAGCGCATCCGCCGGGTCGACCAGACGCTCGGCGCGGGGGGACTCAACAAGAAGACGCTGGAGTCGTATCTGAAGTCGGCCTCGTGCATATCGTGCAACACCAAGATGCGGGTCGAGGGCGTTATGTGCTCCAAGTGCCAACAGGATGCGCCGTCGTCGCTGTACCACCTCCAGATGCGGTTGAATCAGGAGGAGAGGAAGTACATGGACGTGGTCAAGATCTGCCGCAGCTGTTCGGCGATGCCTGCGGCGGAAGAGGTTCCCTGCGACAGCAAAGACTGTCCCGTGTTTTACTCACGGGTCAAACAGGGCGCGCGGCTCAAAATGGAGAAGGGTGCCTTGGAGCCGGTCATTGAAGAATTGGTCGCCAAGGCGGGAAGGGCCGCGCTGGAGTGGTGAAAGTGTCTGTCATGTTGTGTGTATTTTTAGGTATTAGACGTTTTGCACGTGATGTTATTGGCTAGCAATGCTTGTACGGACGGTGCATTGATGGCGGTAGGTGTAGACTGGATGATGATTACCTCTTGGTTGGCATCGATTGGTGGGTATCGGTATAGGGAGTTTATGATATAACGACCCCAGTAGGCCAATGTTTTGGGTATATGGTATTGGTTCTCGAGCTTCTTCGGGGGCCAGGCAAGAAGAAATGAACACGAGAGGATTAGATGGGCGCATTTCCATCCGATTCTAGTACGAGATCAGTCAGCCTCACTAAAGACTGTTAAGTTTTTACTGCAATTGGATGACATTGTGAGGAGATCTAAGGGGGAAATGCCCCCAAACAGACATGCGCAATGAGGAGAAGAGGCGACCCAAGCTCTCAGTGGCCTCAGAGGCTCATAGACACACGCACACATTTGTCGCCAGGGATCCCCATCTCATTTGTTTCCCTCGCGGGGTAAAAGGATACACCAGATACAGGGATGTTTACTACCGACTGGACCGGTTCTTATCTGTAAAGCGGCCGTCGGTTGAGCGAAGAGAGATTGAGTGCGAGCGAACAGCGGTCTGCGGGTCACTCGGCACCTTTTTGAGCCATTGGAGTGCTCATCCCCCCCCCCACACCAGGAATATGTACACCCACATACTACGTAGTGTGGATACTACCTACCTACACCTAAGCTGCGTATGTACCAAGGTATCAGTGTGAACTTTCCCCTCTCCCCTCACCCTCACTCAGGCCACTTCATAGTTTGAATTTACAGTGCTCCAAAAGCTTACCTCTCTGCTCAGCCGCCGCCACTGTTGCTGCTGCTACCCGCCCTGAACCCTGAACGGAACTATTTACTCGTCTCTCTCTTGTCTTGCCTGTTGCGGACAGCTGTCACAAGGCTCAGCAGCCCGCCCTCACATGACGGGATGCAAGCCACGCACTGAACGCCCCAGACGTGCAAAGTGGTTCCCTTAGCTGATCCATTCCCACTACATCCATCCATCCGATCCGGACTCGGGTCAAGATCCAGTCCCGCGGATCTGTTTTCCACCTCGCCAAAGTGTAACAAAGCAGCCAAAACGGGAAAAAAGGCAGCGTTTGCTCCTGGTCTTGAAACAAGAGCTTCCCTCTTTTACTCGTCTCCACTGCAACAGAACCCGAACGATACGACCCTCGCCCCCTCTCCTTTCTCCTACCCAGCAGTAATCGAGCGCCCATGATCTTGCCCGATCCCCTCGTCGTCCTGCTACCCATCCGCTAGCATCACTGCGCCAGTGCCCGCGCGAGACCGATATAGTGACGACCGAGATAGTGAGGAAAGGGGAACGAACAGGTCCCGGTGAAGCGCCATGGGGGGCTGGACGGGATTCCTCTTCACCTACATTCTGGGAGGCTTGACATTCCTACCCTTGGTCGTCTTTGTCGTCCTCGCCCATGCCTACTTGACCCTCCCTTACCGACAGGATGCCGACACGACCTGCGATGTTGTCGCCGACGACGACTCGGGTTCCATCGTTCAACCCGGCGACGACCTGACGGCCCTCGAGGTCGAGAAGGCCGTGGCCAAGGACGAGGCGGCGACAAATGCGACGACAAAGCGATCCGCCCAGGAGAACGACGTTGCCGCGGGATATTTCGCCGTCTGCAGAGAGTACACGCCTATGGGGATCAACGCGAAGCCTATCGAGCGAGCCACTCCGACCGGGTCCACTACCGTCGCCGCGCCGAGCCAGAGCGTCTATCAGACTATGTACAGGAGCATTTTCGAACGCAAGCCAACTCCAGGGCCCCTGGACAACAGGAATGGGCTGAGCCAGCGTCCCAAGAACGCTGGCAACGTGTTCTACGTCGTGTTGAGGTATGTGCGCTTTGCTCACTTTGATGTGTATACCCGCTCACGTTGACTGACGCGCCCGCAGGCATGGCCACCTGATGCTCTTTGATGACGACGAACAACTCGAGGTCCGCCATGTAGTCTCGCTCTTGCACCACGACATCAGTATATACTCTGGCGGAGACGTCACTCCCGAAGGCGAGCTATACATCAAAAGGAATGCGTTGTGTCTGTCGCGGAGGACGGACGGCGCCGACATCGGCCCAGACAGCCAGCTTTCCAAGCCGTTTTACCTCTTCTCGGAAAACTGCTCGGCCAAGGAGGACTTTTACTTTGCCATGCTCCGCAACCAAGAGCAGACCTTTGGCGCCGAGAGAAAAGCGCCGAGGCCGAAGCAGTTCGAGGTTAAGAACATCATTGCACTAGTACAGAAGCTGCACTCGTCCGAGGAGCATCTGTCCACGAGGTGGTTGAATGCTATGATAGGCCGGATGTTCTTGGGAATCTACAAGACGACGGATCTAGAGCACTTTATTCGCGAGAAGCTCACCAAGAAAATTGCTCGTGTCAAGCGGCCGTCTTTTCTTACCAACATTGCCATTCGCAGAATCGATACCGGCGAGTCTGCACCCATCATTACGAATCCACGTCACAGGGACTTGAACGTCGAAGGAGAGTGCGTGATGGAAGCCGATATTCGATACACGGGCAACTTTCGCATCGAGGTCGCTGCTACAGTTCGTATCGATCTTGGAGCGCGCTTCAAGGTCCGCGAGGTTGATATTGTCCTCGCAGTCGTCGTCAAGAAGTTGGAGGGGCATATGCTGTTTAAGATCAAACCCCCGCCGAGCAACAGAGTCTGGCTCTCTTTTCAGAGCATGCCAAAAATGGAGATGACAATCGAGCCAATTGTCAGCGCTAGACAGATCACATACACCATCATCTTACGACAAATCGAGAACAGAATCAAGGAGGTCGTTGCCGAGACATTAGTGCAACCGTTCTGGGACGACATGCCGTTCTTCAACACAGAGCACAAGAAGTGGCGAGGCGGTATTTGGGAGGACGACGATGCGGTTGTCGGCTCGAGCAGTGACGAGGCCAACATTGCAGGGGACGGCGACGTGGAAGGTGTCGACCGTTTGGATGAGACGGTAGACTTATCCAGTGAGATGAGACCGTTTGAGAAGAGCCACAGCATGCCCATCGTCGAGAACTCGCCGGCCACCGGCTTATTTGGCAGGAAGATCCAAGGCAAAGGGTTCAACAGCCCCCTCAACGGCTCTTCTACGAGTGTAGACGCTATGGGCTCCCCGACTTTAGCGTCGTCAGCGACATCTGTTCCTAAGCCGTTCAGATCGCCGTCGATTTCGAGTCCAGCGAACCCTGTGGTCGGCACCGATGCGGCCCACGCGGATGTATTCAAACCCTCGTCGTCGCCGCCTGATCATGCTTCAAGCATGATGGCGGCACTGTCCGCAAGATCGACACCGGCGATGACTACCTCTGAGGTACCAACCAGGCCCGCGCCGCTCGCCAAAGCCCCGAGCCAATCCTCCGTATCTTCCCGCGAGGCCACGGATAACGAAAACGAGGCCGACCGCACGCCGGTGGCCAAGGAGCGGCGAAGCACGGCTTCCTCGGCTGAGTCGATGCGCATGAACGAGTCCGTCGACCCGGGCTCGCCGACTTCGTCTCCAAGAGGCTCTGTCAAGAGTGCTACGGGATCCGTCTCAAAGGGACTGTTCCGACGGGAGAACACGGGGAGCACGAACTCGACGACGTCGACAAACGGCGAGACGAAACGCACCACTCTCTCGGCTGTTGCGAATGCTGCAGTCACTGCTAGACAATGGGGCTGGAACGCAATCCAGAAACACAAGGACGCCAAGAACGGCAACGGGACAGAACAGACGCCCCCGCTGGACCTGAACCAACCCATGGGAAGAGGCCGGCCTTTGCCGCCCCCGGGCACACCGCTCCCGCCTCCCGAGCGGGGATCTAAGGTCACGACGATCCCCGTCCCAAGGCGGAAAGCCATGCCCCCGCCGAATCTTCCTGAACGTCCGCAGTCAACCGCGTCATCGGAGAGCAAACCCGAGCGCAGACCCGTGCCGCCCCCGCCCCTGCCGTCGCGGCGCCACATCGACACGCACAAGACCACGGATGAAGGCGGCGGCGGGGAGGGCTTGCTGGTCGTCGAGGCACCGCTCGACTCGGAGCCCTCGACCCCGATGGACGAGAACATGCCCCTGCCCGCGTACATCCAGCCGTGGGCCGAAGACGCGTCTGACGACGAGGGGGTCACGGGCACGTCGCGTACACAGAACTCTAGGCGCGGAGAGGATAGCAGCCGCGAGGAAGAGAAGGAGCAGAGTAGGACGCCCCCGCCTCTCCCGCAGCGCCGCAGCAAGCCCGAGAAGGACGACGATCCCATCGAGGCCGTCCCCGCGAACGTGGGGGATGACGACGAGGATTACTCTGCGTGGATCGACGACACGCATGATGCTTTGGTTGGCAGCGGAAGGGGCAGCGTAGAGGTGAAGTAATTCCACGTTTGTCGGGGGTTCATTAATCGGAGTTGGGAACGGAATAGGGCAAAGACTTTTTTTGTTTGCTTTTGGGCGGTTTGGGATGGGAAGGGGGGAGTTGCATATATTTAGGATACCAATACTCACACAACCAATCGAAACCACATACTTAAAACCGCCCTCGAAGGCTTCGCTTTGTCCGGCGTCTTTGACGAGGCGCGTTCCGAGCTCTTGGTTCAGGCCCAGGTCGCCAGCGGCCCCTCGCACCTGTTTGTTCTGCTTGCGCATTGATACCACGCCCCTTTGACAAGTAGGTCACTCGGAGAACGGAGGGGTTCGCGGAAGGGACATCCGTGACGGCCAGACCCCTCCAAGAGGGATCATCCCGGCCTGCGCTCTCCGGGCCCTGCGTCGCGCAGCCCCGGGTGGAAGCGGGCCGCGGACGTCAGCCTCGGAGCGCGGGTGGGGTGGTACCTTCCTGGATGGATTGCCAAATAAAAAAGGAGAGGGGCAAAAAAGAATAAGAAAGAAAAAGGGGGGGGGGGGGAGAACGGGGATAACGCCGGGTTTTCTCCCTTCCCCCTTTTCAGTCATCACCGCCTACATCGAGCTTCACAAGTGGTTCGAACACACCTAGTCAAAGAGTCACACGCGATGGGCACGCACGTCTTTTGGAGAGAAAAAAGAAGTTCAGGAGTAGAACTATGCATTACATCTACAGAGTCCCAACTCCTCAAGGTAATCCCATAAACCCTCCAGATTCGCCCATCCCCCCAATGTCCATAGGAGAGACGAGAAGAGTCGAGGGCCGCGTGCCCTGATAATACGAACATAGAAAAAGTGGTAAAGAGGGAGAGAGAGAGAGTACATTAAAAAAAGAAGAAAAAGGAAGAAGTAGGTGGTGTTGCTTTTTTGTTGTGAATTGTGGTTTTGCCCTTTCCTGGAGTCGATCACGAAAGCCGGAACAAAAAGACGAGCTTGGCTCCGATTGCATCTGGTAGTACATTGCCATGTCTTCTTTCCCAGGCCCACGTTGCTCTGTCCCCTACGATTTCGCCGTGGCCATGCTACAAAGCTTGGAATTCGATGGTTTCGCTAATCAGAAACCCCCATGCGAATGACGACAGGTTGCTCCCGGCAGCAAAGAAAACAACGCGGCGAAAAAAGCATGCTTAGCAATCATCCAGACAATGTGATGTGGCAATGGTCGGCTGGTGCGTAGTGGCTGTAATCGAGACAGGCAAGACGCGCAAAGAAACATTGGTCGTCGTGAGGACGCAGGGTTCTGGATGCAGTCGTAAGTGATGGGTTAGGTCCAAAACGGAAGGAGAAGGGGCCTGGGCTCTTGGGGGACGCAGGGCATCCTAGGCAAAGACAACAAGGAGATGGTTGTCATAGACGTCGTGATTCTGTTGCGTGAGAGCGAATTGTGCATGGACGGGGGAGGGGTTCTCCAGAGGCCAATGTCGGTGTAGCGAGTGGATTGCAAGGGAGGGTGCTTCATTGGGTTGTGTTAACTTGAGGCTGCTCAGCAACCGCGTGGAGACGGTGATGGAGCCCGTTAAGCGCCGACTTATGCTCGTGACTTCAAGGTGGCCAACGGCGCAGACGCAGAAGGTCCAGAGTGGGAGTTGGAGTGCGAGTGAGAATGAGAGCCAGAGGGCCGACCTCGCTTAGAGTGGTGATGGAGTGTGCCAACATCATGCTTGCCTGAGTCATCGTTAGCATGTTTTCTTTCGGGGCAATATTCAGGCCGAACTTACCATCGCAGCAGGCGCGCACGTTCTCGAGTCTGTCGGCCTCCCGGTCTTGTCTTTCGATCATCTCCCGGAGGTCCTCAGCACTGTCGTGCACCTCGCTGGCCTCATAGATGCTGGGGCTCGCGGTAGCCCCGGAACGGCTTCTCAGACTCGAAAAGGTGCCGAAGTAGCCACTGATCCTACCCAGCGTCCCCATCGAAGGTCTCTGGGCCTGGGCGTTGTGCTTGTTCGGGGTCAGAGTGGGTACGTTCATCGACATGTCGACTGCCGGGGACTGGTTGCGGGTTGTCCGTGAATTGTACGATGACAGAGACGCCGGGGGCCTCTGGCGCGCCGTCGAGCTGGCGCGACCGTCAAACTGAGGGTTGAATTCATCCACATCGGCCTGCGTGATGTGGCCGGCCATCTCCTCGACGTCGGACTGTCCTTCGTCGGTCGTGCGGAGCAGCAGATACGACAAGGCGTTGAACCACGTCTCGTGGCGCTGACCGGTTGTACAGGTGAACTTGATGGTTCTGCCGGGAGAGATGACGATCAAGCTCTTGCGGTGGAGGCCGGGCGGCATAGGGTTGTCGTCAGTCACCACGCGGACAGCCTCGATGGGCACACTCTTTCCGCGAAGCTCGGACCGGCCGGCAGTGGCCGGGTCACGGTCGCTCCAGTACAAAGTCCGGGTGTATGGGTGGACCCAGAAGTAACGCCTGTGTCTGTAGTCCGAGATTTCTCCACGGCCGGCCTTGCGAGTGTATTTCCACAGGTATTCGCCAATCATGGTCTGCGTGATGGCCTGGATCATGCGAGGATCGGTGTTGGGGCCGAATCCAGACGCCGCGGCCAGCTCAGCCCGGGGGTTGAACCGGTGGTCGATTTCAGAAACGAACGAGGATACCGAAGAGTGCCGGCTCATGATCGACATCTTGGTCGGAGAGTGAACATCAGCAGCACCGTACAATGCACCAGACCGCGAACCACGAACAGAAGGAGCAGCATGCACCGATGTGGAGATTGACAGCGGGGACTGCGGCCTTGCGCCGTTAGGGGTTTGTGGCCGCTGGTTCCTCATCGCGGATGCGGGCCACAAAGGAGGGCCCATAACCGCACTTCCATGCGAGGACCCGGTTCTCGCGGCTTCGATGGCCTCCTTGTGGTTGGAGGGCAGAGGAGGGAGTACCCCGACGAGGTTGCTGCTGGCACTCCCTGGTCTTCTGAATCCCGGATCCATCTTGTTCTCGGTAGCGAAGCTGCCAAGACTATCGTGGGACGGACGGCGGATGCGGACGGTACCGGGGGTGCTGGGGGTTCCGAAGCTCGACAGCGACTTGTCAGAAGTGGCCTTGGTCTTTGAGAGGAGCATCGCGTCGATAGCCTCGGCAGTCAAAGAAGTCTGGGCGCCAGAATCGGACATGGGAACCGCTGGCTTGCGCGCAGCGCGGTTGTTGGCATTGGTCGAAATCTCCTTGAACGGCCGCTGGGACTCGGGGGACTCGGACAGCCGAGTCTCACTGGGTGACTGTCTGGTCTCATCCTCCGCTATGATGGTGCTGTCGTCTGCCTTGTTCTTGCCCCGGCCGAAGACGGAGCTCAGCAGAGCATTCTTGGAAGGCGTCCGTGGCGCGTCCCTATCACCAGAGGAAGAATCCATGTCGTGAGGGAGGATGAAGGCGTCCCTCTTCGGGCTTCTTGGCGAAACGGGTTGCGTCTCGATCGACTTAATAGTAGAGAAAGCAAAGTTGGGCTTGAGCGACGTAGGTTCCGGCGCGACGATAGGCTCCACTTGCTGAGACAGGACGGAGGAGAAACCTAGCGGAGGAAGAGGGGCAGCAAGAGGCTCGACGTGTTCAGAGTGGATTTCGGAGTACGCAAGGACAGCGGGAAGAGGCGCGGGGGTCTCGGGCTCGGCCTTGGGCTCAATATCCTCAGACGAGATGGAGGACAGGCTGAGAGCGGGCGGCGCCGGTGGCAGCACCTCGGGCTCCGCGAGAGGCTCAATGTCCGAGAAAGCGATCGAAGACAAGGTGAGTGCTGGCGCAAGCTCGACCTTGGGTTCAATGTCCTCGGACGAGATTGGCGTAAGGGTGAGGACAGGTACGGGGGCAAGCATTTCGCGTTCCGCGTTCGGCTCAATGTCCTCCGCCGCAATGAGCGAAAATGTAAGAGTCGGAATCTTGGGGGTAATCTCCGGCTCCGCTTTGGGCTCAACACCCTCCGCCACAATGGACGAGAGGCTAAGAGTGGGGGGCAGGACCTCAGGTTCTGCTCTTGACTCGAGGTTGTGAGAGTGAAGAGCTGAGAGACTAAGGATAGGTGCCGAGGGAACAACCTCGGGCTCAGCCTTGGGCTCGACGTGTTCCGTCGCGATCGCAGAAAGGCTGAGAGTGAGCGCGACAACCGGAACCTCTGGCTCTTCTCTCGGCTCCACGTTCTCGGAGGCGATTGAAGACAGGGTAAGTGTCGGCACTGACGGTGTCGGTGCTGGTACCGGGATAGGAGCAGGGACAACTGCAAAAGCCCGAGACTGTTCCGGGTCTTCCTTGGGCTCAATGTCTTCGGACACCAGAGCCGACAAGGTGAGATCGGGCACGGGGAGCACGACCTCGGGCTCAGCGACCGGCTCCAAGTCGTGAGCATGCAGCACCGAAAGGGTGAGAGTCGGAAGCGGCGTCTCAGGCTCGGCCACGGGCTCAAGATTGTGAGAGTGCAGGGCCGACAAGGTGAGCGTCGGCGGGAGTGTCTCAGGCCCGGCCACGGGCTCGAGGTCATGGGCATGAAGGGCTGACAGGCTTAGAACGGGAGGTGGCACCTCTGGCTCAGCAACAGGCTCAACCGCCTCTGACAAGTAAGTTGAGATAGTCAGCGTCGGGATCGGCACTTGGGGTTCGGCCTTTGGCTCAACATCCTCCGAGACAAGAGGCGTGAAAGCTAAGACAGGTGCTGGCGGCACAATCTCGGGCTCTGCCTGGGGCTCAACGGCTTCAGAGACCAAGGACGTAATGGAGAGCTGAGGCGGTGCAGGAGGAGGTGTCTCGGGCTCGACAACAGGTTCGATATCTTGTGCATCGATCGAGGAGAGGCTGAGCTGAGGCGGCGGCGGCAGGATGGAGTTGTCAAGACCAGATGGTGGCATTGGGAACTGCGCCAACTTTGCATCCATGTCTACGTCGTACTGGGCACCTGCATCGCTGTATGAGAGTGTCGACAGCGGGCGAGAACGGCTGCCATCTGCATCGGCATCGTCGACCGATAAGTGGCGCGAAGTCTGTTGAGCAGCCGACATGGATCCTTCAGACACACTTCCTTCTCCATGAACCGCGCTGGCTAGAGCGAAGGAAGGTGATTCGGTCATGGGCTCCGTCATCATGCCACTGTCAACCATCATGGGTCTGGAAGCTGCGATCTTCTTGACAGGGTCCGCCATGTTGCTGCTGTCGACCATGTCGCGGGACAAGGCAGGAACAGGTGGTGTAGAGATTGCAGCCATATCTGTAGAGTCGCCAGTGGCAGATCTCGAGCGGTTGGGTGTATCGTCGGCAGAGTCGGCATCACTGTTCTCAAGATCGGCAAGCTCTGCGAACAAGCTCTGACCGCCGGGCTGAGGTGTTCCTGCAGCGCTACCTGTGGCAGCGCTGGCAGGGCTGCTCTGGAAGCTTGGCTCCTCGCTCAACTGTCTTGACCGGCGATTGATGATGCCTCGGCCGAGCCTGACACGCATGCGTTGGTGCGAATGTTGTGACGTTGGCGTCCTGTACTCGACGTATTCCTCCTCATCCTCGTCGGCCGAGGTAGACGCAGTGCTGTCGTATGAGTTTCTGCCGCCGTTCATGGCAAGAGCCTGGGACCGCAGCTCCCGACCCTTAGACGGGCTCTCGGTCTCGGTCTCGGTGTCATCGTCGTCGTCGTCGTCGTTGGAAAAGTCCTCGACACCAGTCTGGAAGTCCTCCGTCTCCGTTCCACGCTCATTGGCGGTCTCGAAGGCAGCATCGCTTGTCTCGTTGGCCGTTTCAAAGTGGTCGCTGACATCTGTGAACTGAGGTCTGTAGCTGCTGCCAGGTCTGCTGTTCGGTCTGCGGATGATGGAATTGGAGCGAGCGTTTGGCGAAGTTCTGGGGCTGCCGAGTTCCGTGGCCTCTTCCCAGTCTGGGTCGTCCTGGTAAACCTCGTTTCTGCTGCTTCGGTGGCCGCCAAGCAAGCCGCGGGAAGGCTTCTTGAACTCTTTCGACTCAACCTTGCGGTTGCGGCGAGCGGGAACAGGTGCGGCATCGGTGCGCAGCTTCTCCAGTTCATCGCGCGTATCCTGGAGCAGTCGCTTAAGCTCGAGCTTCTCGGTCTTCTCGCGGTGGATAACGGTCTTCTGGCTCTGGATCGTTCGCTGTGCGTGCAAGAGAGAGCTCTTGAGCGTCTCGGACTCCAACATGGCATGGCGAGGAGTGCCCTTCATGGGTGACGGCGGGGGGGAGTGCTCGGGAGTAAAGCCGTCGGTGGCAGCCTCCAAGTCCTCGTCGCTGACACCGCGGACAAAGTCGCGATCGGACAAGCGGCCACGGTGTACGGAAATGGCCTTGGCGAGCTCCGTATTTTGGCTCATGAGGTCGTCAACCTTGCGTCGCAGGGCATTCCTCTCGGTTTCGGCCGAGGCGGCATTCCGCTTAGCAGTGGTCAGATCCAGGTCGAGATGCTTCACGGCACGTTCATGCTCCTCGGCGAGCTTGGCGAGCGAGACCTTGGCCTCGTCGAGCTCCTTTTGGACCGAGTTCTTGTCGGCCTGAAGGACGTTCAAGCTCTGCGACAGCTTCTTTTCTCGGTCTGCGGCGTCCTTTTGGGCCGAAATCAGGTCATGGACCTGGGTCTCTAGATTCCAGTTCTCGTCCTTGTATCTGTTCTCGCTTTCGTCCAGAGCCTTGACGCGCTGCTGGAAGTTCTCGTTGTCGATTTCCAGCCTGGACTTGTCGACCTTGATGTCGCGCAGCTCCTCGTCCTTTTCGGAGAGGAGCGATTGCAGGTTGCGGACCTGGGCGATGAGGGATGTACTGATTTCGGCGGCGAATTCGATGTCGTGGATGCGATTGGCGGGCTGGTTTCTAACTTTGCGGTTCGGGACATTGAGCTTGGAAGGCGATCCAGTGGCCTGGATCTCCAGCTTCTCGAACTTGGAGGGACTGACGGAGCGCTGGATTACCGGTTAGAAGTGACATGCGCGCGCGCGAGGCAAGTAGGCAAAACTTACTCTTCCTATCCTTCCGTCGGGCACGTAGGGGGAGCCTCCAGCGGCTTCGTTGCTGGGAACCCTCTGCTTGGGCAAGAAGGCCCTGGCAGTCTCTCGAGCAACATCTTGGTACTCTTTCTCGATGTCGGCAAGCTTGGCGCGCAATTCGGGCGCAAGTTCTCCTTCGGCCTCCTGCTCTTCCACCTCCTTTAGCCTTTCGGCGAGTTCCTTGCGCTGTTGCACCAGGGCAGTTCCCAGCTTTCCGGCTTCATCGAGGCGTCGTTCGGTATCGGCGATATGCGCCTGCAATGCGCGCTTGGCCTGGTCGGGTGACGAACCAGCTCCGAGGGCGAAGGATTGGTTGTCGAAGCTGGAGTAGCGGTGATGAGCAGGTCCAGGCGGCGAGACGAAGGGGTCGTTCGCATCCGCATCAGCGGGCGGCAGGTAAGGCTTATCAACGGCGAGTGAGGTAGCCATATTGATGGGGGAGGGGGGGTTGGGGGATGCCGCCGTCAGATGCGTTGTGGCGACATCCAGTGCAAGAATCTATGGTGCGTCGTGGTATCGGGCCAGTCGCTGATGCGTGGTTGCAGAAAGCCGGCGATCGCAATTGTCGGACGAGTCACGCAAAGACTGGTGGAGGTAGGCGGAGGTAATCCAACGAGGATGGAGGGATGGATCGGTGGCTGCAACGCAAGCGCGGGGCGTGCAGAGCCGGCTGCCCGTCTACAAAACGTAACGTGGGGGGAATGGGGGAGGGGGGGATGTCGAAAAGCGAGCGGATGGATGCGGGAGAATAAGGGAGGAGAAGAAGAAGAAGAAGAAGAAAAAGAATGGGGAGAAGGAGTGAGAGAAGAATTGAGGTCGTCGTCGTCGAGTTAGTCGGAAAGGGTGTCGAAGAGGGGGGAAAAGGGAAATAGGTGGAAAGAAGGGAACCCGGGGGGAGGAGGTGGTGGGTGTGTGATGTTTTTTTGTTGACTTGGACTTTGTTGTTTGTGTTCCCCCTCCGCAGCTGAAGACGGGAGGTGTGTTGTTGACAGGAATGCGGTCCTCAGTGGGTTCCTTACCGGTAGGCAGGCGCAGGGCGATGGATGGATGGATGGATGGATGGATTGATGGATGTGTGGTCGGGGCGGCTGTCTTGTCTGTGGTGCAGGGGGGAAATGCACACCACACCTCTCCAGGTTTACGCGATTCCCGTAGAGAAAGAGAAGAGAAGCAAGGCAGTACCCTGTCGGCTTTGTGTTGTTTTGGGCTTGATTCGCTGCTGCTGCTGCTGCTGCTGTTGCTGCTGCTGCTGCTGCTGCACGGGGGGATGCAGCTAAAGACGGCTGGGATAGATGGAGCTGTGGGATGAGCTAAACGCGCCCGCACCTTGTTTTCGTCGATTGCCGCTTGCTGCTTGCCGCACTACTAGAAGAAGTTCAGGTTGGCGCTATATCCTCTTTGGTTTTCTTACGTTCTTTTTCTTCTTCTCTCCTTCTCTCCCTCTTCCGTGTCTCTCTCTCTCTCTCTCTCTCTCTCTCTCTCTTTCTCTCTCTCTCTTTCTCTCTCTCTCTGTCGCAATGCTCCCCCACCACGTGCAAAGAAAGCCCGGGCACTTACGTATTGTTGGGATGAGCTGAAGAAGATCCGGATGAAGGAAGCTTAAATACCAAGTCGGTGCTCAGAAACCCCTCCAAAGCACAAAGATCAGCCGGGGGGGGGTTCGGATGGCGGCGGTCGGTGTCGATGGGGAAAAGACAACAAGGACTAAAACGGCGAATAATAAGACAATGATATTATTAGGGAAAGGTCGGCCGTTTCCCGTGAGTCGCGGCGGGCGGGCAAACGATGCCAGGGGGGGGGAAAAGCAAATGAGCTGGCGTGTCCGTGGAGAGCAGAGGTCTCAGATGGAGGCTATCGGCGTATGCTGCTGTCGATTACGGGCGGGCGCGGTGCGTCGTACGAAGCGGCGCGCGGCGGTCTGAACCGTGCGTGGGTGGCCGTTGGGCTAAACCCCTCTCTGACTCCCTCTACTTGAGGTGTTTAGCCTTGTTGGAGTAGCTCCGAGGTGACGGGTAGCTCCAGTTGGTGTCGGTCGGTGTGGTGGTAATTCGCAGAGGTCGTGAGCCGATCGGTCGGGAAGCCAATTTGACTTTGGTGAGAGGCCGAGGCGGGACGCACCACCACAGCAGAGGCAGGGTCTCCAAGACAAATCAACAAGAAGAAGAAGAGAAAAAGCTGTCACTGTCAAGAAATAAACAATACAAATAAACCAGGATAAATAGAATGAGTAAAGATTCTTCGTAGTGAGGGAACGAGGGTCGGGTTGAGGCTCGCTGCAGGCAAGATACCTGTAACGATTTCGGTGCCCGCGGTGTGTGTGTGTGTGTGTGTGTGTGTGTGTACCTGAGTGGGTAGGGTGTAGGCAGACAAGGCAGGGCCAAGGTGGGAAGGGAGTAAAACGAAGGGCGAGAAAAATAGTAGTAGGGTAAATTAATAGAACGGAACAAGAGGGCAGAAGAATCCTGAACCAACCTGGAATAGGAAGAAGCAAGGCGCACCAGGTATGAATGAGAGATTGTTACGTCTTCAAACACACAAAGGTATATCCTTTCTTGATCTGTCTCCCTTGGGCCTGTTCGCTAGTCTTGACCAAAGCTTCTTCTCGATCTTGGGGGTCCCTCCAGTTTGAGAGCACTCGAGGTCGCGCAGGAAAAGGACGCACAACAACGATTCAATGTCAGAACTGGTGACGCGCCAGGAAGGGAGGAAGCAAAAGAAGGAGGGACGGGAAGAGGTGACGGTCGGCGGGTGTCGGCGTCGGTAGGAGAAGGAGACGACGAGACACACGACGAGGAGGGGAGGGGAAGGGAGAAGGAGGGATGGGGGAGAGCGACGTGGAAGGGGTTAGTAATTAATCTAGTATTCCGCAGACGAGAAGAAGAGGAGCCACCAGGACGAGGGACGAGGGACGAGGGAGGATCCTCTCTTGAGAATATTCTCCTCGCGTTCCTTGCATGCGTTCCGATGGAGACTTGACATCTGTACCTACCACCTAAGCTACCTAGGCACTAACATAGTAAGTGGACGAATATTGCACACATTACATTTACATTGCACATTGCTTGCACATTGATTCAACCGGGCCGGGGGGGACTCGACTGACCGGTGGCTCGGGCGCGTCCCTGGTGGTGAGCTTACTACCCAGGTAGGTAGGTATACTGTGTATATAGTACGTAGTGCGGATAGGTAGGTATGTAATGTACCGTGTAGCTTTACTTAGAACAGGAACGAGAGAGAGAGAGAGAGAGAGAGAGAGAGAAAGAGGTCTGTCCGTCTCCCCTATCCGTCCTAGCACACCTGGCAAGCAGCCGAAAGAGACGAGAGACCCGTTGCACAGTTGCTGTTCAAAGTTCCTGTGCCTTGTGCCTGTCAATTAGGCCTTCATGCCTGTCGGTCGAGGGTCCAGGGTATTTGCCAGGTCTCAACGTTCCTAGGGTCCCACCGTGGAGCAGGTCAGTGGGTAACATGCCTGCCTGTCTGTACGAATATGTCTAGTGTACCTACTACGTGTGTGATTGTGCAACTGTGCAACTATGCAACTGCACAACTTCGGGTACCTTGCAGCTGTGGGCTGCCGGCACTGCCAGCATGTACGTGCATTTTGTACCATCGCATATGGCCACATAGCGCTGCCATATACGGTATACGTGTGCTGTGCTTCCCGTGTTCCAGTATCCGTACAACCCAATCCGTTTCCACACGTCTGGGTTCTGCGGATGCTTATCGATTAATTTGCTTAGTGTCGTGTCTTGACCCAAACACGGCGCGCCATGCTTGAGCCGCATCCTCGTAGCATCTACAGAGTATGCTTTTCCCTCTTGTGCAAGTTCCCCATTATCCCTGGCAGATCAGGACCCAGATGCCTATCGCCGTCCATCATCATCTTCTTCTTTTTCCTGTTTCTTCTTCTTTTTCGTCATCATCACCAGCATTTTAACCAGCATCATCACCATCTGAGAAGGCAAGAAACCCCCTCCAATCTTAGCATGCCTTACTTAGTAGCCAGGGCCACCAGGGTCCATTCGTCGAGGCACTGCGAAACCGCGCGTGACGGCATGCGCCGCGACGAGGAACGGGGGCAGCTGGGGAGGAGTCGGTCAGCTTCAATTTGTTGCGCGTGCTCCCGTGACTCTTGTCTTTGTACCTACCTAGGTACCTAGGGAGGTAGGCACATAGTATATACCGCGTAGGTATCCGTACGGATAGGTGGGTACACATACGTAGGTACTACTCACAGCCAAGGTAGTTACCGCATGCGGAAGACGAGCTGCGCAATGTAGCCGTGTTTTACGACGGCTTCATGCACCACCGAGGAGGAGCCTCTATTCGTTCATCCAATGCCGTCGCGCCCTTCACCACCTACACTCTCTTTGGAGCTGTTGTTTTTCTTGCCCGCATGCCTGGCCAATCCAGATGCCCGATTCCAACAACATGGCCGTTTCCTCTCACACTTACAGTCATCCTACACGCGCGCGCGCGCTGCTTCACTCTCCCTCCATCCCTCTCTTCCTCACGAACCCCCCAAGGCGCCGCCACCCAGCATGCCTGAACGCTCATGCGCGCAATCAGAGTCATGGCATCTCACGGCATCGCATTGCATCGCAATAATAATCAGAGCACCCGTCCATTCATCCTCGCTCGCTTGTGATCCCATTCCCCGCCACTACATGCCGCCGCATCGCATCGCCCCAAAACAACCGAACGTGCCCCCCCGGGAGGTCCTTTTCGGTCGTCGATTTGTTCGGCCGCATAACTTTGGCCAATCTTAGCCCTGGCCCGTCGCCCGCCACCTCTAACCCAACTGGGAAGCTCATCCTTGCAAGGCGCCCCTCTCGTGACGCCCCTGTCGACGCCTGTTTCTGTCCAATCGATCCCTTGACTTCCAGCCTCCCTACTTTTCCTTTTCCCAGTTGGCAGCTGCCTTTTTTCAGAACTCTGGGTGCAGAACCGCTGCTGACGAGCCCCCCACTCATCCGATTGGCTTCCACTCCCGCTGCGGGTCTCTCAGGTTCAAGCCACTCTCGCTTTGTCAGCTTGTGGCTTGGTCATCAGCCTTCTAGAAGGCATTCTTGGCTCCCTAGCGATCTACGATCGCCACCTGAAGCTGAAGACGGGTGTGTTCAAGGATAACATAACTCAAACCAACATCGAAATCAAGTCCACCCCATCCATCCATCTAGCCTTCCGCCGACGCACGCGAGTGGGAAAGAGCCGTAGTCATCATCAGCAATGGCCGACAGCGCGGCATCTGCAGCCGACGCCGCCCCCGTCGCCGTCTTCAAGCGGCGAGGCGCAAAGGGCAAGGCCAACATCCGCAAGAGGCCCGCGACACCGCCACCGGCCAACAGCGACTCCGACTCCGACTACTCCTCCTCCGAAGACGAAGCAGGCCAGCGGGTCAAGAGGCGCAAGAAGAACACGGGCGCCATCACGGCATCCTCCAGGGACCACGTCGCATCAAATAAAGATGTCTCCGCCACAGTATACACCGCCGACCGCAGTGTGCCCATAACGGACTCCAACGACGCCACAAAACACAACAACTGGTACGACGAGGACGGCAAGGAGGCGCTCTCTTCCAAGAACCTGCTGGGCACCACACGAGCCGCACCAAAGGGATCGCAGGCCCCCGACGGCACTTACAAGGGCCTCGCGAACCAGACGTCATTCATCACCAAGAACCCGGACGCGCCAAATAGGACGGTCGGGCCCATCAAGGCGCCCACGAACATCAGAACCATCACCGTCACCGACTTCGCGCCAGACGTCTGCAAGGATTACAAGCAGACGGGGTTCTGCGGCTTCGGCGACAACTGCAAGTACCTCCACGCGCGCGAGGACTACAAGCAAGGGTGGCAGCTCGACAAGGAATGGGAGAGCGTCACCAGGGGGAAGAAGAACATTGGCGGCACCGTGGTGGCCAGCGCGGACCGGACCAAGGCGGACGAGGACGAGGACGACGAGGAGGAGGCCATGCTGGAGAACATACCCTTTGCCTGCATCATCTGCAAGGAGCCCTACAAGGCGCCCGTCATCACGAGGTGCGGGCATTACTTCTGCGAGCCCTGCGCGCTCAAGAGGTACAGGAAAGACCCGACGTGCGCCGCCTGCGGGTCGGGCACGAACGGCGTCTTCAACTCGGCCTCGCGGTTGAAGAAGTTGCTGGAGCGCAAGAGGGAACGCGCCGCCAAAAGGCGGCAGGAGGCAATAGAAGCAGGAGAGGAGGTGAGCGACGAGGAGGAAGAGTAGCCGGGGGGCGGGAGGGCATGCTGATATATATATATATAAAAGAGATACCAATGAACCCCCTTCGGGGCTGAACACACCACCGCCCTGGACATTGCAGGCCAGGATTGAACCTATTCCCGTCAGAGCCATTTGCTCGCTTCTACCCTCCCATCTGCGTTCTGTCCCAGGAACTCAAACGAGAATATACGCGTTTTTGTGTCGGGTTTCTGTTCTCGCCGTTTTTTTTGTTTTTTTTTGAGTGACCAAATGCTTTCGTCAGGTTCCTCTGTTGCGACCACAGGATGTATGACCGTCCTGTCTTGCGCAGTCCCCCGTCTCGGCCGGAGACATGCCCAACTGACAGCCCATCTGCGAGACGACGCCGGGATCTCATGTCAGAACATTGAATGTATTGGATGTTGGCGCCCAGCAAGGTGCAAGATGGACCGATGACGGGCTCCCCCTTCCCTTTGTTCGAAAGATCCCAGAACCGTGGCGTGCCGCAGTTGTTGAGTTGCCCCGATGTCTGGTGGGTTGAGGTTAATGAGGCCGTAACTGCAGAAGCCCTTGCCAACTACACTAGCATTGCCTCCATCCAAGAGACGCCCAGGTCCGAGACGTGTAGCTAACGATGATGGATCGTCGCCGTGTTCTTACGATGCAGACCGGTATAGATAGCACTCACGAAGGTCGCTACAGTAATAATCGCCCGAATACCGTATACAATATCTCTGTGTGCAGACAGACGAGACCAGCCATGGTTCCTCCACCCGTGGCCTCAACCCCTGGGTGCGGATCCGGCCATGTGCAGTGTCCGAGAGATGACATGGAGTCAGTAAGGGCGATGAGGAGGCTTCATGAAACGTGAGCCCCCAAGCGGTGATTGCAGCCAAATCACTATTAGTGCCGAGCTCTGTTTGCCTATATATCGTCCTTTGGGGGGGGGGCCCCCCCCCCCCCCCCCCCCCAACAGACTCACGACGACTGCACATAGGTTGGGGCAATAGCCCAGTTGATGTGCAGAGAACCCATGAGACTGGAAGTTTTCAAATTTCAAACAGCTCGGACATCCAGAATCCCCTTCAAAAGTGTGGGCCCATTTTGCTTTCTCGTATATTGAAGCTGGAACCTGCCCTCCAAAACCACAGCTTAATACGAAACTCCAGATTCCTGCACGGAGGCATACCACCCTTTCATAATTCTATTACTCGTCAGTAGTAACTCTGGGCCAATCATTAGACAAGACTAATCTTCCTGGAGGTGAGTTCCCTCAGGAGCTTTCCGGACGGGAGAGAAAACCAAAGATCGGTCGTCTTCGGGATGGCTTTCCGTCCATGTTTGTTCCCGGCTCCCCTTCGGAGGCAAACTCCAACTCGAGAACTAATAGCTGCATGGATCGACATCGTCTGAAATCCAGCCGGCTACCTGGTACGGTTTGCAGACCGGCCCGATGTCAAAAGCGTATGCTCACACAAGACGCATCGCCGTCAGCCTATAAACAAGTTACAGAGGCTCATGTCACTTGTGTTCTGTCACCAGTTCTTCACGTTATTGCCAAATCACCGCGAACAAGTATGGCACAATCTGTCTATACATCAGCCATGTGGAAAGAAGTATCAAAAAAGATGATGAAATAAACAATAGCGGAGTGATCCCGCCTTGACTTTGTAGTCTACCGAGTTCTTCAATCGCCGTTGCAAGCCAGCCCCGAGGATCTGACCCCCCCACTCCCGGTAATCCAATGAAATAAGGAACCCACGCCACGCCCGTCTCTCAAGCCTGTGAGATCCGTAACAAAAGAGATGGAGAGAGAAACGTGCGCTCGAACCTGGACGCCATGTTCGTGGCAATGAGGAGCCGTCATTTATACACCCATCGTGAAGTCGTGCTCGATACCGGGAGTCACGCTGGCCATGAACTGCAGACCGTTAGCATCTTTCCGTTCCCGGATGGCAGTGAGTCGGGAAAGAAAAAGAGAAGGCGCGTTACCTTTAGGAAAACGACGAGGTACTGGTCCACCCGGATCGCAACCTCCTGCTCCTCGACCTCGCTCTGCTCCACTTCCTCCCACTCGTCGTTCTTATCGGCGGCGGCCTGGGCGTCGCGCACATCGAGCCGCCCCAACTCGTCGACGAGACCCTCCATGCCCTGGTCCCCGCCGACGGCGCGGCCTGCGCGCAGCTTCTCGCGACGGATGCGCAGCGCGGCGTCGGCGCGGTCGAGCAGCGTCTTCATCACGGACGCATGCTTGCACGGGTGCACGCTCGCCATCTTGATGTTGTTGGCGAAGAAGGGGAAGTCCTCGAGCGTCACCGTCTTGTCCTTGTAGTCGCCCACAATGTCATCCATCATCGCGTGCGGCGGCAGCGGCTGGTTGTTGGGCGAGTAGCCCGAGAGGTAGAGGCGGGGCGTGCGGTAGTAGGTCGAATACATGATGTATAAAGTGTATGTCCGGCGGCCGCTGCGAGGCGCAAGGGGTCAGCGTCACATCCTCAGTATCAGTTGGCGGGGCTCATCGTACCTGTTCTTGCCGCCATCCCCCGCGTCGCGGATGATGGCTTCGTCATCGTCCTCGTCCTCCATATCCGGAATCTCATCGTCATCCACAACCTCCCCATCTCCGACATTTCCCGAGTCGTCTACCGTTCGCACCTCCTTGACCTTCAAGGGCTGTGAGCTTGCCAGCCCGCCCGTGCGCAGCCAGCCGTCCTCGTCATCATCACCGCCGCCCGCGGAGCTCTTGCCACCTTCTACGACGGCCTCCTCGTGGCCCGCGTCGCCGGCGAAGTCGTCGTCGAGCCGGCGGTTGCAGGGTACGTTGCGCGTTACGAGGAACTGCTTCCCGGCAGGCAGGTAGCTGACGCGGCGGCTGTCCGAGTCGGCGTCACCCCAGGACCAGGTTGGGAACTTGTAGACGAGGTAGTCGCCGGCGGCGACGAACTCTTCGGGTGTGATTTGGCCCGTTTGGCGGAAGGTCGACTTGTGCGAGACCGGCGTGTACCGGTCGCGAAGGGTGTTGACGGTGGAGTAGAGGAGGTTCATGATCGGTTGCGAAGCGGACCAAGTGGAAGAAGCTTGGGATGTTCCGAGTCGGTGTAGCTATTGTATCGTTAAGCTGCTGAGAGTCTGTCTAGGTATCGTTGCTTCGTGGTGATGCGCGTGCTCCTGCTTAGGATGAAGAGTATTTCTTGGTAAGTGGGAAAGGACAAAGGTTCACTCCTCCGCCAGCACTCTGAATGATGTAGTCCGCAAAGGTTCCGCCTGATGTCGATGACTGGGAGTCAAGCTGTGGCAGCTGCTCCGGGCGATCACATGGATGGCGGGGTTGTCTCACGATTGGACAGGGAACATGGTGGCGGGGTTGCCGCCTGGGGGAAGCTGCTTATCTTATCGGGGCCGTTGGAGTGACGGAATCCGCTGCAGGAGGCCCGCAACCGTGCACCCTTCTCCTCTCCCGCCGCGGCTCCCCGCGACGATACTCGCCTATGGTCCACAGTCACCGCTCACCAGGAAGTCCCGGAGGACCGCATCCTCTGAGACCAAGTTTGCAACTTCCTCGCAAAGAGCCTCGATATTCTTATGGGAATTTCCCGGCCAAAACAATTTCATTACTGCGAACTTCTAACCAATTTATGCATTAGTAGGTGGCAACTAGGCCATAGTAATTGCACAGAAGAGCCGTCATTCCATTTGCATGAACATGATTTAGAATTTCAACCTGGATTTTCTTCACGGTCTAAGAATCGCAGCCGGACTCACCTATTTGCGTTACGGTCGCCATCTACCACAACAGTCGTCATGGAAAATCTACCACTCTATGATATCGCTCGATAGCAGGTACACGAGACTGAAGACGACTGCGACCTCATTATACGAACCAATAACGGACGAGCCTTCTATTGCATAGTCTCTCCGTCGCATTTCCATCAATTACCCAAGCTCACAAACCAGTACTTCAAGTGCCTACACCTACTACGGTCTGGAGAAGAAGAGCAGGCCGATTTCTACCTAGAGGATGCTTATAACTGGCTGTCAAAGCCGTTTGAGCCTCTTGTCGCTCAGTTGTCGCCATCATCCTCAGCTGTTCCCAACAATGAACGGCCAAGACTCTTCCAGTATCTGTTACCACCGTTTTTCGTCCGCGCCGCTGCCTCCCAAGAAACAAGAAAGCTCAGCCCCTAACACGGAAAAGGCTGTAAGTTAAGTGTATATGGAGCTTTAATGATCCCGACATAGACTCCACCCCTTGGGTACACACAAGAGTCATATTCCTACAGAACCGGGCTTACGGCGGCCAGGTGCCGGTATCCCCTCCCAATCCTCAGCTTTGTCTGGGTTGCGACTTGACCCTGCTTTGCCCAAGGATCTTCTTCCTTGTTTATTTGGATGGAATTTTCTGATGAATCCGGCGAGAGCTGGCTTGGACAGTATTTATAAGGTATTCGAATGAGATTCATATTCCATTGTAGAGAGGTTTACATGAATTTATGTATGTAGGTACGTATTAACGTTCATGGAAGAAGAACAAGAAGAAAAAGAGAACCCTTTTCTTGAAAAAGAACACTACAAAATCGATGCCTTGTAGCATCTAGGTTACCTCCAGCCATTCCAAATATTCATCTCTATGTATCGGCTGTATGGTACTTGGATTCGTACGGAAAGGTGTGAGTAGCAGCAAGCCTTAGCAGTCTTGGTTAAGACCTATGCACTGATAGACCTATACTCTGATAGGCCTAGATGCCTTGCTTGATGATTTCTGCAGCCTGTAATTCGCGATATATCGTTAGCACGGAGCCGTAGGAAGGGTTGATTGGCTGGGAAACAACAAAGAGCCTAGGGGAAGACGGATGGATGGAAAGAATATCTGGACACCGACTCACCTTCTCGGCTAGGGCGTAGGTAGGCTGGCACGTGTTGGCACTGGGAACCATCGGCATGACGCTGGCGTCGACTACTCTCAGGTTCTTGACTCCGTACACGCGCAGGGTTTGGTCGACGACGCCACCCAACTCCAACGGCAGCATGGATGCTGTGCCGACGGGGTGGTAGTCGGTCGGCGACATGGCCTCGGCGATGTAGGCCTTGAGGTCCTCGTCCGAGACGACGTCAGGGCCAGGGACGTACTCGACGGGACCAAACTCAGAGGCCAGAGAGGTCTCGAAGTTGTAGCGGCGGAGGAACTTGATCGACTCAACGAAGAAATCGGCCTCCAAGGGGTTGGTCAGGGAGCGGTAGTCGATGACGGGTTTCGTGTTCCGCGGGTCGGTCGTATTGATGTTGACGGTGCCGCGGCTGAAGGATTGCATCGCCACAGGGCCCTGGGAGCCATGGTCGGCGATGAGCTGGAAACGGGTGAAGGCCGTGGTCTTGGAGCGCATCTGGCCGGCCAGGATCTTCATCTGCGCCTCGAAGCCAGCGACCACAGTGACGTCGGCGTCGGCCGACAACAGATTGGCAAAGTCTTGTTGCTCCAGCTTCGTGGCAAGCTCATCGGCCTTGTCCGACACGACGGTGAAGGGGAGCCAGCCGGCCAGGTTGGTGAGTGCGATGGAGTATGGACCTATGTGGTGCGAGTTGTTCAACGTCAGACTAAGTACAACACACGCAATGGGACAAGAACAGATAGGAATGGGTTGTACGGACCCGTTTTGTTAGCTGCCCACACCTCGTCGGCCCAGCTTTTAAAGTCGTTTCCCTCTACCAGATCCTTCGGATTCGGGTGGATCGACGCGAGTTTAGTGACTACACAATAAGGTTAGGCATGTCAGATCCATCCAAGGTCCTTCTCAAGCTGTGCGGTGCACTTGTCACTTACGTGTGATGTTCACCCCAGACAGATTAGGATGGTCGTGGAAGTTCTGGCCAACGCCGGGCAAGTCGACACGCACGTCAATGCCCCCAGCCTCAAGGATCTTCTTGGGACCGATACCGCTCAACTGCAAGAGGTGAGGAGTGTGAATGGTACCGGCGGAGAGAATGACCTCCTTCTTTGCACTGACGGTGAGCAGGGTGTTGTTTCCCAACGGGAACTCGACTCCTGTGGCAGAGAGCTCGTCGTCCACTAACAGCCTGCGAGCCTGGGTGTTGACCAAAAGGTGGTAGTTGGGGCGGGTAGCGTTGACGTTAAGATAGTGGCCAGTACCGGCGTAGGATCGAGTCACGGTACGAGGATCCATCAGCGTAGGGAACCAGAAAACGCCTGCCTGTCCAGCACCACTGTCGGGTGGGAACTCAACGCCGTCAATCTCCTTGAACGCTTCCAAGAGTGGCGTCACACCTGGGTAGTAGAACCGAGGCCAACCGGCATAGATCTCGGAAGAATCTCCCCAGTAGGAGGCATCATACTTGATGCTATCGAAGTTGTCGGTCAGCTCCGGAGGCGGCTCAGTGAAGTGGAGGCCCTTTTGTGTGACAGTCAGCTCGGTGTCTTGGCAACTAGTTCAGCGCTCTTTTCTCACCTTCTTGAAGAACGGCAAGATGCCATCCCAGCTCCAGTCAGCAGTGCCCTGCTGAGCTTCGTTTCCGAACAGGGTCGCCCAGCGGTCGTAGTCCTCTGCAGAGCCTCGCATGTTCACCATGGCGTTCACGGACGCGCCGCCTCCAACTTGCTTAGCAACCAAGACATTGCCAGGCCTTCCGTTCAGGTTGGGCTGTGGCACAGACTGGAGACCGGGCCACATCAATTCGGTGAAAGATCCATTTCTGCCCGACGTGCGAACCAAAAGATTGTCTGCCATGTTGCCCCAGCCACCGGCTTCGAGGACCAAGACGGTCGTCTCCGGGTCCTCGGTCAGGCGGTCTGCCACGGTCAGTCCTGCCGTTCCACCTCCCACAATGACATAGTCATAACTTTGCAGCAGCTGGGATGGCTTGATCTGGCGCGGGATGACGTAGGCGTTGGTGACACAGCTCGCCGTAAGAAGGGCTGCAATTGCGATCCCTCGCCGCCGAGGCTGGGACTTTGACTGGCGAAAGAACGGCATGGTGAGTAACGATCGTGATTGCGTAAAGAGTAGAGTACAACTGAGTGGAAAGAATGGGTTGCTCGCAGATACGTCGAGAGGCTCAGTAGTAACTCAAGCACTGGACAGCACTACTTATACACGGGTATCGCAAGTCTCCTATTTATTGCAGAATACTTGGCATTGATCGGGAACTGCCTTTTGGAGTATCTTCGGTAACTTCTAACCCACCTACCTGCCCCGAGGTAACACCTTGAAAAGTTGCATATCCAGAATACAGATGCGAGTGCTAGGTTGACGGTTCAACCTTCTGCCTTGGGAGAACATTGTGGAGAAGCGCTCAGTCGCTTAAGGAAGTTGCCAAGACAGAAAATAAGATAAGATACAACCTTGCCGGGATTCAATATGCAGCAGTCCTTCGTGGTGCAAGGGCAATTAAGTCGAATCTCTAGGCACTGCAGGTATGGCTGGGCGTCCCAAGTTTGCACACGTAGGCGTACGGATAGGGCAAGCAGATAATATCACAGCACAATCAATAATTCCTTGCGACCCCACGCGTAATATAGCGAGGCCTTGGGAGTCCGGGTTACCTTATAGGGAGAGAGTTTTAGTCCGAAGAAGAGAAAGAAGAAGAAGTGACGATTAATAACGTGGGAGCGACAAACTCAGGGGCCAGATAATAAGACGCCATCGACCTTGTGCCATACCTAGTAGTAGCAGTGAATGAATGACCCCGCTTCCTCGCATACTGTCAATATTTATCAGCAAATTAATGTCAACCGTTTAGTTTGTCCATTTGTCGCTACTGATGCTCGAAGAGCTCGGGCTCCAGAGCGCAGCTCGGGCTCGAGAGCGCTGCTCGGCGGTTTAGCCGACAGCAGGGTTAAAGACCCCTGCATCCGTAACAATTTGCTAAAACTTGATCACGTCTGTTAGTTCTCGGTCTTCAACAGCAGGCCGTTCTAATAGGATTAGGTAGCTTAGACGACATCCAGACAACACCAGCACGCCAAGAAACCTTTACTTCAATTACGGGTGTGGAACGGCTCGAACCGCCATCAGTAGACTTCTAGGCACCAGCCATACTTGAGAAATGTCATCCACAATGAATACTGAGTTTCAAATCAGGAATTGTTCCCGTATCTTCTTAAGTGCTTTGTCTGAGGCGCAACACTACTCATCTGGGGACAAGGTAATAGTCAACTTTGAATTATTGTATAGCATTTCTTGCATTGTGTTACTTCATAATGTGGGCATCGTGTATGATAATGACTCGAGTTGGCGCTGAGTAATAATGTCACTATGGAGAAATCAGAGGATGCCCAGAGTATAAGTACTCAGATAATTGGGGGGGGAAGAGATGGTGTGCCATCACTTGATGGACTTTAGCAGCAAGGAGTGAAAGATCTGCAACCAGAGCACGCCGTCGACAACATCAATATAGCTCTCTGTGACAGCCATAGTTTGTTTATCGTTCAAGTTGTCGTCGCTACCTATCCGCAGGCAAAATGCTTTCCGCAGCCATGCTAGCCTTCTCGGCCTGCTTCTTCCTCTTTCATTTTGTTACACAACACCAGATGCACGATGCTATGACGAGGGCACCGATGATGGGCATCCCAATGATCAAGAAGTACAGGCCACTGGACGGGACGATGTGGTCTACTTCCTCTCTTATACACCACCTAGCTGCGTTGGCTGTCGTGCGCCAAGGCGGCGAAACAGACATCAGAGTAACGTGTAAGTGGCAGGACATGGGGTTGACAGGTCTTAGACCCTTTGCAGACCTTTTGTATATTCCTTCCGCACCAGTTATGTAACACTGGGATCATGGCAAGATAAACCGATGCATATAGTCAATATTTTGCCCAACGCGACACGACTCAAGGGGATGCTATTGATGACTCTCGATTTTGGGAAGCTTATAGTGTGAATATCAATTCAACCTCATATTTGCTGATAGCGTAAGGAACGATAGTGTTGCAGTTGGGTACCTAACAGCAGTTGTTTCTACTAACAAGAAATTGAGGCTATCAAGGATTGTTGTAGGTTGTAGTTTTCAAGGTATCGTGGCTTATGGTAAAGTGTTATCTCATAGATCCGTTACAAAAATACAAGCAGCTGGTAAACTTTTGTCGAACTTTTGTGCAATCATAGGAGCGGCACATCAGTCTGATAATGGACAACACAACGCTGCCGTTCCCATTCGACTGGAATCTTGCGCCGAGCAACCATGTGTTATGAGCCCGGCAACCATATAGAACCACCTAGACATCATACCAACCGAGGCTGGAAACATGTCATGGCGGCACCGAGACCCATGAGGGCGGTATTTGGTCCGGATGGCGCATGTTTCGAAAGGTCTCAGGGCTCCCGATGTCGCTGGTGACCGGACGTACTGACACAGAAGCGCCTCGGAGCTTCTTGGAATGGCGTGCCTGATGTTTGCCCGAAGGTGATAATCTGCGTGTTCCTGTCACAAGCAATACGTTCCTTTGGTTGCCTGGTGGCGTGTTATCTAGAAGCTCTGAGCCGTTGACGGGGTTTCCCGTGTAAAGGTTGTCGAATACCGGCGCCGATCAAGAAGAGATTGACGAGGACGGGTGGTGCTGCACCTGTCTCACGCGGGCCAGGCTGATGGACGCTCTGGTACACAGCATGAGGTCTCGCTAACGACGAGGACGGCACCAGATGCCAACCTCGCACACGAACCCCTGCCCAGCAAACCGACACCGGACGCCGGGCACACATCACGTCTGTCACCGAGGAACACAGCATATGGCGGCTTGCGGGGTAGAAGTCGGCCGTGTTCCTCCAGAAGAACGGCGCTGGAATGCCATCTGCTGTGTGTGCTATTGGGCGACTCCGACTTACAGCCGCCATAGTCGACGGCACGGCCTACCCTTGTCGGACACCGAGGCCGTTTCCAGCGCAACACTTGTTAGCGCAAAGCACGCATACGTATGTATGTATGTATGTACATAGTAGGTATGCCCTCGCCCACATGCCAGTGGTCATAGACGCGTTGTATTCCCACAGTCTTACCCTTGCCCTTACCCTACGTGATGCTGGCTCTATCACACAACATCCCAGGGGGACGACGCCCAGCTTGCATTCGGGCTGTCCCATGCAGTCGTGCCATCAACACCTCCAATCCAGGAAGCCGAAGTACACAATACTCTTGCTCATATCCCCCACGGAGCGCCTTGGACTCTTCCTCTCCCCCCTTCCCACCCGCCGTTCTTTTCCAAGATTAGTCAAGGGCCACGCGTCTCGAGTCTTCTCCCTAGCCAACGAGGCCAACCGAAACGCGGCGCCACAGCTAGAGACTAGTGCTCACCCTAAAGCAGCGCCTTATCCAGCACCGGGCCGGCGTCGTATCTTTATACACGCCCAGGAGAGGGGGGGGGGACGAGAGAGATAACAACGGATTGTTAAGCTTGACCGACTAGAAGGCGCATGCGGAGGACCCAGCGAGGAGGGAACCCGCATGACAAGGAGCTGTCTGCCTGTTGCCGACCTAGCCGTTCCCACCGCCGTCTTGGCAAATGCTTGACTCGATGTCAGTTTCCCGCCTGGCATTCGAGCCTCAACGTCGCCATTCTCCGGCGCCTCGGAGCCGGTCAAGACTGGCCGTTTTCGGTCCGACGGGATGACGATGCGAACTCTGCAGCCACCCACTTAATTACTTACGCAGTAGCTGCCCGACGCCCGGCTCCCCACATCGGAACAAGACAATGTCGATTCGCTAGCTCCTCGTCGTCGTCGTCGTGGTCGGTCGTCCAAAACAGGTCATGACGAGGCCAGGTCTCGATGTGCCCGTCTTCGTCATGGACAAGGAAAGGATGGATCTCCCGAAGCACGACAGAGAGAGAGAGAGAGAGAGAGAGAGAGAGAAATGGCCACCCCCCGGCTTGGCTCGGGAAATGCCCGCCCTCGCGGCCATGAAGCACGCGCCGCCCGAGGAGGAACGTTCGTCCCTCTGACCCCCGCGCCGCCGCGGACTTTGGCATCTCCTGGCGACTCACACGCGCAGGGATCCACACCGCCGCCCCTTTCGCGTCCATGGCAAAAGGGGGAATACCCGTTGCCAAGGATCCTCTCGATCTCGCGGGTGCGGTCCACCAACCAAAGAGACGTTCCGGCTCAGTCGACAAGATGCTTTGCACATGCATTCCCACCATCAGACACTACGACTTAGCCGACCGCTTTAGGTGGGAGGACGGCGCGAGGTGGGAAGATGGGGGGGTGGGTAGGGGGTCACTTGGGCTAATAGCTAAAGGCGCGACCCTTAGCTCCTCTCGCCATTCCATCGCATACTGACCAGGGGGAGCCAGCCCATCCATCATTGCTGGATTCCCCATTTCCTGCATCAAGCCGACCCTCCCCCCCCCCCCCCAAGTCTAGGCAGAACCGCGCAGGGCCTCCTTTATCGCCGGTCGCGAGCAGCGCGGTCCCGTCGGGGGGGCCACCGCAAACAAAAGCACACCACATGCCGCTGCTGCTGCTGCAACAACCGCACCCGCAACAGTCACTCGTTCAACTAGGAGACTCGACGAAGGGGCGACGAGCGAAGGAAGAGACGCAAACCAGGAGGGAGGGGGCGTGCGCGCGTGGCACCCCCCAAAGGGACGCCACACGGAGAACCGACCCGACGAGAGAACCAAGCGGAGAGAGACGCCAGGTCGAATCGCTCTGGAAGACCCGGGGAGAATGAGACGTCAGATGCACACAGGGCTGGGCTGACGGGCTTTTCCGGCTTGCCTGTTGTCTTGTCTGCTGGCTGGCTGGCTGAATGTCGCTCTGCCCTCACCACCACCACCACCATCATCACCATCGACAACCCTCCCAGCTCTCCGCACCCTTTCATAGCAGCACAAAACACACATACAACAATGCTGTTGCCGAGGTGGTCGAGCCTTAGAGTAACCACACTCCCCCCCCACCAAAGGAGGCTTTTCCAATCCCCAATGTACCAAAAGATGACGGAACGCGGAAGCGAGCCCAGAACACGGGCAGGAATCCAACCCCCCCCCCCCCCCTTCTCGCCCAAAGAAGCAAAAGCAAAAAGAAGGGAAGGGAGAAAGAAAAAAAAGGGCGGGGAAGAACGAGCTTCATTGGGTCCGTCAGCCCCGGCTGATTGGGTCGCATGCACACCATACACCATACCTACACTAGCTACTATGCGCACTTCGCTCGCGGTAACGTTTCCCTGTACAGACAGTGGCCGGTTGATTCCCCGATCTTGGCTCGCGCTGCTTACCGTTTCCCCTCCCACTCCTTCCGTAGCTCTCACGATGCCTGACGTTTTTTCTGTCATGCATCTTGACCCTACGCCGCTGGGGAGGAGCGCATGTGGACGTCGGAGGTCGGGATGCGTAAACATGGAGCCAAGGTCTTGTGCTGTAAGCGGCCACGCCTCGGCTGTCGCTTTTCCTCTCTCTCTCTCTCTCTCTCTCTCTCTCTCTCTGTGTGTGTATGTGCCTGTATATGTCCTTTGCGTCTCCATATCTGTCTGCTCTCAATGCGGGGGAAACCTCTCCCGAGCCCCCCCCATGAGGTTGAGCCACGTACTAATTATTACCTCGTGTAAAAACATCTTGGCGAATCCTTTCCAGGTCGATGAACAATAGGCAAACATGGCATAGAGAGGCACAAGCCCTGAACAACTTTCGCTCAACTACATTATACAAATAGGTTGATGCAGAATGCTACGAAACATGTCTTTGATTCCAAGACTATGAAAGTGCCCTCACCCAAGGCTAAGCTTTTGTCTATCCCATAAAACGGTTGAAGAAGTACTACTCTGTGCTTCCACTTGCACGCCCCATGACTAGACAACCAACCCCTCCCTCCCCCAAAACATACCACTTCTCCGCCTTGCCCTTTTGCCTAGGCACACCTCATTCATCTCTCTTGGCATGCAATCAGCTTCGGGACTTGCGTGCGTGAGTGTATTATCAAATGTAGTTTTGATTATGTACGACGATGCACATCTCATATGCCCTTTATCGGCCTGGATGTTTTGTCTTGTGTGTATGTGCGCATATTCTCATGACGCGCTGCAGAGCCGTGTCGCTGAAGCCTCTGCTCTCTGTTGCTTCCTCCCCAGCCAAGTACTGGGCATGTTCCAATCAAAAACAAAATCCCCTTCTCCAAAAGCTCTTTCCCTGAGCCTTTCTGTAAACGCCTTGTGTAACGAGCTAGCAATGGCTCATAATATGGAGCCGCCTCCAAAGGATAGAACTGCGGCTATGCAGAATATCAAACATGTAAAAAGTCGTAAGGTCATATCCGAATCTAGTCAATAACCCGTTTGGCCCGGCATCTTGCCGAGTGAGTGGCCGTGGCTCTCAAGTGGCAAGTGGTTGTGGCAGAACACCCTCTTAGTGTTGAGCTGGGCACTGCCCTTCTTGGTGGCGTCGATGAGGTTGGCCGGGTCGTCATAGCTCTCGAGCTGGCAGCATTCGATGTTCTTGACCCAGCGGTGGTTGGCAATCTCCGAGATGGACGCACGCTTTGCGGGGTTGGGGTGAAGCATCATGAGAAGCACACGTCGGAGCGCAGGCGGAGATACCATCAGGTCAAAAGCCGGGTAGTGAGGGTAGTCCGTTTCCGTCATGCGAGCACCGGGCTCAGGGTGCTTGGCCTCCCACTTCTCCCAACCCTTGAGCAGCAGCCTGTAGCCCTCATGGGAGGTATCGGCCCTCTTCCAAATGTTGCCTCCGAAAGTGAGGTAAATCATTACGACTGCGGAGCTCCAAACGTCGAGGCCGCGAGGGTCGTACTCGTCTTGCTTGAGAATGACCTCGGGCGCCGTGTACGGCTCGCTGCCGCACATGCCGGGCTTGCACAGACGAATCTCGTCGCACATTCCCTTGCCGCATTGTCCACCGGCTTCCCGGAAGCCGGGGTGGTGGCCGGTGAAAACCTCTGACACGCCAAAATCGGTGATCTTGAGCTTGCTGTCCTTGGTGATGAGCAGGTTCTCGAGCTTGATGTCACGGTGGGCGATGCCGTTGCTGTGGAGGTAGTTGACGCCCTGGATGAGCTGCTTGAACAAGCAGAGACGATCGCTCTGTCTCGCCGGGTCCGTCATGTAACGCTTGGCAATGAGCCCGTAGAGGTCGCCCTCCGAACAGTACTCCATAACGTGGTTCCAGCGGCCGTGATCAGTGCAAAGTCGAACCGTTTCAACGATGTTGGGGTGGTGCAAACTCTTGGCGATGCTGAACTCCGACTTGATCTTCTTGACGTACTCGTCCTCCGTCTCCTTCTTTCTCTTGGCTCTAAACTCCTTGACTGCGTATAGCTCATTCGGGCACCCCTTCCGGGACATCATGGTGACCTTGGAGGTGGCACCCTTGCCAAGGTGCTTGCCGTGACGACCAAACAGCTTGTGCTGGTACTCGAATTCCGACAGAAGCTCGGCGACGTCGACCTGGAAGTCGTCGGGGAGACTCAAACTCATGCGACGAGCCTTGACACCGACACCAGCGTCAGGCATTTGAGCCCAGGGAGACGAGCCTTGCATGGGCAGAACGGGGTTCTTGTAATGATTGTCTGATGCAGGCGCAAGGTGGCGGCTTTCCAGACGACCCTCGAAACTGCTGGCGCGTCTCCTTCCCAGAGGAACTGGCTTCTTGACTGCGTGTTTCTCTCGTCCAGAAACATTGGCGCCGACGAAGTTGACGGCCCGACCACGGAGGCTGGTGAAGCCGGTCGAGGCCCTGTTCTTCTTCTTCATCTCGTCATGGGAAGACATAATCGACGGCTCCTTGTAGGAAGAGATGGTGTCGACAGGGGAGCCTGGCGACGGAGGCGTGTTGGACCTCGTGGTGTTGCTTGACCTGTTCATTGAGAAGCGTCTGCCACTGTTCTTGGCAGGTGCCGAGTCAATCACTGCACTTTCGGAAGCGTCATTGGCTTGGCCCAAGAAGTCGAAATCAGGTCTGTTGATGGACGAGTTGGATCTGCGAAAGATGTTGGACATGGTTCGTTTAAAGCTGGTCGTAGAACCTCTAGTGGGCCGTCTTTGCAGCGGAGTCAGTGGCGGTTCTTGGTCAGCAACAGGATCAGCTGAAGCTGGAGGGCTGGCAGGCTTTGGCGTCGTGGCCGACGAGATTGTGGGCGAAACCGTGGGGGTGGGTGCGGTGTTGACCAAGAGAGGCTTCAACGTGGGCTGCACCTGATGGGTGGGCTGGTTCTCGGTAGCGAGGTTGGTGTCGTGATGGTCTTGACTGGGGTGGGTGGTAAACTCCTGGGACTGTCTCCCGCTGCTGATGGGGGTCACAGGTTCATTCGGCGATTCGCTTTCGGACTCGTCGACTTCTTCGATGGGAGAAGTAAGATCGGTAGGAAATTGGCGGGGGGACGAGGACAGACTACTAGAGTTTTGTTGCTCGGGTTGTTGCTGCTTGTCTGGAATTGCAAGCATCGTTAGTAAGCGACGGCTTCAGGGATGCTGCGGACGGAAACAGGGCGCGGGTTGGGAACAGCTGCTTGATGACGGTGGTGTAGCTAGGGGGTGCAGTGACCACCGGACGGACGTACCTTGGGCGAGGGAAGCGGGCTGGGGCACCACCAGGCTGGCAAGGGCGGTCGCCATGTTTCTTCGGAGTGTGGCCGGTAGGCACAACGACGACAGCGACGAAGGGTGCTCTAATCAGGGATGGGCCAATACGTAATTGGGCCACACACCACCTAGAGAAAACGCTTGGTGCTGGCGCAAGTGCTGGTACTGGTCGGGTTTTTGGAGTGTGAAGTAGTCCGCGGCGTTCCCAAGGGGGTCTCCAATTCTCTGGCCTGGGCCTTGACAAATGAAGGGGAAAGATGGGCGACGGGCGAGTAGTGTGTCCCCCAACTATCGGTCCTAAGAGCACCAACGTGGAAGAAAAGCCGATAAGCCGTGTCGAGGTGGGTGAATGGGGTTGAGTTATTTTGGCGTAGTGACCGATAAGACCTTGAAGGCCAAGATCCCAAGAACTCAAATGGGAGCGAGAGGGGGGGAAAAGACAAGAGTTTGATTTTCTTGGTTTTTATCTCATTGCTCGTGGCTGCAGGTGTTCTATCCGGGCGGTGTTGGTGTTTGGCCAAGGACAAGCGTTTGGCGTCGAATTAAGAGTGCGTCAGACTCTCTCGAGTTTGCAACAGTTGCAGCACAGGAAGCCGCGTATGATGTCTGGTCTGGATAAGCGGAATTGTGTGTGCATGCGTGCGTCTGCGGTTCTTGGTGCAAGGTATCTGGGGAGGCAAGCTCAAGCAGATAGGGACCTGGTCGAAGGGTGTTGGTCTTGGTATTGACACAGAGTATGTAGGGATGAGAGGAAGAGAGACTGCGGACGTCGAGGGCAGTATATGTAGAAAAGCAAAGTGACTTTGCGGGTTGGGGTTGATGCTATTCTCGACTTTAGTTGAGTCGTGAAACAGGACGACGAGGTCGATGAGGTAGCAAATTGGCGTAAGAGGGATAGAATATTAGTCGTGCTTTAGGTCAAAGAAAGAGTCGGAGAGGTAAGCAAAAGAACATGAAAACAATTCAGGCGTCCATTCTGAATTTGTCTCGGGGGCTTGGGAGGTGGGAAGGCTGCGAGTTTTGAAGTGTCGCAGGGGAGAATTGGTCGCGGACGAGACCAGGGGGGACCGTTTCTCGATTTGGATGAAGACAAGCTCGAAGAAGGACCCCGCTGCTGTGGTTAGAGGGGCGTGGGAGTGGGAAAAGGACGCTCGAGAAAGTCGAGAGCTATTTTACGCCTCGAGCGGGTGTGAGAGATGGCAAGGGTCCTGTGCGAAAGAAGATTGGGGACGGGGGATGGGGGATGGGGAACCGCCAGGTGCAGTGACAGGCAGATCAGGTACGCAGTACGAAGCGAGTAGGAAGGAGCGTACACAACAAACAGTACCTCGTACCTTCCACAGCACTCTTACTTTGACAGACGTTGTCTAGGTGGGAAAGAAGGGATGGAGGGGTTCGGATCGGGGGGAGGGTCGACCATGGGGGGGTATGGGGAAGAAGGGGAAGGGAAAGGGGAGGCAACAACGAATGGGCGGGCAGGTAGGCGGGTTAGTCGCGAAGAGAATCAAAATCTTGTTGGTGGTTTATTGGTTATTCTTTTGGTAAGGTACTCTGTGCAGTAGGTACTCTGTACGGGTAGTGAAGTTGTTACCGCGGTAGGCAGGATACGTACATTATTCTATGGGGCCGGGGGATCCTGGTGGCGGCTTGCTTTCCTTCCATTTGACAATCTGCGGAAACAACAGGAGCAAGTGAAGCGTCGCAACACAACAACGGCAGCAGCAACAGCAGTGCCGCTGTACACGATACTTACGTAGTAGCTAGCACGGCACTTCTCGGTCTTCCCTTCACCAACACCCACCGGCGCAGCTTATCATGAAATGAATCAAGCACTTGGCATCCTCCCTCAGCAAGCGGCAAAGGGGGCAGCGACCATACCATCCAGTGCAGCTGTGCATCTATCTTGTCTGGCCAAGCCTGGGCGAGGCCAGTGTGCAATGTCCAGAGCTCCCCAATGGCCATTCAGCAAGCAGCATTTGCGAAGGCTGCGGCCAAGACGATATGCAGCCAGCCAAGAAACGACCAAAGAAAGACACAGGCAGAGCCCATGACAGGTCTCGCCCAAATAATGGCCCGCCAAGTATTCTCTACCTGCCTACTCACTCACAACCCGGACGAGGGGGGCATGGTTTGAGCGAGCATTGGGGGACACGCTCAAGTCTGTACGAACAAGCCTTGACAGGGAAGCGGTACACTACGTAGTGTACGGGACCACACCACGACACTGGACGAATGGTGCAAGGCGGGACTGCAGAATGCCCTGAAGTGGAGCCGTTTCCATGCGCACCTGGGGTCCCACTCCACGGGCAACACACCGGCCGACCCTGACAAGACACCCTCCCCTTCCCTCATCGCTCTCTCACTCGATCAGTTGCGCACGCTCGTCGGCCCTTGTCATCGAACCCCCGATGAGCCCTGCCCTGCCCCGTCAATAGTATACCTCATTTACTTTCGTACACTACCGATACACAGCACACGTCGTAGGTACTTGTACAAGTCGTGCCAGCACGGGGCATTGCGCTGCACTGCACCGCATCGCACCAAGGCACATCAGACGGGACGGCATTCCATGCCTACCAGTCGGCTGCTGCACGAGAATGGAGCGTCCACCTGCGACTTGGCACCCTGCCTGCCCTGCCAACTGCAGTGCCTTGCCACTTTACCCAGTGCCATCGCCTCCCATGCCCTGGCCGGACCTGGCCGAGGCGAGAACTGACTGGCTGAAGAAGCCCGCGGATCCTGTCAGGAACAACACGAGAGCGAGCAATGGTAATTGTCCGACGCGGTGAGCCTTGGAAGCCGGAAAGAACCCCCAATGGAAGAAGCTCTCCAGGCTGCCAACCTTTCCCTTCGCATCTCTCCTCAGGTAAAAGGAAAGAAACAAGTTACGAAATAATGCCGGTCGTCTCCTAATGGGGGGCGGGGGGTTATCACGTTGAGCGTTGGCCAAATTAGTGCGTGCGGGTTCGACATGTATCTGTAACAGCAAGTGCCATATAAGAGAAGCGTTGGTGTTGGCATTAGCTACCACCATGTCGCTCAGGTAATAGATGAAATAAAATAAAAGGCAATCATTGGCATTGGCGCCGGTCACTGACGAGTATTGGCAGGCAAAACAAGTAGGCTCGCAGGGCCTGGCAGCCAGCTTCACTTTGCCCATCCATGTGTTAATTACCATTCCACTCGCCTACGGCCCGCCAGGGAACGCCAGTGACCACCAGAGCCCTTGCTGCGGGTATTGTTGAGAGGGGCGTAGGTGGGCGCGCCAATGTCCCCAGCATGCGTCGTGACCGCATTCCATGATCAATGCCAACTGATAGTGTAAGTACAGGCAAACACCCAGCTCGACTCCCACACCTGCCCTCACACACTGGCGAATGAGACACACGGATGGCTGTGTGGGGTGAATGTGAATGATGCCTCTTTGCTTGCTCGACTTTGAAAAGGACCGGTCCGAATGGAAATGCTGCCGCACCGCACCTTCGCTTCGCCGCCGGTTCAAGGGGGGGGAGAGGAGATACCAAAATGGGAATGCTTGTCCTCGCGTATCGGTGTAGCTCCGCAGAAGCCATCCGTGGGGGGTTACGGTGTAGGCTTCCTTTGTCGCCTTGAGCCCTTCCACGCTCTCTGATTCCCATTCCCATTCCCAACCCGGGCGGTTCAACCAACGACGATGCAGAAATTCGACTGACTGGACGGAGTTGGGGGGTGCAGTGGTAGCGTTCCCACGTATCGGCCACATCCACCTACACAACACAACGCCATCCACATATGCAACCCACCATGCACGTCCATGCCCGCGCCGAAAATGACGATGGCACGGATGGGTTCTTGTGCCTGTTGTTGTGCGTGCTTCCCTTGGGGAAATGGGAAGGGGGGGGGGGAGGGGGGAGGGGGGGCCACTTCGTGATCCTGCCGGCCTGCACAATATTCCCGTGTTTCTGTCCGAGGTCCCGCTCAAACTGGGACCGGTGCATAGATGGAGACGGTAGTAATGGATGACTGAATTGTATGACAGCTCGGTCTGCCGAGGCACGCTTGCTCGACCGTCTCCGGTTTTGATTTGGATCTTCTTACCTCAGAACGGCTGGCCTGAACCTATTTTTCGATACCAAGGACGCGGTCATTTGCTGCCATTTGCTGTTATTTGCCATACTTGGCTTAGCTTGGCTATGGCTGTCATGATTGATACAATCCACAACGTGACAACTCACAAGACCCTCCTATTCATTCGATGGCAATGACGGACTGCCCGCCCGGAGCTTACGCCGAGGTGGAGGACCGTGGTTGATTGATTGACATTGGCGCCTGTGACTGTGGTTGCAGTTGCGGCTGCGACTGCCCCATGATATTGGATCATCGAAGGTCCCCAATAGCCTGGCTCATCATGTCTCAGAGGGTGCGTGTTTCGTAGCCGCAGCTGACACAATGTGGACGGCATTCCGCAACATAGGTGGAGTCTGGCCACGATAGACGATGAATGGTTGATTAACAGGCCAATGGCGGGCTAGGTACCGAATGGAAACAGTTGTGCAAAGGATGATTGCCCCGAGACACCGGTCGAGCATGTTACTAGAGTGACAAGAGGCACGAATCCTGTTCGAGATTCCTCACCCGGAGCCTGCCCATCTGCCATGGCCATCGCCAAAGAGATGAATACCTATAGTGACGAGTTTGGTGGGAGCGGTCTTTTCACACGCGGTCCAACGGCCGGGTTCGGTACGTACCAGGTACATGGCACAAAGCGATGTGCATGGTGGTTGGTATGGCAGATAGCTAAGGTAAGAACCACCCTGCGTGCGGGAAAGGAGGGGGGGAAGGACGAGGCAGACAAGGCAAGGAAGGGACTCCTGCGAGGCAAGAACGACGAGAAACAGGATCAAGAACAGAGGATGAACAGCAAGCGCGGGGTCCCACGCCCACGTCCCTTCCGTCCCTTCGTCATGGGAAGATCCCGGGGCTTTGGACCACCCCTCGATCTGACTGTTTCCTAATTACCTCATCACCGCTTCTCCTCCGCCGAGAAACCCACGATGCTCTCTCTGATCAATTGCCATTGCCGCGGACGCCCACACACACTCAATCCCTTAGGCCATCCACACATGTGAAGCATCAACCAGCCGCAATCCTCCAGGTGGCTCGCTCGGTGGATCTCTCCAAGGCGGTTCCTCGGAGTACTGTCGATGGCAGGCT
This sequence comes from Colletotrichum cereale, assembly GCA_034509685.1. Classification (NCBI taxonomy): domain Eukaryota; kingdom Fungi; phylum Ascomycota; class Sordariomycetes; order Glomerellales; family Glomerellaceae; genus Colletotrichum; species Colletotrichum cereale. The sequence continues at coordinate 48,419 of JASUDE010000024.1, read as the reverse complement.
GTCACTGCACCACACTGGAGACTGGAAACTGGGGACTGGCGACTGGAGACTGGGGATTGGATTTGATTCAATGTCACTAGGGCCCAAGGGCGGGCATCCTAGACGTCGGATCGAACACGGTGAGAGTGGAAAAGTCTCGCTACAGTGTCGGCAACCCGGAGGCTGGTTGTCAGCGGCCAAGCCACGGAGAGTCTCCGACAACAATAGCGCCCCTAAGGGCCGACAGGGCCGTCTGATAACCTGCTCGTCGGCTGCAACGGCGCGAAGCAGAAAGGGGCCTTTTCCGCCCTTCCTGCTAGCATCCGACACCGACACTACCCTCCCTCGGCTGACTCGGCACCTGTTGCGTATCGGATCCGGTAATTGCTTCGATGTACTCTGTACGCTGTGTTGAGCCTGACACAGTACCTCCGTTGCTGCGTTTTCGGAGGCGAGGGCATTCGAGCTGTTGGTAATCATGGTCCTCACGAACCCGTCCGGTGCCTCCTTTCGGATGACCGATCGCAGAATGCTCAATGTCAGCGGCACATGCGCCTACGAAACAACACCTCGAAAGTCCGCAAGTGTCGATGAACAGGAACAATGCACCGTGTCCTCGAGCGTCCAACTGGAAAAGCCTCACACCATCCATCATCTTGTCACCGCCAGCAACAACCTAACACTCGAGCGCCACATCCTTGTTGGCTATTGTTTGGCTGAAGATTCTGGATGCTCGAGTCGCGATACCGCCCTCGCTTATACCTGCCTGCTGTGGCTATATCCAAAGCTTTTTGTCGACTTCAAGACCGGAAAGAATCTGTTTGGAGAGGCTCAAAGTCAAAGTCGACGAGACTTCAAAGGGCATCATCCAGCCAAACTCTGCCTCTGCGTCAAACTTACAACCACTGGTCTTGCAGCTCAACGCTACTCGAACGCTCGCTTCCTGTCGTCGTCATCGTCTTCGTCGTCGTCGTCGTCGTCTTGGGCCTGTTGTTTAGGACGGTGCTTATCAACTTTCGGATTGGCTGCTGAGGGGGACCCTAAACCTCTGTTATGTTCACAGATGCAGCATCAAAGCCCACTAGTGGATGAGCAGTGCTTCAGCATCCCCAGTTGTGCATAGATCGCCATTTGACGGCCGCTATCGCGACTGGCCAGGGGTTCCTAGCTCTAAAAAGAAACGGCCCTAATCTACGCAGTAGACCCTACGCAGCGTGCCGATAATTACCTGTTGCATTGACTTCACACAGACTACGTACCGAGTTATGTCCGTCTTCGGAACTCATTTCTCACATCGTTCAAACAATTTCGCCAATTCGTACGGATACTCATCGTCCCTCGGTGCCCTGCATTACGGTCACCTGCTGTCGCAGCCCTCAAAAGCACATGCTCCGAACCCCGTGACATGTCTGAAGCCTGTCACTGAGATACGTCACTTGATAAATCAAAGATCCTTCTCTCGAAGCAAGAATCAGCATGGAATCCACGAGATGACGCCAAAAGCGCGTAAGGCGGCGCCTCCATCAAAAAAGGAATCCCGACAAGGATCGCTAAACCACATGCCGAGCCTCCGATGCTCCAGCCTCCCTTGAGAATGGAGGAAATTGACAGGGGTGCCGTTCCCGACGCCAGTGCGTCATGCTCCCCAGACCACGGTGGGGGATCTTCAACTCGACTTTCACTAATGCCGAACGTTGGATGCGCCGCCTTCAATGGCACCTGATATTCACATATTCACCTGCTTACCGCTTCGCCTCACCTTGTTCCGAGACACGATGCTGACCCGTGGCATTGCATCATGACCGCTCCCGCGGAAAGTTACAGTCATTGGCATTTGCACATGGTCCCCTCCACTTTGATGGCGGCCAAGCTGTCTGCCACACCCCAATGGCAAATTTCTTGGCTTCGCCATTGTTGGGATGACAAGATCAGTTGGGCAGACTATGTCTTCGTCTCATGTCCCCGGTCTACCATTGCGACCAGTGCTGCTGTGTCTAAGCGTGCAGGTACCGCGTAGTCTTGCTTGGCAGTACCTCGCGCTCGATGAATGTCTGCTATGGCGGGATTCGTTGGCAACGCTGATCATAGCACAGCAGCAATCAGGACGTCGCACTCGTCAGAGTTCTCGGTCTACACGCCGAGGGCGGCGCTGGTCCGGATATGAGACATTAGTTGCAGAGAAAAGCTACGTGTTTCTTGGACTGCTTCGCCCACCTGAGCTTACCATACGCTATTGCCCCAATCAGTTGACATAAGGCATTTGAGATCGTCAAAATACGCTTGGCAATAGTGAGCAAAGCACACGCCGAGCAACTCAACCACAGCGCAAACGTCGAGCCTAAGCAATCAATAGTAAGAACACTGGGCTCCCTCGCGACAAACGCGGCTGCTTCTCGCAAAACGTAGTGCGGCGTTGCAGAGCGTCAAGACAACCGTCGGTCGTCTTGTAAATAATTCATTCTTGACCAAACCATGACCGCCATCGATGTCGTTTGGGGGTTTACTGACAGAGGCAGCCACTGGTGCGTTGTCTGTGCTCCCTTGCTGGCGGCAGGTTTCCGGGATTCTGCAACGGCACCGGGATGAGCAAGCCTAACTAGCTATTGGAACGCAGCTAGCCCGCAGCTATCTGTCTCATGGATCTCAACTAGTTGAAAATTTTAGTCGGTGCCGGTTTCATGACTACACCCGTTGATCGTCATTAACCATGTTTCGGCCAACGCTTCGGCTATCAAATGTGGCGGGCTAGACTACGATGAGAACGGGCTACGCAGCACCAGGCCATGTAGTACCTTACATGGAAATACCCGAAGAAACACTTGTATTAGGGTTAACGCAGGCGTGGCGCACCGAATCTAGTGGTCAAGCAAGATGCGGGTTGCATAAGCCAAGCGCTCGTCAAGCTGCAAATGTGCATTCCGTCGCCCGGGCTGTGCTCATGGGTGAAGGCTTCTTTGGGGATCTGAGAGAATCGCAAAAAATGGATATTGAAACAGTCGAGGGGTCCGCGGACAGGCATTGCAATCGACATGCGTGAAATCGAACACGGCCTCTTTGGCCGCAGCGAATCAACTAGAAGTCGGGCTGGCGAGACCGGTTAAGGTCATCAAACCGTCAGTCAGTCACCGCCTTTAATTTATTTTACGGAGCTTCTTCGAGATCATCCGCGTCGCCAGCCAGTCACCAGTGACATTTGCACATAACGGAACCGTACGGAGTAAAATAGAATAAAAACGAACAAGCGGCATTCGGTAGGGGGCTGAGGGTGTGCAGCCGCGGTTTTATGACAGCCCTGTTGGCCACGACATGTTTCAGCACCAAAACCACGGGGCATGATGATATTCCCCCACGCTTATTGGGACTGTACGCGCCTCAAGGCGACATGGTGAATGGCTCGCTTGAGGCACTACTGCAGGTGGACGGAAGGGAACAGGCGTTGCATCGTGAAATGAGCTAGGCATTGGCGCTGGCTGGCTGGTGCTACGGCGTTACGGAGAGGAGAGGAGTGTGTTGCGAATGGACGAAGAGGACAGGTCGTGGACCTCATCACTTGACAGTGCCAGCCCGAGGGGGCTCGCTTTCTGCTTACTACGTACGTACTCTGTATGGCTCGACGACTTGGCGACCGAGATGCACCGAAATGAGGCCCCGGGATATTGTGTCAGTCACCGACAGTCGGCCCCCAGATTTCAACATGGCCCTTGACAGCCCTTTTTTGTCGTCGACGCTGGAGCCGCCGGTGGACACACGGTCCTTATCAAGTAAGCCCCGGCGATAATATGAGCAATATCCCACAGGTAGGGCGGAATGAACAAGACGATGTTGGAGCCCATGACCCCCGTCGTGTCCGTTTCGTCGGTGACGGATACAGAGATACGTAGCAAAGCAGCTCTGCCCCGCTTGACTCTGTGTCTCTGGCGTCCTGTTCGACCTCGCTCCCTCTCATTTTCTACACGCACGCACAAACTATCAAACTTGGCAACGTTGGCACCAAAGTAAGCAACGCCGCCGGTGGTTCTCGAGGGCGTCCCTGGAAATGTTGCTTGGCCCCCATCCTAACCCCCAAACAATTTTATACGGCGTAGTTCAACTTCCAAGTTGTTGAGATGGCGCCGCCGAAACTCAAAATTTCCCCAGCTGGGCAGATGCAGGCGGGGTCGGATCTGGATCTACATGTCATGTCGCATTGGAATCGCTGAAATAGCGACAATGAAATAACGAGCAGCGAGGTCGAGTCTTGGCCCGGTTGAAGAGCAAACGCGTTCCAGTGGCTCATGCACACGGTTGCAATTTGTCTTCTGACGCTACGTAGTAAATGCATGCCACACGCTTGTCTTGGGTCGAGTCCAGAAGGTAGGTGGCTACAGACAAAATCCTGCGTCCCACAGCGTGATGGGTAGGTAACAGCTGAAATTTCCCGGCGTCTCACGGGACTTTGACGTTCTCAATGAGGGTGGACGGTGGGCGTGGGATGACGGGGTTCCACGAATTTAGCCTCAGTTGACGTCTCATACCAGCGTGTAACGAACGACCAAGACATAATACCCTCATCTACAAACTGCATGAGTGGGGGCGGGGTTTCCTGCCGCTTCCCACTCCGCACTTGGATCTCACGCCCTCTTCGTCGCTCGCTCGCGAATGGGAGGGGGTGTCGGACTACACTGGAATGGGTTGGGAGGTGTGGCACAGGATCGATCCGTGACCGGCTGGGTAGCCAAAGACGAGGTCTGTACGGATACAGAGAATATCATGGACAACAGAGTATCGTGGAAACCGCCATGCTCATACGGTTGACACATGTCCGTTGCCAAATCCGCTGCCGTCAACATCACCACCAGCAGCCTCTCTTCCTATCCTCGGCGAAACTTGTCTGTCCCCCTTCTTCCGGCCCGCTCGAGCCTCCTCCTTCTGGGTGGCTGGCTCCTCTACTATGTACATCGGGCGACTGATTCCGCCAAGCCAAGTGGCGGTGAGCTAGAGGCCATTAAAGCCCTGGAAATGTTGGCCTGCAATCCCCCCGTCTCGAGCGACTGACTGTACCTCACTTGTGTCGGGCCCCCTTTCACGGCAGGCTTGACAGCAACTGTCGCTAGCGCCGCGGCGCCTGCAAAGTTTTGTTGGCCGATGCTGCCCTGCTGCTGGCTTAAGGGGGGGGGGGGGGGGGGGGGGGGGAGTCTCGCCTTTCAATGCTTGCTGCATCTATCTTCCAGCTGGGCACAAATCATCCCATTCGTTGGGCCTGTACCCAGCCTGATTCCTGGGGAAGCTCATGCGACTGCCTTCTGTTTTTCGAAGAGCCCACGCATACGGAGGAGGTTGCCGCAGATTTCCGTGCTGCAGGTTCTTGTTTGTAACTGTGCCTATCAAGGCAACCGCGTCGTTCCACCGCAGACGGACAGGACAGGACAGGACAGGACAGCTGCATCGAGTTCTTCCTCTGTCTCAAAGAGCAAATACGAGTAGGTATCCGTACCTACCGGTGGCATCCTCACCGGTCACCACCACGCCGCCTCCGCCATGTTGCGCCAAAGGCCAAAAGTCCGGGGTTTGTGTGGTACAAAGATTTTTCTGGCTGATGCTTATGATGGGCTGGGTTCCTTGTTCCGGGCTCAAATCACACCCCATACCCACGGAACTCGACACGCGGTGATGGAAGGGAAACAGGCCATCCGTACCTCTCGGTGCATGCAGCAGCAGCATCTCATGGAGGGGAGAAAATCCCTCAGAGGCTGGCTGGGCTGGTATGCACCGTGATGGGTGATGGCAAAGATGACGGTGGTGGTCTATGCTCCTCTTCCCGCATGTGGCCAATCGCTCCTTGACCAGGTTACATCTCCTTCATGTACCGGATACATCGTGTACGATTTCAACCCTACGCATCTACCGTCGTAGCTCTGCGGCTCAACAAGTTGGTCGTCGTGCCTCGGGATAAAGAGAACGGCGACATCGTAGGTCTCCTGCGGCTTATTAGAGCCTTAGGGGGGTCTGAGGCTTGGGAGCTTGTCCCGAAAAGCTCGTTATTCTCATTAGTCCCGTCTGCATCATGAAGGGGGTTGCCCTCCGACCATGTTCCGATGGATGGGGTTGGCGAGTTGCAATAGCGAGCCAGTATTGGGGAGACGGACAGACCTCTTCTGGTATACCTAGGTACTACTACGTGTGTACGGGACCTTATCTCTTGTGGCGAAGGAGAGGGAATCACCTTGGGCCCGGCCAGATCTTCTAGAACCTTTCTCCCACCTTGCCGCACTTGGAGGCGTCCGCATCCGCTAGTGCTCGCTGGCTCCGAAAAGTCTTGACGGCGAACCTTGGCATGTGTCCAGATGCTGCACTATCCGACCAAGTTGCCAGGGGAAGCTTGTCTCGATCTTTGCCTATCGGCTGCCACCTCGACGGGTTTGTTGGCCCACTCGGAGATTCTCACTGACCGATGGGAGGAGGTTCCATTCGTAAGAGTTACGGTGCCAAGCCGAGACTCTTGGGGGGTTTTTTTTTTCGTTGTTGTTTTTTGTCCTCCTTCCCTTTTCTTATTTCGTCTGTCTTCCGGTTTCTCTTACTCGCACACGTACAGCATCTTCCTTTTCTCTTTCCTACCCGAAGATTCGCTGGGCCAAGGGGGAGGGGGTGTCAGCAAACTTCCAAGTCGATGTTGTACCGGTATGTTTGACACAGGCGCCCCATAATTATCCTCCGCCGAAGTTCGGACGGGGTTTAAGGTGATGGAGAAGAAGGATCGGCCCAAGCCGCGAGCGCGGGGGGCGAACTGTGCGCGGTGGAAGCAGGACGGGGCGAGAGTTCCGTTTTCCCGGAAGCTCTGTACGTCCTTTTTGTGTTGAGGTTTCCGATATGGGGAATGGACTACCGGCAGGCGGGCGTCGCTCCGTGCGTTCCGTCCGCTGTATGGTCAAGGTAATGGAAGATGAGGAAAGGAGAGGAAGGGTACGTGTCTCAAGCTGATGCGGTCTCGCGATGCGCTGGGCTTGGCTGCAACATGCAGCTACAGCCGTGGTCGGCGCGGCGCGTCCGATGACGGAAGCCATGCACGGTTTCTGAGCTGCTTGCCAGGACAAGGGCAAAAGGGTTCGAGGGTGGCTTAGAATTGGGTTTCGAGGTGGCGTGGCGCGGACGAGATGTACCCTTTGTTTTTTTCGTTTCCTGCTGCCATACTGGTTTTTGCGTTCCGGGTTAAGGTTGGAGGCCGTGGTGAAAGGGGGTGTGTGTGGAAAGGTTGCTTTTGAGGGGGGGGGGGGG
>JASUDE010000024.1:649-41179 GCA_034509685.1 Colletotrichum cereale | reverse complement strand
GGGGGGCGGTGCCAGAGGCTTGACTCACAAGGTTCACGCATCGTGACTTGAAAAGGGAGAAGATGCCGTTTCGTGATGGCTGTGGGACATGAAGGGAGCGAGGCTCTCGTGATTCTCGCGGGAGAAGTCTTGGCCGCGATGAGTGGCGGATGCTTGCGGGGTTAGGTGGTCAATCAAAATCATCTAGGTGACGATGGTGGATGGCTCGAGGTCGGCTCAGCGTCGTCTCGACGTCGTCGTCGTGTCCGGCCCAGGCGGCATGGAGCAGGCTTTTGGCTTCCAGAGTTACCCGTGAGGGGGGTTTTCAACGCTTCATGAGGCTTGAACCCATGTCACACCTTGAGGAGAGGTGCGGAAAGGGGTGAAGAGATGTGGGTAGATGATATTTGGGCCGGTGTCTACTCTTGTCTGTTCTCGGCTGAACCACGACAAGCGGTGACGAAGGCCTGGCGATGAAAGGACGGCGGCCGAGGTGAGTTTGCAAACGTCTGAAGCGAGCTAAGGGACCATAGATGGGAGGTCTGAGAAGAAGATATCGCAGGTCTGTGGGGTAGCCACCCGCCCACCCTCGTTCTTGTCGAATAGCCCCTTCTCTGGGGAATCTTGATGGAAGCAGCTCTTGACCAACTCGAGCCGTTCCTTGTCACCGAACCACGGGCTTCGCATTCATTGGCATGTTGCACCTTTGGCCTGGCGGATCCGCGGCGGCTAGGGGGAAGGTCATGATGCCGGTCTTCTCGGATCTTCCCCAGCCTCTATCTCGTTCCACACAAGCCCGGGGCCACTTCCGTGAGCGTGATGTTGGTATGTCTTTGGTCTACTCATACGAGGCCGCCAAGGCAACCCTGCGCTGCTCGAGTCTGTGGCTGCGGATGGATGCCGGTGGTTTGTTCACCACGCCGGCGGGACAGATATGCACGTTAATTCTCTTCTTCTTGTTGTAGCTGGCCATCTCTAGCTAGGCGTCGATGCCGGTGGCTACCCACGCAAAGATGCCCCGTTTGGCTCCTGGGGCTCAAGCAGCCACGGGGCACACGGAGCCCATGCCCGAGGGTCTCTGTGCGAAACAAGAGGATACTCTCGGAGCGGGTCTAGACAGCGTCCGGGATGAGCCATGCCCGACTACGGTTGTCTTGTTGGCCGGGTCGGCACAAGGCATTCGTTGAGTCTTTGAACTTCCAGAAAATACCAAGAGAGCGTCTCAGGGGGAGGGGGGCGGTGGTTGGCTCAAGTATACATGCTCGGACTCTGCTTCCAACTTTCGCCATCGAAGCCCAAAGTGCGTTTTCGTACGTGTTTATGGTCCCGTATCCAAGGGGGGGTTCGACTCGAGCAGCAGTGTGTCGAGTCCGATTACGAAATACGCCCGTCAGTCGGGTCTTCGGTTTAAGAACGGTTACTCTTGTCAAAAAAGTGCGATCACCGTTGAGGTATTTGATATCATCACTTTCGGGTATATTGATGTCTTTGAACGGGTTTGCGGTTTCGCAAATGATTCGGGAGAGGATACATTAGCCGACCCCATTTACTCCCCATGGACGAGAATCTGTCGATGGAGCTGATTCTGCTTTTGATATAGTCAAGCAATGTTTGCAATCATCATGAAAGCACGAGAAGAGCGTTTCGGCAGCCATTTCCCTGGCAAGGCTAGACAAGTGTTGTGTCACAGGAGCGGGCCTCGAAAGCGACCTTGGAGCTATCAACCATTGGCTTTGCCGTCGTTTCCGACCGTACTGGCTCCTTAAATGGGTGTTTTACGACCAAGCGAGCGGCGGGTATCGGTATAGGGCACCAGGAAGCATGCAAACTTGTGGCGGTGGTGTTGAGGCTGCGTTGGCCGAGAAAGATGATGTCCTTTGAGACGAAGTCAATGCCATCGCCTCGGGCAAAACAAGCAACATATTTTTGTCTCATTACATGAATAAGCGTGGCCTGCAAGAATAACTCGGACGGGCAGATTGATGCTCTTGACTCTCTGAGGGCAATGCACCGCGTCTCTGGTACTGTCTAGTCCATGGTCGTCGCAGCCATATCCGAAAGAGTGCAAGCCGCCTCGGATCTCATTAAAACTTGGCCGAAACCCACACACACACACACACACACACATATATATATTTATATATATCCTACAGCATAAAACTTACACTGTGGGGGTTTTTACGGCCTTTTCCATGCCTTTCCACCATGCTTGGTAAACACATTCGAGATCGTGGAAGTGAACAGCGTCGGGGCATGAGTCAACATCGTCATCGAAATGTGGCTGATCGAGCGGACCTCACTAACGTGGTAGGACTCTCATTATCATGAACTCCTCGTGCCACGGAGGGCGACCTGAGTTGCGGACGTCTTTGCTGTCACCGCTCTACTCGATTGGCAGTCTTTCCTTTCATGGGGTTGGTCAATGGCCTTGTTTGGCTTCCGATTCTGCAGGCAAGGCTGTCGTTTCAGGTTCAACGACAACCATGGAAGATGCTCAGGCAGATAGAGGCCAATACGGGCCGGGGTTTTGACTATTGGAGTTTCGTGATGCTTCTGAATGGGTGAGGGTTTCTCTCCCTCGACCCTAAGGGCTTGTGAAGGGAACAGCATATGCTTACGCAATTCAAGATACAATGCCGTTGTAGCTGCAAGGACAATGTCATCTTCGGAGGAGGGAGACAGTGCTTTGGCTCAAGACCGCTCCTCCCACCAGGCCATACACGACAGCAGCGAGAGTGCCAAGAGTATCGATCAAAACCGTATCTCGTTAGATCCGGGGTTCCTTGCGAGAGCACACATGCAATGTGCAACTGAGTGTCGTTGATATCTTTTGAGGACACTTGTGGTGGGCTATGGTTGTGTGAGTGCCACGGCGACGCAGCTTCGATTACATGACCTTACACTCGTTTTTCTCTTCTTCTTCTTCTTCTTCTTCTTCTTCTTCTTCTTCTTCTTCTTGCCCATAAGAGAACCAACTTGAAGTCGGATACTACCCGTCCATCTATCAATATCGACCATATAGTCATCAGCAGATATCAAATATGTCAACGTGACTTGATGTATCTGCCACCTCCACTATCAGGAACAAAGAACTCAGTCTGGAAACCATCCTAGAAACATTTTATGGCAGGTGTCTTCAACCTGTGTTGAACGATAGCCTGCTCGCATTCCTCACTTTGACTTTAAGCTAGTGAAAGGAACCTGTGTCACGAGTTAGAGCACACAGCGGGGCATAGGTGAATAGGGATGAAAGATGTTTGGTTCCAAGAAAATAGGGATACGAGGTGCCGCTGCTATATATATGAGTAATGGCCGAAACACTTAGTAGATGGACACGTGATAAACCTGCTGACATGAGCTCTCACATATGAGGTTATCGTGACAACCCATTCCACAACTCTTTTCCTGTATCCGCTCTCTACCTTGCTTGTTTGTGCTTCTTCTGTATTCTCTGCATCACTAGATGAACTCGGTTTACAAGTCACAGACGGAAAGAAGGAGTTTCAGCAAGTTGGTGTCAAAGAACTGTTCCATCCTAGTATGCACCAGGAGACTACCGACAGGACTCCGGTCTGCTTTCCTAGGACTGGTGTCTTTCGAGGAGGATCGATCCATGGGCCACGGGGATTTACACTTAACGACTACCTTGGCCGAGCTTTTTTGCCAACCGGGCAACAGAAAACTCATGTCATGCAGCAAGGCCCTCAACATGTTAGGTTACATTCTTGTCAACTGATCTCTGTTAGAAAGAACTATTCTAACATAGGAACGTAATACATGGTAGAAGTCCAGAAGCACTAGAGAAAACAAGCAACATGTAAACTGTCCGCGCCTGCAGGGAACGAAGCGTCTTCTACAGGAAAAGAACAAGGAAGGACAATGAAATAAGCAAAAACAGACACGTGAAGATGACAAAAGTGTGAGGACCGACCGCGGTTCGAACGCGGGGCCTAGAGATAACTGCGTGGGACTGCAATCTCTCGCTCTACCACTGAGCTATCGATCCTTCTCAGGTGATTGGTAGGCCGGCGTAAATGGCATAATGAAAGTTTGATACACGTGGCCTACTCCACACTGTCCATTGATCCCACCACAACTTCACTCACTGGTTAAGGTATTCGTAACAACAAACATTTGCAACTCGTTTGAAAACTGTTCCTTTTGAATTCTTCTTGTTTTTCATTGCCACTACTTCTTTTCTGGTGTACAGCGATTTACAATGTCCCTTGTAGGTAGTAAAGATAAGGTTTGATGTAGTACAAAGCCAGCAATCAGCCTAACGGTGACATGGTCAAGATACTCCGTAAAGCGTGCAGTAAACCCAAAAGAAGGGTTATAATCTCGGCGTTACTTGTCCTCTGTTTCCCAACTGGTTCAAGAACACAACGGTGATGAAAGACGCATAGGAATACTCGAGCTCAAGTCAGACTGCGGTCTTTGTGATGAATACTACATTGAAAATTATGCACGTGATGTCTAATTGCGCCAGTGACGGCCATATGGAAGGGACTCGTGAGACTGTGTAGGCCTTAGGGGGTCCCTCTCGAGATCTGACACTGACACCACTTCCTACATTTCAAGAATACTCTGTTCTGGAAACACTAATGACCATTGGGTTGACTAGTCGATGAAAGACAAAGTCTACCAAATTAAGCATCCACGATTGGGGTCAATTGGAGGAAGCAACGGGGTGAAGGGCCAAAGGTCCATACTCTCTTGTAGCCCCTTGCATCGGAAAGTGTTGTGGTGTATGTATGCACTAGCTACGCAATCCCGAGCCATCTCGATGCCGTGTCTTGTAGGAGCACCAGAGGCACCCCGTTCCATAAGTGTGTCGTTATTGGTCTCGGACCGGAAAACATTGGCATGCCGATATGACAGACAACCTGGATGATCTGACTCGGGCCGCAGTAAATAGCATCGGCCGGCTGTCGTCTTGTACTACGTTGGCAAAACATAGCCACTGACAGGCTGTGTCGGTCGGTATAGGCACTATCAAGTCGACAGAAAGGAAAGCGCATCAAGAAGACGAAAAGGGCTGTTAAGCCTCTGGCCGGCGTAGCCATAGTCTCTTGGCAACGAAGTCACGAGGATAACAGCCAGAAGCGGGGGATCTGCATCCGGCTGGAAGGTCCCTGCGCCGGGTAGCGGCGGCCTCCGGTAGATGGGGCTAGCGTTGCAGCTTGCATCCCTGGCCCCTGGCGCATTCCATTCCGCTGCCCGCCCGGGGGCTGGGGGACAGGCTGCTGAGGCTCCTGTTGCGGGGGACCAGCGTTCGTCAACCCGCCGAATCTGGACCACGAAGCTGCCACACGACAGACGACAGTGAGTGGCAGAGCACCATGGGGTCCCCACTTGGTCTGCAGGCTGGTGGGAATTCAACAACACTTCGTTCGACTTCGACTTCTTCTTCTCTCCTCATTACCACTTATGCCGTCATCCCCTGACTCCATTTCTTCCTATATTTTTGTCCAGTTTTTCCTCTTGATCTGATCTTTGAGTATCTGAAGAGATTATCGTCATATATCGCTTTCGGAACTGCATCTTGATACCCAGACCAGCCGACCAGAAAGCCAGCCCCGTGACCCCTCCCCCCTCATCCTCCTCTCAACTCATTCTCATCCCCATCCTCGTCCTCACCGCTACCTCCATCGTCGCCCAGCATGACGACGAGATACAGAGTAGAGTGTAAGCAAAGATGACCCTTCTGGGAAATTGAGGCCGGCTGGACGACTGACGACTGCTCAGACGCCCTCAAAACCCACAGGCGGGACCAGTTCATAGGTACGACACCACTGTGGCCATCCCATTCCACCAGCCATCTTCCATGACAAGTAAATCGAGACTCGGCCTTAGCATCACCAATCCCTCAACTCCTAATTTCCATCAATGTTCTCTGGATAAACTCGAAACGATCAGTCACCAGGGGTAACGAAGTCGTTACCGGGGCCTTTCCACGGCATTATTGACCGTCATCCGCATCCTCAACCCCTCCCTCACCATGGCATATGTTCCTCTTCACCCGGCAGAATCACTCACACACATAACCCCCCCCCGCAGAATGGATCAAGGGCCTCCTCGCGGTCCCCTTCGTTCTCTACTCCCAGCCCACCGGAGTCTTCGACAAGAAAGCAACCAGCATCGCCCGCATGGCCGAGGAATCACACCGTCGATATGCCGAGATCTTCCGCGACGTCGAGCACATGATTGACGACCACAGTAAGCTCCCCCCTCCGTCACCCATTACAGCATGCCGTGTACTCACCAAAGACGCAGTCACCCGCCAAGACGAGGCGAACAACCTGCCCTCCAAGCTCAAGATGCTCGTCCCCAGCGCGGGGCCCTTCTTTACCCGCCTGCCCCTCGAGGCCGCCTTCAACCACATGGATGAGCGCCGCCTCATATCTTCGCGCCGCTACGTCTCCCCGTCCTTCAACGACGTCCGCCTCATCCTCAACGCCGCCCAGATCCTGGCCGTCACCGCCGCCCCTGAATCCCCGCTGCAGCTCGCCACGTTCGACGGAGACGTCACCCTCTACGACGACGGCGAGAGCCTGGAGCCCTCGAGCCCGCTGATCCCGCGCCTTCTGGGTGAGTACCAGTCCAACCCCCCAGCCTCCATCCTTGGAACCGCGCTCCTCGCCGTTCTCGCTTCTGTACCGCGACGAGAAGACTGTGAGAGCATCCCTTCTAACAAAACACCCCCTCACCACCAGACCTCCTCCGCAAGGACATCAAGATCGGCATCGTCACGGCGGCAGGCTACACGACGGCGGACCGCTACTACGCCCGCCTCCACGGGCTCCTCGACGCCATCGCCGCGTCCAAGGACCTGACGCCGGCCCAAAAGGAGTCCATCGTGATCATGGGCGGCGAGGCCAACTACCTCTTCGAGTACGACCCCTCGTCCCCGCACCTGCTAGCCCCGGTCCCGCGCGAGCGCTGGCTCACGCCCGAGATGGCCACCTGGTCCGAGGCCGACATCGCCGCGCTCCTCGACGTCGCCGAGGCCGCCCTGCTCGACTGCGCCAAGACCCTCAACCTCCCCGCCACGCTGGTCCGCAAGGACCGCGCCGTGGGCATTATCCCCACCGACCCCTCGATCCGCATCCCCCGCGAGTCGCTCGAGGAGACGGTCCTCGTCGTCCAGAAGATCCTCGAGCTCTCGGCGCTGGGGTCCCCCGCGCAGGCGGCCGGTGCCGAACCGTCCTCGTCCTCGTCCTCGCTCTCGCCTTCGCCCCCGCCCCCGGCGGCCCCCCACCGCCGCCGCCGCCGCGTCCCCTTCTGCGCCTTCAACGGCGGCCGTGACGTCTTCGTCGACATTGGCGACAAGTCGTGGGGCGTCACCGTCTGCCAGCGGTGGTTCGCCGCCAAGGCCGGCCGGGCGGAGCAGCCCATCGCCGGCAAGAGCACGCTGCACATCGGCGACCAGTTTCTCAGCGCCGGGAGCAACGACTTCAAGGCCCGGTCAGTGGGCACCACGGCGTGGATCGCGAGCCCGGCCGAGACGACCGAGCTGCTCGACGATTTGCTCGCAAGGGTGTGAGCGGGGGAGCGGGTGGCCGGTTGGCCGGGTCTGCCGCCGCCGCCGCCGCTGCCAGACAGGCGAGAGAAGAGAAGCGAGGAAGTTCCCTCGGGAAGGAGGAAGGCGGTCTCTTGGAACGAGCGACGGTAGGGAGGAGAAGGAGGAGCGAGACGATGGGATATACCCGAGGTGGAACAGGTACCGATCAGGACCTTCACCCTCCCAGCATCTCGTCGTCCTCTCCCCAAATCTCGAGATCTCCAGGAGAGAGATGCGTAACGGGAGGCGCGCCACAGGTCGTGGCAGTAACGCACGCTGCCGGGAAAAGGGGGGGGGGGGGGGTGGAAACGTCTTGACGTTGGATTGGCCAGGGATGACTTGGTCTCGGTTCCTGGTCTCATTCTTTTCTGTTCCGTCCAAAAAGGTGTGTCTTTCTATATTGGGGATTCCGTGGACGGAGGAGAACTGGGGAGATTGCACCGGCGTGGTGCAACGGGTTGAATCGATACGAAACGTCCCCCTCACCCTATCATTCTGTCACTTGTATCACAAAGACGGGAGGAAACCCACCAGGCAAACAAAGACCGTGTGGTCTTGTAAGCCAATGCCTTCGATGCCATGTCAGTCAAGCCAGATGTTGCACAAGTTTCACTCGAGATACAAGCAGTCGATGTATAATTCCTTGGCAGAGAATTGCCATAGAAGAGAGACCGTGTTAGCAATTTTATTTTGCCTTTTGCCTATGTCTATCCGTCGTTCCTTGGCAACACGCCGCCAAACACGACCGCATAGCAATGGCCGGTAGTTGCTGCCTTGTCAGTCTGAAGATGCCATGGCCATGGGTGGGGATTGATTCCCGTCTACCTCCCATCATTGACGCCTCCCGCGCCCATCTTTTCCATTTTGTGCCCTCCTTCGGAATCCAGGCAAGTGCGCCTCCATCGACACCGTATCCATTGAAAACAAGCAAACCAATTCGTGAGAAGGAATTCCAATCCTCCTGGGGGTATTGTGCGTTTTTGTGTAAACACCGTGAAATCCATCCATGAGAAAAAAATCGAGTGATGCTGCTCCGCAGAGCCCTGGGGGGGTTCTGCCCCGTCATCCTGTCTATGTCGCCGAATCGAAAAAGCAAACCGCTCACCGCATGGGAATGTACATAAGAAAGAGGTGGAGTGGCCGGTCTGTATGGGCCAACGCCAAGTGAATGTTGAATGTCCGTAGGTTTGTACAAAGGACAGTGATGTATGTGCAGAACGGGGGCAAAATCATCAAGACGTTTGTTTATGCGAGTGTGTCGTCCGCTGTTTGAGACCTGGCTCAGTTGAAGAAAAGTCGTACTGGTGGTTTGCCGCTTTAGAACATGTAACCCAGAGGGGCACCAAAGTTGGTGGTCTTCCTGAGCTTCAGGGGCACGTCGATCTCTTCGGCCTTGCTCTGGGTCTCTGACAAGTCGTCTCTGTCGGTGGTGGAGCCTCTGTCGCTTGACGCGTCTGCATCCCGGTTCGGCGCAAGAAGATTCTCTTTATCCTCGGACGGGCCTTGGAATTCATGCTCGCTCGGAGTCTTCATGCAAGTGGGGACGGCGTCTGCGCCGCTGCTGACATCTTCGAGCTTTTCGGACAACCGTTGGAAAAAGATTTCGTCATGTGCAGGGATGTTGCGGACCATCAGAGGACCCTTGAGCGCGACATCGTCGGTCGCCTCCAACGTGGGTTGGGGCTCGTCGGGGCCGCCGCAAGCGTCATCCTGGAGATCGGACGAATCGAATCTTGCCCTGACATCATACAAGGTCGCCGGGTTCGAGCTCATGTCTGTCATCGCCAGGGTCGGCGTGGATCCTCCGGTGCCATCGGCGGCCGTCGGAACCTCTGTATCGGGGGCGGTTCCTAATACGGAGAGAGAATGGCTAGGAGTGTGACCAGCGTGCATGACGAGCCTGTCGGGCTCCGGAGCTGCGAGGACTTCGAGGGTGTGTTCCTGGGTAGGACTGCGTCTAGACTTTGCAGAGTCGTGGGGCGGGGATGGGTTTCTAGACGAGCATTTTGAGTTTTCCGGGGTAGGACCAGAGTCGGTAAATGTGCTCTTCTGGATGGCGGGCGCCTTGAGAGGGACTCCTTCAAGTTTCGGGTTGATGATCTGGATGTCGATGATGGGGACGGGCTCCTCGTCCTTGGGGGAGCCAAGGAAATCGACTGCATCGGCGGTAGTAGGCTGCATGTTGGGGTTGAGGGGGATAAAGGGCGAAGTAGTGTCTGGCTGTCTGGACGGAGACATACGGGAGCTGCCAGGACTAATAAAGCGAGATCGAATCTGGGTTGGCGAGACTGAGGCTGAGGAAGAGCCATTGGTTGGCTTCCGCTCTGTAGTCCCGTTGGAGAGGCCGAATCGCGCGTCATTGGGTTGCGAGGAGAATCCTGGAAAGGAAAGTTGGGTGGGGTCGTCGGCCCCACCACCTCGCGTACCTGTTCCTGGAATTGCAACGGTGACGCCGGCGACTTTGCCTGCCCTCTCGAGTTCGGATCGCTGCAGTGCGCCCTGAAGCCGAATCTTGTCGGCGTCGATCACTGCGACTTGTTCTTTGAGGCGGCTGATCTGCTCCAGCAAGGTCGCCTTCTCAGCCTCCCACGCAAGACGCTCGTCTTCCATGATCATTCGCTCCTCCTTGTAGACTTCCTCGACGCGCTCGCGGTTTGCTTCCATGTACTTGCGCTCGGCTTCCCAGGCCTCCCGTATCCGTGCATTTTGCTGAGCCAGCCGTCGAATAATCTGCGCCGAGGCCGGAGCCGAGGCTGCGTCGGCGGAAACCGACCGCGGATGAGGCATGCCGTTTGGCGAGACTCTTACGGTGGGCGGGAAAGCCGATGAGCTGTGGCTGGCATTGTTTTCGGGATGTGACGGCGAAACGACCCTCGGCATTTGATCGTGCGAGACAAGACCGTTGAGACTGCTTGGACCGTTGGTGCCGTTGGGAAGCAAGTGAGGTGAAAGGAAGTTTTGCGATGGCGGAGAGTAGCGCACAGCGCCAGAGGATTGGGGGGAGTATAGAGAACGTCCTGGGACGTTGGATGTCGACTTGTTGTCAAAGTAGCAGGACGAGGTGGCCATTCGCGACAATGACAGCGGCGAAATGACGGCGGACGGGGGCATGTTTGGGTCGTGGTCGGTGAAGGCCGAGGGTAGGAAAGAATCGGAGGCGAACATGGTTAAGACTCCTTGGAGAGAAGGGAGCAGTCGGGGGTTGATGCCTGGGCCCAGGGAAGGAGCATCGAAGTCGGTGGTGGGTTGGATGTCTTTGGGGAAGGGGGGCTTTGCCGGCAGGGAGCGATGGGCAGCGAGTGTGGTGTACTACTAGTGCAGCGGGACGCGAGGTGCGCAAAGGAAGATGACGCAAAGCTGTTGGATGGTCGGTTAGCGCTGTGTTGCTTTTTAGAGGCGGGCGCCTCTTTGTGCCCTGATCTGGCAATACCTAGCTCCTGGCCGTTGTTTATTCTCGGAGGAGCTGGATTCCACAGCAAGGCATGCCCGAGGAAGCGAGACCGGATTGGATATTTACCTGGCAAATGGTTTGTGGGAAATTTCGCCGTGGGAGAATGTCGAGTGCTCGGTGTTGCGCCTTCTTGGTGGCGGAGGGTCGTCCGTTCCTTGGGTGAATCAGGTCCGTCTCCACTGGTGTGTGTTGCTCACTCGACTGGGGTTCGGATATATGTATGGTGCAGTTGGTGGCTTCCAGATTAGGTATGTCGAGGGAGAGACTTTGGTGGCGAGTCGAAATCGTGATCCAGATCACGGCACGACCAACCAGGTGTAGAGAATATGTTTTGAAAAGAGTCGTGAGGGAGAAGAAACAGAGAGACGAGAATGGCGGCGTCGGGGGAGTGGTGGTTATGATAAAAGTGGGATTGGGTTGAGTTGCTTCGTGTGTGTGTGTACATGTAGCGGAGACGAGAAGAGCAGCGGGTGAGAGACAGAGAGAGAGAGAGAGAGAGAGAGAGAGAGAGAGAGCGAAAGATTATGTGTGTACGGATATGTCAAGAGGAATGACCGGGGTGACGAAAGAGAACCTTGGCCAGGGTGTAGGTAGGTGTACCTTTAATTGATGGTCAGCCGGACAGAGGTGAATTTCAATGGTTGTCTAGCGGGTGAGATGAGGTATCCGTACCAACCAGTGACGGGTTGCAAGAGCGGGTTCGTGGGTGGATGTGCCGGTTGAGTGGGGCGGGTGAGAGGGAACTGTCGGGAGCCAGGCCAGGTACGCGAGCGGAGTAGGCACACGCGTAGGTAGGTACGTATAGCAGCTGCTGGCTGAGATGTGCACCAAGCTACCTACCACCAGGTAAGGTAAGGCAGCTCTCCGTAGCCAGTTTATGTACTTAGTAGGGCACTCACTGCCAGTACGGATATGTAGGTACCGTCCCGCACCACCAACGTCGTGCCTTTTGGAGGTTGGGCCGAGCTGCCTTTACCCTGAGCTGAGGTGGGTGTGGGTTTTTTGTTGTTTCTGGATGGGGATTGACCGGGGGGGAGGGTGAATGTCACCAGGTAGTGCCGAGCATTCGTGCACTACGGAGACTACACGTGTACCTCCGCCTGTTTTCTGCCCTGCCTGCCGTGCGGTCTTCTCCAGTGTCGGATCACTTTTGTGACACGCGATCAGCGGGCGGACAGCAAGCAGATCCAGGGTTTGGGGGCGGCGGCGTAGCTGTATTCGTACGTGTGTACCGATACGGATAGCTGAAGCTGGTCTGGGTCAAGATGGAACGAACAAGCCAGGGTCTCCGGGGCCAGTCTCTGTCTGGATGTGCAAGCCGTCGCAGGACGGAACCATTTGCCTAGGATCCGAACGCCCCTGTTGCTGTGTGCGACCTGCGCCTATCTTCTTTTTGTTTTTCAGCTGGACCCTGAAGCCCAAGCGGCCCCGATGCGGGATGGAGAACGCGGCTGGATTCGCTCGACGAGGACAATTTCGAATGCACGACGAGCGAGATGACAGCTCAGAAATGCAGGAGGGCAAGTGACCATCTGACAGGGGTGGGAGGGGGGAGAGGCGGCAACGAGGACGGGATGCAGGCCCAAAAAGTCGGGGGGGGGCGGATGCGCGCCAACTTGGTGGTGGTGGTGGTGGGCAGGGCAGGGCAGGGCAACGATGGTAATTGGTGGTAATGTCTGCTTTTGGCTTGTCGTCGTCGGCGGTAGTGTGCAGTATACACCGCAGTGAGAGGCGGAGAGACAGATGATAGATGGTCGAGGAAAAGAGAAGCCAAGACAGAATGCCGGAATGTCGGTTCGGTGGAGCGGCGGTGGGCGTGTCTAGCTGCAAAGGAGCGGATGGGGGAGACGGTGTGTACGGACACGATGATGGAAATGAAAGACGGGGGGGAGGGGGATGTTCAACTATGGGAGAAGAAGGGAGAAAGAAAGTGAGAGACAGAAACAGAAAGAACGAGTCTAACAGACGGACCAGTCCACGAGAAGCAAGGTCAGAGACGGTGGGCGAGAGAGAGAGAGAGAGAGAGAGAGAGAGAGAGAGAGAGTCGTAATCACATGGGCGTGGAGGGAAAAGCAAAAGAGTGAGTGAGTGCAGTGTTGCTTTGGTGGTTACTTTGTAGGTAGTTTCATTACATGGCAGGTAGATGTCGACAATGACTGGGGACAGAGTTTTGGTCTGCTAACCTGCCAGGCCAAAAATGGGATATCCCAAGCCCGAAATACAAATCTGCATCGTCGTCCGCGGCCGTCTTGGTTTTTTTGTTTTTGTCCCGGTGTTGTACGTACAGGTACAGGTATATTACTTATTACTTGTCATGGTTCTCCGAATGCTGATCATGCTCCTTACTATGTATCTCTCCTCAATTAGGTAGGTGAGTAGGTACTTGCTAGCACTGCACGTGTGTATGGTGTATGACTGCTTATGTACACAGTGTCGGGTACGTACTCTGAGCAGAGTCGGGGTACCCACCCTCCTTGCCCAGGCCCAATCTCAGGGTCCTTCGCAGATGTCTGTAGTGTACGTGTACCTGCCTAGGTAAGGTACCTAGGTACCTACCTGCCTTGCTGTACGGAATTACCTTCACAGATTCGCCCTTCCAGAAAACTCTCTTCTCTCACACTGGCGGCGGGAAGGGACGGGACACGAGGCATCATCATGCGCGACAGAAGTACATAGTATGTGCCTCGGGATCCCCCCCTTCGAACGCTCAAGGCATGCCTGCCTGGCCGTCAAACAAACCCAAGCCCGTTTCATCTACCCGATCACAGTCGTCGCTCAGTCGCTCAAACGGTACATCAGCTTGCTCGACCCTCAGGACAAAGAGTTGGTTCTCCGCCAAGACTACAACCCGCCAGACAGCCACGACCTACGGCGAGTGAGTACAGGGCCGTCGGTTGAGCAACATCTCACGTCCCCCCCTCCCCCTCCTCCCCCCCCCAATCTCCCAGGAGGGCCCCTTCAGGTACCCGAACTCCAGGACACCGCGGCCACGGACAGGTACCGCCCGTCCACGTCGTCCCAAAACAGCACAGGACGATGCAGGGAGAGCTTCTTCCCAGCTTCCCGGCCGCATTGGATCGAGCTGTTGTTCGACTTCCAATCGGAAGGGACGGCTTCGGGCCGCGAGGTTTTGCCTCACGGTTCGACTGACTCTCGCGTTCCTCCTGTCCATGTCCACGTTGCGCGCCGGGCGGTCATTGCTCCAGATTCCAAAGGTGCAGAGCCACCAAACAGCAAAAAGGTAATGGAAACGGGCGGGCGCATCAAGGCCCGTTCCCTATTCAATAATTCCCATGTGCTTGCCCAACCCTTCCTTCGCCCCTCCTCTCCTCCCGTTTCGTCCCTTCTGACACGTGAAGAAGGGGACCGGCGAGCGTTTGTGTTGCCGTCTGCAAAGCTTTGTCTTCTCCCCTTCCTTCCTCCACCTTGACAATGCCCGTGCCAGCCAAAGCAGCCGATCTCCGGTACGTACCTGTGGTATTCCACATACCTACCTACCTGTTGCCAAAGTGGGTTGAAACGCTGTTGCAGTGACTCAATCAGGCTGTTTGGTAAGTAGCAATTGGTACCGACGTCGCCCGAGATTGGACGTCCGCGCATGGCCTTGTTGGGCCCCTTCTCCGACAAACACGGCCATGTTCCAATTCGAGGCACAGGGGCATGCATCACTTCGTTGTCATTGATTACGAGAGAGCGAGCAGGAGGATCGAGGGCGAGGCGGAACGCATATAGGGGGTTGTGTTTTTGGAACCTATGAGATGGCCGCCCTGTCTGACCGAGTATCTGCCATGCCCCGGGACGAGAAGCCTGTTCCCGTTATTCATGCTGTTCCTGTTGTTCCTGTTGTTCCTGCCGCTCTATACTACGTTAGTTAGTCCAGGGGCGACGAGATGCCGACCCGCCTTTTGGGACTCGGGATTGATTGATGCAATACAATGATTGGATCGCTTCCCCACCGAATCGGCCTTTATTTCGCCTGCCGGTTGGAGGGGGTGAGGGGCGAAGGGTCGCACCTGTCTGCCGACAGATGAGAGAGAGAGAGAGAGTGTGTGTGTGTGTGTATGTGTGTGAGGCTGAGACTAAGAGTGAAAATAAATGAGTATGAAAGTTAAGTGAGTGAGACTGGCCTGCAACATTGGTACCTCCTGTCCCTCTCCACTTACATCATGCCCAGCCTGTCTGCCACCGAGGAGCTCTCTCATTCCTCACCACGGTTGCACAATGCACCACCGTCTTGCCACAAACCAGGCTCCTCGACCCAGCCCGTCTGTGATCGCCCTAAGGGTTGACGTCGAAATTCTCACCGCGGGCCGGCCACATATTGCCAGCTAAAGAGTACTATTACACGACTAATCCCAATGCGGGTTCTGGCTAGGCAATTATTAGGGATATAAAATCGAAATTCAAAAGAAGAAGAAGTAGAAGCCCACTAACCCTGGCCCGGGCTGTCTTTCCTGTCGTCCGCTCCGTCTGCCCGGGGCCTGACCACTTGCCCGCCCTGTCCGGCCGCAACAAAGGGACGGGAGCCAGCTGGGCGACACATCAGTTTCACTCCAAGGCCCGAGGCACACAGGCTTACGGGTCCTCCTTTCTTCACTCAAGGGCGACCTAAGGATGCCAGTGAACAGCAGCTAGCCTGGTTTGGCCTGCTAGCCAGCCAGCCCTGCCAAGGCCGGCCCACCCTGGCAATGCTGAGTTGGTACTGCAGTTGCAAGAACCACGCATAGAGAGAGAGAGAGAGAGAGAGAGAGAGAGAGAGAGAGACCGACATAGAATAACAGGAATTTCAGCAACCCGCAGCAATGCAACTCCAGCAAGGAGATACGGGCGATTCCTCAGCCTGCAGATCCGGTCGCTTTTTCCCGTTTTCAAGGCCCGGCCCCACACGTAGGCCACGGTACCCCCATACACACAGCTATGGGGCCTCATTGGGAATTCCAGCCTTGGATCTCGCGGCCCTATTATGGCGCGCGCGCATGGAGCCGGGACGCTTGCTCTCGCAACCTGTCACGAGACGGGCGGAAGCGGGAACGGAACGAGACTGGCGCCATGGGGCCGTCCGTCCGTCTTCCATCTTTCTCCCTCGTCGGGTTTCCTCCGAGGACGACGGGTCCTCCCCAACAGGAACGGGTTGTCGACGACCACGAAGGCTCGTTCCTAAAACCCTCAAGGGAAAAGCGCGAATCCGCATCCCGGTCCAGTGTCACCGCTACCGCCGCCGCGGACGACGGCTGCAGCTCCCCCAAGCCGGTGACACCCAACCGCCACGTCGTCGGCGAAGGGGGTCCCTCGTGCCTGACCCGTCTCCCTCGCCCAACCGCTTCCCACCGCCCGTCCTCGCCGCCGGAATGGGCATGGGGTGGGGCCAACGAAACCCACAATGGCCCTGTAGCAGTGTAATAGCTATCGCTGTCGCTGTCAAATCCAGACACGCCTCCTCCCCGTCCCTGCCGAGAGAGAGACTTGGTTCCTGAGACGATGAGGGGCGGTGTGGCCCTTTCATCGGTCGGTTTCCAGGGCCAACGACGGACCAATCGACGTGAATCTCGGAACATTTATCCTCGCTCAATCGATCGGGCCTTCTCCGAATGGCGCGACCCACTCGCTGCCTTCATGCCTACCAGCACCAGCAGTGCCATTTGCCTGGAAGCTGAGCTGATCTGACAAGATGTCGAGTAAACCGTAGACCAGCTTGGCCAACTGCCTGGTTTGACTAGGAACTATCCCTACCTATCTCACCGAGACCCTGCCATGGCCACGCTCACCAGCCACCTCTGTATGCACGAGTCGGGAATCCAAGTGGCGAAGGCAAAAACACATGATTGTGGCAGACGCCGACAACTCACCGGCTTCTGACTCGCTACCGTGTCCGTCGGACCCCGCTTTCCCGTCACCGACGCCTCCGGACGCCAATCCCGAGCACTTGTCCCCCCGAAGCATCCAGAACCACCCTCGGTACCCACGACAGGATCTGGTCGGCCCTATTCCGCCGCACACAGCGGTTCCGGTGTCATCCGTGCCCACATCGCCTGTCTAGGAGAGATTGTAGTTTTTGTGAGTAGAGGGAAGGGGTCCCGCAAGGTTTCTTCTAGAGCCAGCCTAGAACAGGTTTCTGCAGCGCCGTCCCCTTCTGAACAAAGCATGACAGCCCAGGCGGTTGCCGGCCGCGCGCACCCAATCCCACCCTTTGAAACTAGAGCGGAAACTTTGGGTATTATTCAGCGGAAACTCTCTGCAGAGGCCCTTTGGGGGGGGGGACGGTGAGAGGTTTACCTGAACTCAACGCTTCCGGGGTGGGCGGGCTGAATTATTCGGCGATATTCAATTCGCCGGCCGTCTTTTGTCACGTCGTGTGTTTTCGTTCGAAACCGGCCTCCAGCAAAAACATACTGTTCAGTCAGTCGGTTGGCGTCAGTAATCAACCTTTGGATCACTGTCAAAGTCCCTTCTCTTTTTTTCCTTTCTTCTTCCCCCCCTCCCCAGGCGATTGGTTAATGTTTTGAAGCATGAAGTGTAGTAGTGTGCGGCTGTTACAGACTTTGCGCGCCCACTTGCAGAACGTCCCATGCCTCCTCATCGAATCCATAACATTGACACGCAGCACTAAGGCACGGCGGCCCAGCCAGCCCGGTTGTCCGCTCATGCACGAAATGGCCAGTCCCTCGGATCCCAAAGCGGCTCATGGTCGAAGCGAATGGAAGATCAAGAGGGGGAGGAAGAAGCCGACCTGTCTGCTACCTTCACCGACTCCATGTCTCTTTATCAGGTCGCCCAACCCCCCCGGGACCTGCATTCCAGACCTGCATCGAGACCCCCCGCTTTTCCGCCAGCTCATCAGCTCGCGCGTCTGCCAACCTTCCCTGGAGCTGCGGTTGTCGAGAGGTGAGCCATGTAGCAGTGACCTGGAGTGACTTTGTTCCCTCCTATCTTCCTTCTTGTTGTTTATGTGACTTTCGGGCAGCAATGTTGCCTGGGTGACGGGATAGAGGGGGGATTGGGGGTGTGGTGGTGGTCTTACAGTTGGGAAACGGTCGAGAGTCCGATTGCTGCTTTGAGAGGGTTGTGAGTCATACGAAAAGTGCGTCCTTAGTGAAGACAGTTGGCGATGTTGGGCTTCTGCACTATATTGAAAAGACATTAGTACTTCTGGTAAAGCCGACGAAATCACCATGTAAAGTCATCTTGTGCAACTTTCTCTTGTTCTTTTCTGTAGACAGTCAAGTGCATATCAACGCGGTAAAGGAAAGATGGCCGGTCACTTTCCATGCGTCAATGCTGCCTCTTAAGCAACGGAATGTAGCCTCAATACTTCCTCCATTAGCCATAATACACATACTTTAACACGTATACAGTAGTTAACTTATATCCTGTTACACTATCATTTAAAGTCTAAAATCCTTGTACCACTACAGTCCTTATGGCATAGCATGCATCGGTTTCTAGGTATATGTAAGCATCCAAGTTACTTACCAGCTTCTATCTAGACGGTAGAGCAGTTATATACCTTTACCTTAACAACAATATTAATTATAATTTAAGGCTTTACGAGGAGAAGAACACGTTGGTTATCTGTGTCCGGCGTAAGACTATATACATGGCCCGTCCAAGGTATTGACTAATCCTGAGTTCAACTACATAACTCATATATGTAACACTACGCCATAGCATTTGCGCAGTGATAAGGATAGCCTAATTAATAGCTACGATGTGGTGGTTAGACATAAGCAGGGCCTCTGCTGGTGCGCTGTGAAGTGATGTCAATCTCATTGGTCCCATCTGTGACCAGTGATTGGGTTATCTTTATTGCTGTGTAAATCCTAATGACTGAGTGCTGGAATCTTTCTAGATGGCCAGCTATAACATTCTACGCATTCAACTACCCCATCCCTAACTTTGAGTGTAACAAATCTTAATGATATGCAAGCTTGCTAGTAATTATAGACATATCCTGAAGTAGAAAAATGGCCTAAAGTCTTGCGTTATGATTCTGAAACATCTGCTGGGAACATTCTCGTATTTCCGGCCATAAAACTGCACGTCCATCTATGTACATCTTCTATATTCAGCTGCTATCTGCTACTTATGTCGCACATGGTTGCGCCCTATCTCCAAGCGGTCTTGACCACGATGGAGCCAACCGAACGAAGATCAACGGCGTGCTCACCAGCACCCAGCGTGGTGAAGTCTCTTGTAAAGTCGGCCCTTGCGTATATCTCGACAATGGCGCCATCGCTTACTTGCATGGTCTGGATGTCGCCGGGTTGCACGCCGGAGTCCTCAAAGAAGACGGACGAGAACTCGTCTTGCGAGGGGGACACGCCCGGTGCCTTGGTGTCGCTTCCCGTGAACACGGACGTGCCTTTACTAAGGAGTGGCACAGGGATGTGGTGGGCGAAGCTGAGCTTGAGGACGTAGGCAAAGGACTTTTCCGGCTTGGCTGGCAGCTTCATGAACCTGATATCGCTGCTGTTTCCTCTTAGCGGAACACTGAAGGAGCCGCCGCCGGCCTTGTTGGGTCTTTCGCCGTAGATGTCCCACGCTCGAGTGCTGTAGATAGACTCGCCGTACCGCCCAAGATACTTGCCGATGTCGAGTAGCACGTTTTCCTGTTGCTCAGGAAGCACACCTGCCGCAGTCGGCGAGATGTTGAGCAGCATGTTGCCGTTCTTGCTGATGCGGTCAAGCAAGGAGTGTATCACCTGGATCGAACTGTAGTAGGCGATCCCGACTGTGTAGCTCCATGATGATGCGCTGATGGCATCGTCAGTCAGCTAGTAAGGGCGGACAATGTTATCCGGGCCACCGCGCTCAAAGTCAGCCCCAGCAGAAGTGTTGCGGAAGCCGTTGTCAAAGTGCTTATAGGTTGTGAGCACCTCCTTGCCCCACTGAACACCGCGGTTGAAGTAGTGGGCGAGGAACTCGAGACGCTGCGCCTCGTCAATGTTGCAAGCGAACTTTGGGTCTTGGCAAGGTTCCGGGCTGTCGAGGGAAAAGTCGTTCCAGATGACGTCTAGCTGGACGTGTTCGAGGACCTCCAGCTGCTTTTCGAGCCACCGCTGACCGGCCTGGTTCTTCGGGAGCTGGCCGAAAAGAAGCTGTAGTTCCGTGTCGTTTATCTGGGGTACGAACTCGTAGAAGCCGTTGGTATTATAGGCTTGATCCATGGCGATAAGGAACTCCAGTCCACTCTGGCGGACGAGGTCGACCCAGAGCTTGACCAGATCGACGCCGGGGCCAAGGCTGACAGAGTACTGCCGTTGTACTGTGGCGTCGTGAAGGCACCCCAGTGCCAATAGACTCCGAACTTAGCATCGCGGAACCATTCGGGGGAGGCATTATGCTTGTCGGTCGACTCCCAGGTTGTTTCGTGCGGCCCTTCCGGCTTAGCGTTGGCGACTCGCGTGACAAAGAAAGCCGCCGCTGTGGTGAGTGAGGCTCTCATTTTGCCTGGTCTTGCGGTCACTGTGATGAGAGAAGAATGGCTGGAGCTTGACACACAAGACGGGGGACAAGCGGTTGAGCGAGCATGGCTAACTTTTATGCTCTGGGCCTGTCAGGAGACATTGCGTCCGTCGTTCATCTACCCCTACAAATCAAGAAGCAGAGAGCATACAGAAAGCATCTGGTAAGCCCGTCCCTTTGTGATCTAACGGATGTTTTCTGGCCTAGGCTGGCCCGAGATGTGTAGGAGGATAGGATCGTCGTTTATCTCAAGGTCACCACCCAAAGTCTGACGCGAGGATGTGCTTTATTGGTCGGTGCGCATGATTTCACAATCGTCAATGTGACTGCACTCGGCACTTGGGACTTCTTTCGGTCAAGGCCGGCGTGTCCCATGATATGCCGGCGTGTGCTTTGCTGATCCGGTGTTTATTCAGCTAGGATTTAAGGTCCATACACTCGGCCGGCTCGTGAAGTCGGTCCTCTCATCGATGTGCTGGATGATTCCTGAATTGGTAGGGTGCTGCGGCTCATTGTAGATTGCTTGATGCGTTTCATTCTTCTTTAGTCTTGTCTCTGTTGTCATCCACCTTATCGACCACAAACACAGCCTCCTTTGCTGACTCGATACGAGGGCCGGGCCAAAAGCACATGCTCGGTGGCAGAGGTTCTGAAAGCCGTATACAGCGGGCGATAACCGGGGTAAATCAAGTCTACATTGAAGGTTTCTTGATGGGAAGAATACACCTCCGCAATGTGGATAATAGTTGACTCCACAATGGGCGAGGCCGTTCGGGATGGCGTAGCATCACCGGCGCAGTATTACTGGATTCTCGTTCATTAGTGTCAGACGCGGGGAACCCTGTCATATGTCTTGAGGAAGTCAAGGGCCCAACGTGCCGCACTACACGTTGGTTGGAGCGCATCTACGTAGGAATTTCATTTGTTCGCCAGTAGCCAGTAGCGGAGAGAGTTAAGAGAGCCTCCCGCCTTGCTGAGAAAAGGGAATGTTTGCTCGGTCTAGGCATTTACTCAGCCGCATCGCCTGCAAGTCACATCACTGTTTCCCACCACGGATGGGTTCGAACCTCCTGTGTAACCTATGTGCCTTTTCGGCGATGACCACCGCAAGATTTTGGGGCTCCATCAAACACACAGTCCCGTCGTGCTGGTTAAACGACTTACTCCCGGCTCCCGGCTTATCTCGGCCGATAAGCAAAAGTAGCTCTAGGCCGATGTGGAAGAAAGTAAACATAACCATTTTAATTTGGTGGCTGCGAGCGGTCCAGAGTCTCCGTAGTAAAGAGAGTGATGTTCCGAGTTACATAAAGGTGCAGCTCATCTCGCTTGTTACGTACGCCACATTCCGCCTGCCAGAGTGGCTCTTCATCTGAGGTCTCTCATTGGCCAACCGGAGCATCGTTGCACCTCTAACAAAGCCCTTGAGTCACGTGAGCGCAGAATCTGCCTGAAAACTCGGGCATGCCACCCCAGCCGCCTCTCGGCCTCCCAGCATCTATATAAACCTCACCTCCCTCCGCCCTCCTTCATATGATTTCTTTTCTTCTTCATACTTACCTTGTCGCGTGTTCCTGAGCTCAAGATATCGGGAATGCAAGGAGGGAGGCCTGCATTGCACATCGCGGTGTCGACCTCCTTCGATTGTCCTTCGGGGCCATCGGCGGCGGAATTTTTGATTTTTACCACATGGTACACCCTCTTTTCATTATGCTGGTCGCTATACGCGACGGTATGAAGAAGAGATCAGTCACACGATCGCCTGCCAATTATCTGGATGCAGTCATTCAGTCATTGATTCATAGTCAAGGAGCTCAGGTATCATGCCTTACGCAGAGCGGGATTAGGGCGGACTGAATGTGCCGGTGCCTTTAATGCATTGTGATCATTGTATTGGACCAACTCGCGCTCTGGATTTTCGAGGGGATGATGTCAGCCACAGATGGCTGCGACCATGGAATGCTGCCAGGTGGCGCCAGGCCTCGAGCTCTCAGCGACCGCTCCCCTGTCAGATGGCCAGTTCTTTCTTTAATTTAGCCAAACGTGACGATCAGGAAGTAAACGCTGAATCAGTCAACGTCGATCGACGGCCCTTCATAGCCCACCAAATTATTTGAGCCTTGCACACAGGTTTAAGAGACAATCGAAACTCGCTCAGTTTCCCAACAGCCATGTTCGTGTGCGCTGACTGGCCTGGTCGGTGATGAAAGAAATGACCATACGAATGCGAAACGCATAAATCATTGGGTTACTACTCATTATGCTATGGAAAGAACACGAGCCTACCTAAAACAGTAAGCTTCGACAGCAAACCAAGGGCAATTGAGTCCAAACAGTAGCTCATTCAATGAGCTGCATGGCGATCACCTACGGCCTTTAAAGGCTTTCGTCCGTGGATAGACCAGCTGCAAGGGGTTAGTTGGTACTGGCAGGGGTATTTCTTCGTCATGTTCATCTGCTTCTCTTTTGAGTCAAAGAGAAAGGCGTCGACTCACATGTTGAAGTAAGCATGGATGCTCTTGTCCGCAAGGTCTTTGCGAGCTTCCATTGCAAGCAAGGTCACCTCCTCTCTAGTCCAGTCCAGTGCCCGTGTCAAAGGAGCCATGAGAAGCCCATCCAGGTTGGGCGCCAGGTTCTCGTGGTTCCAAACACCGAGCTCCTTATGTTTCCGGTCTTTCGGCCAGCCGTTCGTCGGCCACTTGAACCGCTGAACCTGGACGTCTTCAAATCCAATCTCGGCCATGATGCCCTCGAACCGGCTGAACTCCTCAAAGGGAGACCCGAGGACTGCTAGCGCCTCGAAGCACAGCCGGAAAGCCTTCATGAGGTTGCAGTCCTCCGCGAGAGTGCCGTCATCTGATGTAGGGAAGCCATCGACATCGTTGAGCTCAAGATACCCGCCAGGGTTTAGGTTACTATGAAGGATGAGCAAGTTGCAGTATCGAAGGTTCTATGGGGGGGGGTGGACTAACTCAAAGCATTGTTTGAGATACTTTTGCCAGTCGCGGATGCTGCCTTTCATCATCCGACTGTGAATGTAGTCAAAAGGCTGCGAGAAAGCCCATGGCTCCTCGATGTCGTCGATCTCAAACGTCACATTTGGCGGGGTGCTAGAGAGGCCATGTTAGCTTTTGAGTACAGATTCCATGTTGTCCTCTGGGTAAGTATCTACAAGTTGGCCTGGGACGCCGACAGATCAACGCCAGTAACCTGGCAAAACATTAGCAAATCCATACCTCGGAACACCAGAGGTGGAAAGCTCACTCACATCAGCCTCGGGATGCTCATCTCCGAAGTCAATGGCCCAGATACCGGTTCCTGTACCGACGTCGAGGACCCGTCCGACCTTGCAGTCCGAGCCGTTGGGTGGTGCAGTCCCGAGCCGGCCATTGAAAGTTCGGAGGTAGAGATTGTGCACCAAATCTAAAGTCGCCGCAGTGGCCTTGTCAGCTTGGGGCCATGTCGAGCTTCCACGTCCACACAGCAGGAGCCGTACCGAGTCTATCCTTTTCTCTCTCGTCATTAGGCACCCAGTATTCTGGATCAGTTAGCTCGAATTCTGACGCTGTATCGCTGGAGCAGCTTCAATATACATACTCCCAGCCTTGTATCCGTGATACGTCCGTCCGTTCTCTATTCGGTAGTCAAGAATTGAACTAGTTACACTTGTAGTCGAGGAATCAAGGCCCGCCTGAGAACCGTTAGATCAGGTTGCTGACTCCAGATCGAGGCCGAAAGGGTTGTTCCAGTGAATTATCACTACTCACGCTGCTCTCTGACAAGTCATCGTCCGTGATCTAAGAGTACATTAGTATACAAGAGTTGAAACAGGTTGAACACCATATTACCACGTCGGCAGCAAGGATGTCTTCAGTTCCATCCGCAGTAGCTTGGGGGCCCTCTGTAACCGGTTCGGGTGAATTAGCTCCGGTCACCCTGGCGGTCGTTGCGTTGTTGTTGGACATATCTTCTTGCTCCAGAACGAGGAAACTACTACCGTGCTGGTGTGGTACTGTTGAGTACGGGAATGCAGATTCCATCCGAGAACCCAGACTCGCATAACTATATATGCCCCTCAGATTGGGGGCTGGGACAGACTCGCTTCGCGGTGATTTACCCACTTTGGGAAGTACGAGTTGTTGGTTCTTCTTGTGCCACCACACTGCGCATTAGATAGGAGGGGTTTCCAGAAACAGCAACTGCCTTCCGATGCTTCCCCCATTGTTTCGTGGCGGGGGTGATGTGTGCACATCCTGCACGTACAAGGATTCTTAGCTAGTCAGAGACTCACTGTACCTAAACAGTGGCCAATTACTCAGGCACTTCACATAGCAGCACACGAGGTATGGCGAGTACATTGGAGCTAGAAACAAGGCTCTCTTGTCCTCATCCTTGCAGCTTGCACTCCCACGATGGCCGGGTCGGTATTCCCCAGAGACGTTCTTGCCCAAGCTCGTCATGAGCAAGGCTCCTGGTGAGCCTAGAGTAAAGCTAACTTCGTTCAGCATGACCCAAGTAGTAGGTTAGGTTCAACATAACGCGCTTTCCCTGTACCGGGTGGACTGGGCTAGACCGCTTATAGGAGGCTATAACGATAACTTACACCGGGCAAGGGGGAGTTTGATACCATCCCACAGCAACACCGCCTTCAAGTGGGAAGAAGAGATCACAATCTTCTCCTCCCGGACGGAGCGGACGTGGTCTGGGGAAAAAAAGTGGCTCTGACGGGAGAGCACGTGGACTAATTCCCCAGGTAGAAGAATACAGTACTAGCTCGGGTTCGAGGTAGAATCAGATCAGCCTGGGTTTTGTGGGAGAAGCGGAGATATACCGGTTTGCCGCGCTTGCTTTTAGTTGATGGCGCATGCGAGAGAGCCCGAGATGGCCAGATGATCAGGCATAAAGGGACGGAAGCGTGCAAAGCATACTGAGAAAAGACACAGAAACGAAGTGGAAGCCTCTCTTTTACTATGTATCGTGACCTCCCGCCGTAACACTACCCGGAGCCAAGCGCCTTGCGAACCTTCCCCGAGACTGTTCCCACACATGTGAAAAGAGCTATGCGAAAGGAGAACTCGAGGACGATGACGACGACGACACCTTGTGCGCCGCTGCGCTGTGCTGTGCTTCACTTCTCAGCAGAAACCTGGTATCCCTGAAATAAACAATAGCAAAAAGACAAAAGCATTGTCCCTAACCCCACCCCAACGCCGCCACCACCACCTTTTTGTTTCGTTTCGTTCAAAACCAATTAGCCGCCGATGGGCATACATGCGTACTGAACGATGGCCGTAAAGACCCGTCAACCGCCAGACGCTCTTATATGCCAGGAATACATGGGTTGTGTGTGTACGTTTCGGCCTCCTCCATGTACAGACCCGTTACTCTGGAATGAAGCAGGGGAACTGGGAAATCCGCTCATGCCGCTATGCTTGATGGAGAAACAATGACGCTAATGCGAGTGCAAGCAATGTCCATAACACGACCGACTACTCATCGTCAAAGATCTCGTAGGTGTTCTGCAGGATCGTGTCGACGACCTTGATCTGCCACCCGGCGTCGGCGATGCTGGTGGACGGGTCGGTGCCCATGACCGTGGGGCCAAAGATGACGGACAGGTTGTGCGAGTTCATGCGGTTGACGTGAGAGTTCTCCATGATGCGGTGGAGATGCAGAGTCAGCGAGCGCAGGGTGGCGTAGTTGGGATCGGGCAGGCTGTTGATGATGGCGTGGAGAGAGTCTCGGCGAACGATGTCATCCTCGATTTCTGGCAACAATTAGTAGAGCTCCCACACATACACTTGTCAGAAATAGACTCACTGGCCGCCTCAATCAGTTCGCTGTGGTGCTCCGTGGTGAGTAGGGGATTGGGGAGATCGCGCAAGAACTGCTTCAACAGGCCGGTGACACTATTGACGTCGTGGTAGAAGTTTTCGGGGTTCCTAAAGTCCAGGAGGGGGTTGCTCGAGTCCGTGTCGAACATGGTCTTGAGTTTGTTGATGTGCGTCAACGAGCCAGACTGACGGTAAATACCCTCAACGCCAAGTCCGTAGAGGTCCACTGCCTGGATACACTGATAGACGACCATCGGTACAGGCAAGCCGTCTCGCTCATACAAGCGAGTCAGGCTCAGCCCGAAGACGGGGCTCGCGGCATTCGGGACCGGTCCGGGGGGGCCGGGAGGGACAGGCTGTTTGTTGTGCGGGGGGTATCCTCCAGCTCCAGGAGGAGGTCCCTGTGGAGGGTATTGCTGCATCGGGTTACTCTGACGCTGCTGCTGAGGCGGTTGGTACTGGCTCTGCTGCGGCGGCGACGCCGGTTGCTGTTGCTGCTGTGGGGGAGGCGATTGCGAAGTCTGGAATGGCAGAGCTCCGAGCTGCGGTGGTCCCTGGGATGCCATGGTGCCCCCATTATATCTCGACGTCACCACACCCGAGTTGCGGTTTGACTGAAACTGCTGTTGCTGGCTAGGTTGGTTCAGCATGTTACTGGCGCTGAAGCTGCGTCCGTGTTGCTGCGATTGAAGGGGGTGCTGTTGCAGTGGCCCCTGATGTTGCTGCTGAGACGATGGTCGCTGTTGTTGCGATACAGGCATATTCGGCGGCACGAAATCTCGATGAGGCTCGGCGGGCTGCTGGGGACCCCCTGGCCTAGAAGGAGGCGGCATCTCTCGTTGTTGTTGCTGCTGCTGCTGCTGCTGCTGCTGCTGATGACCCTGTCCAGGCGGCGGCCCCGCGAATTGGCCGGACGGCATACCCTGCGGCACGTTGGAGACTGACGAATTGGACTGGTGGCCCATTGCCGGGTGGCGGGCGGTGGCCAAGATCGGGTTCTTCTTGTACTTGACTTCGCCGTTGTTGTTTGCCACCTTTGGGTAGTGAGAGGTGAGGTAATCGTGAAGGTCCCTTTCGTTGTCGATGGCCATCACAGCCTCCCGAAGACTACGCGGTCCCCCGGAACCATGCCCCTTAATCGGGCTAATGCTAAGGCCGTTGCTCAGGAGCAGCTTCTCGTTGAAGGACGCTGCGACGGTGTTAGCTCTGGCAGACTCGCAAGACAACACATGACGTACCAAACTTCTGCATCTGCAGCGCCAGGCCCGAATCCGTCTCCCTGACCAACTCCTGAAGAGCGGAAATGGCATCCGGCCTTGTCCTCGCAATCAGCTCGGCCTTCTCGCTCTGTAGCGTCTGCACCTTGGATTGGTAGTCTTGGTCGGCGGCCTGGGCCTTGCGCAAAAGATCCTCCTCGTGCTGGGGGCCCGACTTGGACTTGAGACTGAACATCTTGCCGCTGTTCCTGCTGGTGTCGCCGGTGCGCGCGCGGTCGTACTCCTCTGCCAGACCGTCATACTTGGCCTTGGATTTGCGCATCGCGGCCTCCAGCTCGGATACCCTATGCTCCGCCGCCAGGCCGTTCGCCTTCCACCCTTTTCTGCTGCGCTCGGCGACGGCGGCAAGCTCGAGGAGGTCGTCGTGCATCAGCTGTAGTGATTGGGCGAACTGGGAGCCGTTCTCGGCCATGCGCTCGTGGATGTACATCATTTCGCTGTAGGCCTGCGCAAAGGTGCCTTGTCGGTGGTCGGGCTGGTGCATCGTCTCCTGGCTGATGCGGGACAGCTTCTTGAGGGAGGAGGCATGGCTTTCTTCGATGTGTGATCGCTTCTTGAGGAAGAGGGCGAATTCCTAGAGTTTCGTCAACAGCTGCGGTCGTGTGCGGCTAGGGGCAATGCTTGCCCACCTTTGCAGAGGCAATGCTCGCCTTGAGCTGGTTCAACATGGTTGCGACTCCGATCTGGGGGGGAGGGGATTGTCAGCGCATGCGGAAGGGTTCGGGGTAAGCAGACGAGAGCCTTACGTCGGATGACAGCACATCTTGGACCTGGCGCGAGACCTCGGAAGCGGGCGCCGAAGCTGTCTCGGCACCAACGGATACGGCGCCGTTAGATGTAGCGGCTCCCCCATTCTGGGAGAGAGCTGCTGCTGCTGCTGCTGCTGTTGTTGTTGTTTCTGTGGTTCCTAGCGACATGCTGCTCGTCCTGTCGCGCTGCTCGTTGTGGGAGGGTAAGTTGTCGTCGGAGGAGGAGCGGAGGTCGGCCATTTTGAGAGGTCGAGGAGAGTCAGGCAAGCCGGCGCAAAAGGACCTTGAGTAGCACGGGATGGAGGCTCTGACTCTGGCTCAGGTGGCTGCAGCCAACTTTCGGGGATGGGATGGACCAAGGAAGCGAGCGGCCGGGGGCAGGCGTCGTTTGGAGCCGAGTGCGTGAACTTTGTTTGGGTGCACGAGGGGATTCGAGTTACCAGCTTGGGACGTGGTTAGGTGGAGAGACAGGGGGTGAAACGGAGGAGATTCATGCGAGAGAGATGTTCGACGATGGCGTGAATGAGTTGGCGGAAGAACGGGTCGTCCAATGTGACGGGTTGGTCGGGGAAGTGATTGGGTATTGCGCGGATGGGAAATGTGGCCTTGGATACACACGGACGAGCGCGGGCGCGGGATGAAGGTGGTGGTGCGCTGTACGTGTACGAATACACTGCAGAGTTAAGGTCTGGTGACCGGCCGGGGGAGCACACGGAGGACGGAATAACGTGGGACAATCGACAGACACCAAGAGGGGGAGAAAAGACCGGGGTTGTGGTTGACGAGGACGGCGGATCGGGGGTTGGTGTCTGTCTACTATTACTGTATGTACAGAATACACTACTACCTACAGGTATGCAAGTAGGTAGGTAGGTACGTCAGGGTCTGTCTACCTACCTTGAAACGGACCGTTGGTAGCGCCGAGGTCGGACGGTGGTGGTCGGTCAACTAGGTAGATGAGATGGGACGCGAAGGCGCAGAAGAAGGAAGCTACACAAGAAACATTTCTATGGTAAAAGAAGAAAAGAAAAAGAAGAAAAAAGAAGAAAAAAAGAGAGTTGATCTGGAAAGCGACAAGAACGGGCTAGGGAATGTCTTGGGTGGGATATTGGGACGAGACTACTACTGGCAGTGGGGGGCCATTAGCGTATAGACAGAGAGAGAGAGACTGAGAGAGAGAGAGAGAGAGAGAGACACGTCAGGCAAGGCAAGGCAAGGTAAGGCAAAGAATGCGGGCCGCGTAGTCTACGTCGGGCGCAGTTGCACACCCGGCCTACTGTGTAGGTAGATAGCCTACCTACCCATGTACGGTACGTGACGTGTAGCGGGAGTATAGCGCTACAGAGTGACAGACAGGAAATACGACACGGCAAGAGGTGACGAATGCTGCTATGCGCCTTAGTTCCGCAGTCACGACGCGTAACGGTGGACGACGGCAACGCCTCAACTCGTGGAACCGAACGAAGTGGCCAGCCCAGGCTCGTCACGGCGAGTGTACTTACATGCCCATGCCCGGACGATTCGGCTCGGTGCTATGAACAGCGAAAATTTTTAATCACAGAGGCCATCATTTAGTTTAGTGCAATCGGATCAAACCAGCCTTCACTCCCACCAGATGTGTGAGTCGTCCCACTGGAGGCGTCAGTCACTCACTCATCCAGCCGGCCTCGGCCTCCACAATCGGGGCTAAAACGAATAAACCGGGGCGAGGACGGCCCTCCCACCCCCCCCCCCCCCCCACCCATCCATCCACGCAGGCCTCGCACCACCACAACCACCCACCACCACATCCGCCATCAGCAAACGGCGTTAGCAGCAGCATAATTAGCAGCAGCACGAAGTAGTACTCTTTGAGCCTAGCCCTCCCCGTCTTCCCGTCGAGGACGAGCACTGTCACCGCTGAAGAAACGGTGACTTGATGAGTGCAGTCAGTACTTACTGGCTTAAGAGCCGCACCATACCTAGTGTACACAGTAGAGACGCTACGGATACCCTGCCCGGAGGCTTCCGGTTGAGGCGTGCACCTGAAGCACCCCATCCAGCAGATCACCACGAACCGACGCACGGAACACAATCGCAACAACGTTGCAACGGTGCAGCTGCCTCCAACACATTGCCAACGACCCAAGAGAGGCGGAGAAGAAGAGGAAGCGGGACAGGGCCAAGGCTTCACGGCCACGCTCCCACTCAGCCACAGTTCAGTTGACATCGGATACCTCGGGTGGATCGCAAACCCCGGGGGGAGGCCTGTCTCAAAGGCTCCAAGGCTCCAAGGAGCCCCTCGTATTTTTTCTTTTATTTCTTTCCATCTTGTTCTTCATATTCCAAGTCGACCTTTCCCATCCAAACCGCACCACTGTCGCAAAGGTGTGTTCAAAGTAAGCAGCGAACCAATGTCTCTTTCGGGGGTTGTTGGAGTTGTCCCAGACCTTTTCCAACGCTCAACATCTGACGTCGGGTTTCTGCTCTGCCGACATTACCTCAATGCCGCTTGCTCTCACCCACCAACGGGAATACGGATGCTGAACCCACAGCAACCATCGTCTCCTGCAAATCCTCCCATCTCATACAACCCCGCGAAGAAGGTGACCAGTGACAAGACAACCTCAGACGATACCCCAAAATCCCTCCCCTCCCCAACATCGCAAGCTCTCGCGAGCCCGTCGCTCCCGTTTCCCCCGTCCCCTCTTATCGCTCCCCAAACCGGCCCCTCGACGTCGATCTTGGGCAAAGTGTGTCACGCCTGCCCCCCGGGGTCCTCCCCTGCTCCGCGCTCGACCCGTCATCTCACGACGCCCAGCGGAAAGCACTCATCTCCTCAGCCAGTGTAACCACAGATCCGAGAATCTGGCATTCTGCAGCAGCTCCCAAATGGCTACTACCCATCTCCCTTTCATGCGGCATCTTTGGCCCCGACCCCTTGTTCCCCAGTCTGCTGCTGCATCGAGGCTCCCTCATACGACCTCACACGGGCCCCGTTCGTCCAGACCTGGTTTGCGAGAGTGACGGATCCAACGGAATGCCTGGCCAGGGGTTGAATAAGTAAAACACAACCAACCGATCTGGGTCGACTCCGACCACGCAATCCCTGTCCTCGAGATATGGCTCTCCAAAGTGCTCCAGGCCGCTGGGGCACCGTGGGGATGTCTGGACCTGAGATACATCGCTGAAGCGATGGCTATCTACATGACCGCGTTCGTGGAAAGCACGGCGCAGGTCCCTCGTGCGTCCGCAGGCGCAAGAAAGCTATCCTTCACCACCAGCCCTCTGGCCTGACAATAGGAAACCTTAATGGACGCCATGGGACCGGCCTCGAGCCGAGCATCCCTCCCGCATGCCGGTGCCAGCGCATTGAACGCCCACTCATCGCCGTCGATGATCTGCCGTGCCGCCGAGAGCATAATGAACATCGGCGTTTCACTGACAGTAGTAAAGGCTTTTTAAGGTCAGGAGAGATGGGACGGCATCTGAACTGAAAGCGGCTCCCGCCGTGGACTCCGATTTGCCCTGGCGCCTAGCCAAGCACTCTTACGAGACGACCAGCAGACTCCTCGTACGGCCTCTAATCACTTTTTTTGTGAATTGCTCTCCGAGCTCACATCCCCCGCTCTTCAAAGCCACGAACCTCAATGCCGCGGTATGCTGTGAAAATGCTCGCCGCCCGCGCCTCCGCCCCTCCAATCGTCGAGACTCCGACCCGTAGACCCTCTCCTCTTCGTGCCGTAGACGGCCTCTCCTTGCCCCCCTCAACGGGTTCCGCAAGACCCGCCTCAGTAAAACAGCAGGTCTAGATGCTTCTTGTCGTCTATATACCGCTCCTTGAACTCCTGCCGCGTCAGCCACCTCGCGAGCGGCAGCATCGTGTCCTTCATGTCCATGACGCCGCGCTTCTTCTGGTCGATGTGCGACGCGTCCACCACAATGCGCTGCAGCTTCTCCAGTGATAATGCCCCTTTTCCTCCCTCGTCCGTCAGCCTCTCCGTTTGCTGGGTAGGGTTGCCTCTTATGGTAAAGAGAAAAGGGGGGGCAGCAATACTCACCATTGTCGGCCAATTCCATAAGCCTTGCCGGCGTGCCGACTGCGATGCCCGTCCGTGTGTTCTGCAGGAACTTGACCTGCTCATCCACCTTCATGTGCTTTGCGAACTGCAGGCTCCTGTTAGACCGGATCTCATCCACGAAAGAAGCAAACAAAAATGACCCCCGAATGGGACAATCTCATGGCACCTGTCGATAGATCGAACAATAGGGGGGCTGAAGGGGTTGACTTACAAGCTTCGACACAGTGCTCTTCTTGGACTGGAACTTCCTCACGGCGCGCACGATGTCCGCTGCCCGCAGGCCAGCCCCGGCGACGATGATGGTGTGCGGCGCGCCCTTCTTCTCGGGCGCCGTGCCCAGCCTCTCGGGCTTCTCGGCGAACTTTTCCAGGAACTCGGGCAGCTTCTCCAGGGCCCTGGGTTCCGTCCACGACGTCGTGTCCTTGATAGAGTTTGCTGTCGTCCTCTGTTAGCCATGTGTCTCCGATACTGGGTCCATCTCATCCGGTCTCCCGTCAGGGGCTTCTTTACAACCCCCAATGGGCAGTGGTAAAGGGTGGGCGGAGGGCGGATGAGAGCTCACCTGAGATGGACAAGTCGGACAGCTCTACGGGACTTAGATCCGTGCCGAACCGGGCAATCTTCTGCGCGGTGTAGTCGGCAAGCAGCTGGTTATCCATGACGGCGAAGGACTCGTTGATGCCCAGCTCGCCGTTCAGGAGCGTCTCGTCGACGTGGTACGCCGACTTCTTCTTCTTCTTCTTCTGGCCCTCGGCGTCCTGGCTCGGCGCCGATCTCTTCTTGGGGTTGGACAT
Source organism: Colletotrichum cereale (assembly GCA_034509685.1). NCBI lineage: Eukaryota > Fungi > Ascomycota > Sordariomycetes > Glomerellales > Glomerellaceae > Colletotrichum > Colletotrichum cereale. The sequence continues at coordinate 8,011 of JASUDE010000024.1, read as the reverse complement.
GGTTAATGTTGCGGTGCGTCAGGCCGTTTTACTCAGTATCTCTGATGGAAAAAGCGCTGTCAAATTGCGTGTCGTTGAGCGACAAAGCTGGATAAACGGGTGTCGGCGAGGGTGAGGATTGGTGTTGTTGAAAGTGAGCTCGCCGCCCATGAAAATTTCAGCCCATCGGGAAAATTCAGTTTCGCACTGTACTTCTCAGGCGGGACCACCTGGATCGCGGCTGGGGTGACAGGGTGGTGGTGCTGGGGTTGCCCGCTGCAATGTGCACAGTGCGCGAGCGCATCCGCTAGAACCAGCGCTGGAAACCCGGCTCTTTCCCAGGGCGTCTGCCCACGGCCTCTCACCCGCACATCAACTTATAGATCCCCGCCACGAGCATGAATTGCATGTCTCTACAAATGCTGAACGATCTTGGTATCAGAAGAGATCTTTGCTGCTTTTCTCGTTTGTGTTCAAGGAGCTGATACCCATGGTTCTGTTGACCAGATAGACGCCTTCATCCTGATACGCTTTCAAAAGATGCCTTGTCGCCCCTCTGCGTAGAATTGCGTTTCCGTCGTGAACATGTATACCTAAATACGCACATCTAGACACTTGGAAATCGGAAGGCGTAAGCATTGATTTAACAAGACAAGATAAACATGCCAGGCTTCTTTCAAAGCTCGATTGCTTTGCCCCCTAGATAGGTTGCTCAGAGTATCTCCAACAGAGTTATCTGTGTGACACCTCGCATCAGAACTCTGGCAGTTTTGGTGACCTCACCTACGACTACAGTCCAGGGACGACAACTAAGAATATCACTTCAAGGTAAAATACATACCTAACTCTGATTGAGATAGAAGAAGAGTTCTACGATATGCAATGCAACCACATGGAAAGCCACAACCTAGATCCCCTGCCAGCTGGCTACCTACCTCCGAGATGCCGACCCGGCCAGTCGCCCCACCAGGCCGCCGAACTGGCCGCCTCTCACTGTATGCCGCCCAAGCCAGAGTCGGTCGGCGCAGACGCCGGTGCCAGCGCCAGGCGACCCCACTAAAATTTTCAAACCTCCCTTATCCCCCCACACCGAAACTTTTTTTTCGTGCGATAGGAACAAAGTCCACCAGTCCCTGGGCAACAAGTCTTGAAATATTTTGGTTGATGGTCCCTGTTTTCCAGCCTTGACCGCGTCTTCCTTCTTGCTCCACAGCCTCAATTGGGAACCACGATCCGGATCCGATACCCAGTTCCTCAAACTTCTTCCCTTCTCTCCAAGCACGACAACTGCCTCTCGCCGACCACGACCCTCCCCCCTTCACCTTCCTCTCTCTTCTACCACCCCAGAACCGCAACAATGGCCTCCGCAGAGCTCTCCTCCAAGAAGCGCAAGCGCGCCGAGGCCACCGCCGCCTCCACGGATGACGCCGTGACCAAGAAGTCCAAGTCCGACAAGAAGGAGAAGAAGGACAAGAAGGACAAGAAGGCGACCGACGCCGAGCCCGCGACCGAGTTCATCCCCCTCGAGGAGTCCAAGGCCGAGAAGAAGGAGCGCAAGCGCAAGGAGAAGGAGGCCCGCAAAGCGGCCGAGGCTGCCACCGAGGCCTCAACAGAGGACGCGGCCGACCCCTCGGCCATGGACGTCGACCCCCCCGCCGCCGGGGAGGGCTCCAAGAAGGACAAGAAGGAGAAGAAGAGCAAGAAGTCCAAGGCCGCTGCCGCGGACGACGAGGACAAGACGGAAAAGAAGGACAAGAAGGACAAGAAGAAGAAGGAAAAGGAGACCAACGGCGACGCCGCCGCCGTCGAGGAGAAGTCGGAAAAGAAGTCCAAGAAGTCGAAAAAGTCCAAAGACGAGCCCGCCGCCGAGGCTGCCGAGCCCGCCGCGGCAGCCGGCGACGACGAAGAGACCCCCGCCGAGGGGGCAAAGAGGGAGAAATACATCGTCTTCGTTGGTAAGTCTCCCTCCTCCGGCCCACGATTCAAAGTTGCTTCGATCCCTCACCTCCCAGTGCTGACACGATCAATCGCCCAGGTAACCTCCCCTACACGGCCAACAAGGAGTCCATCATGGCGCACTTCGCCGCCTACAAGCCCACCACCGTCCGCTGCCTCAACAAGGACGGCAACCCCAACGTCTGCCGCGGCATCGCCTTCCTCGAGTTCTCCAACGGCTCCAACATGCGCACCTGCCTCGACAAGATGCACCACACCGAGTTCGACGACGGCCTGTCGCCCGCGCGGCGGATCAACCTCGAGCTTTCGTACGTTCCGTCCTCATGAGCACCACCACCCCCTCTCCCAGTCTCTCTCCTCAAAACACTCCCCCCCTCCCCCCTTCATACCAAGAAACATATTAACAAGCCACCAGTGCCGGCGGCGGCGGTAAGAGCAAGTTCCGCAAGGAGAAGATCAAGGAGCGGAACGTCCACCTCGACGAGAACCGCGCCAAGCGCCTGCAGAAGGAGGAGGAGGGCAAGAAGCAGCGGGCGACCCCGGGCGGGGCGAGTTCCCAGCAGGATAACATCCACCCGAGCCGCCTGGCCATGATGTCTCGGTAGACAAGGTTTCTTTCTCGTGTTCCGTGTAGATTTTCGGTCCGACTTCAGGCCGGGGCTTGACGTGGACTTTGTTCGATCTTGGATACACCAGGAGTTGTGGTATAGACAGGCTATGTAGTCTCACTGGACAGACCAACACCAGGTCTCATTCTAGATACCCAGGGACATTTGTAGTAAAAGTCAATTTCTCAAGGCGAAGCTCGTATCCCCTCCCATCCTACTGTCTAGTTTCCTCCATGAAAAAAAAAGTAGTGTCTTTGTGAGAGTGTGTGTGCTATCTACAGAAAACTTGGGATATCCTTGTGTAATGAGATGCAAAGCTTGCCTGCTACCAACGTCCATTCTCCCCCTTGCAGTTGTCATCTTCCGCCTTTTCCCAGACAAAGAAAAGAACGCGAGAGGCAACAAAGCACATTCCATTCCTCACACCACCACATGTCTGTGATACATGAGCATATCTGCAGCAAGACCAGGCATGGGAGATGGGCGAAATCGAATATTTGGGGTCGTTGCGATCTTTGCAGGCTGAGCTCAGCTGGGCTCTTTGCAGGGTGTGCCTCCGAAAGTAGTGTCGTTCTTCTTTGAATAAGCGTGAGGCACAAGGACGTGCAACATGATTGAGTCTTGACGGACAGGCAGCGAAGAACTGGCCGTCTAATCCACCTCTTTACGCCATTTCCAATATTAACCCGCAACGCTTAACATCATTCGAACGCGGTTACAAAATCGTGCACTTGGACTTCTTCTTCTGCTGGACAACAGGCCGGGGGTTCAAGACGGCGCTGGAAACCGGTTAGCTGGATTCTCTCAACCATGATATCAGTCTTACCGAATGGCCTCGTCAAAAACGCTCTTAAGATTTCTCTGTGTCAGAGCAGAGCATTCGAGGTACTTGTGCGCCTTGATCTCCTTGGCACAGATCAGGGCCTGGTCGTACGAGACGGGCTCCATGCGCTTTTGGCGGAGCGACTCGAGGGTGTTGGGGTCCTCTCTCAAATCGAGCTTGGTACCGACAAGAATGATGGGAATGTTTGGTGCATGGTGATCGATCTCGGGGTACCACTGCGCATCGTTAGTACTGATTTCCGTGTGGTGAGGCTGCAGGTCGCCATACCTTGGCCTTGACGTTGTCAAATGATGGCGGGCTGACAATGGAGAAGCAAATGAGGAAGACGTCCGTCTGGGGGTAAGAAAGCGGCCGCAGTCTGTCGTAATCCTCCTGACCAGCAGTATCCCACAGTCCCAAGCTAATCGGCTTTCCATCGACCATCACACTCGCCGAGTAGTTGTCGAAGCTGCAAACTGGTCAGACCGGGCCTTACGTGATATGCGGACGCTGACTCTGATACTTACACAGTGGGGATGTACTCGCCGGGGAAGGCGTTCGTTGTGTAGGAAATCAGCAGGCATGTCTGCAGGACAGGTCAGTCGCAAGGCTTGGAGCAACATCGTATTGAAGGGGGGGCTTACCTTTCCGACAGCACCGTCACCTGTCACCACACACTGCGAGACGAAGCCTGTTAGCATTGTGTTCCATCCCACCCAAGTCGGGGCGATGGTGAAGGCCGGCGCGACGCACCTTCAAGGACTGGACTCCTGGTTGAGCCATTTCTGTAGTATTCTGGGGTGGCGATGTGAAGTTGGATTTCACGACAGTTGTGAGCGCGAATAGAGTTCGCGGGTTAGGAGAGGCGGCGTCGGATTGGTTATCGATCCGAGAGACGAATCTGGGAGATCAAGTGCGACGCAAGGTTGCTGAGTGGGAGGGACAGGGGAAAATGGCGAGCTATTCTCTGGCGGCGGTCGCTCGGGGATGTTTGGTGGTCCTAGGGACTCGCAATTAGGGATGGTGGCGTAGAGGGCTCTGGTATCGAGGACGGTATGATTGTACGATGCAGGTGGCCTGGGAGTCGCGGTGTGTCGAGTTGTGTCCAACAGACGGAGTGGTAACAGGATTCAGATAGCAAAAGCGGACGAGACGAGGCAAGAGCGGTCGGAGGGATGATTGGTGTCTCTGTGTATCTGTTTGACAGCAAGACAGCAAGGTCAGGTCGGGTAGAACAAGGCGATGGGATTGAGGTCAGGTACGGACGGGTGGTAGAGCAGAGTTGGAGTGGCAGAAAACGAAGCAGACACACTGCGCGGCAGTAGCAAAAGACAGTTGCGGAGTCTAAGCTCTGGTGGGTTCTGGTGGCTGCATAAAGAGTCGAGGTCAGAAATGTTTTGACACAGCGGAAGGGATTAGTGCCGCAGGAGGTGAAGCTGGAAGGGTGATAACGGTACCCTGTATATCTAACCTTCTTCTCAGGCAAAGTGGGGATGGGGGCAATTGGGAAACCTGAGGGAAGGGAAGTGGAGAGGGGTCGGGGTCGGGGTGGGCAGGGCAGAGGCGGTTTAGAGTCGCAGAGAGAGCGGTAGGGTCATTGTGAGGTGCAGGGAAAGCACAGGTACAGCGAGGTAAGGAGAGGTACCTTGTTGTAGGTAGGTATCCGTACAGACAGTGTGATCAGGCCGGACAGAGAGACAGACGGACGGACAGAGAGACAGGGAGGGTAGGGCAAGGGGATGCCGACAGGACGGGGGTGGGTGGTGTTGAAGTGGTGGGAGGCGGAAGCGATCGACTGTGAGGGACGGATGGGAGAGGACAGGACACACAATACACTCACCAGGATACGGTCTGCGTATGGAAAGATGGAGGAGTTCGGTATCTTGATGTGCTGATTGTAAAGAGCCAACCACAGCAACAAGCTTGTTATTGAAGAAGAGAGGATCTGGAGAGTTTGTGATCTAAAAACAAAGGCCGAAGAGTCAGGCAGTGTGGCGGCAGGGCGGTTGAGAGCGGTGGAAGCAAAATGGGGAACAGACGCTTCAAGAGTGGTGGACACGGAGGGATGACGGTGGATGGTTGGACGACGCACGGAGAGAGAGGAGCGAGGGAGAGGGAGGGAGAGAGGGGGGGGATAAAGGTGCTGTGCGGTGCGGTACGGTGCGGTACAGGACATACGGGTACAGGTGCTGGCGACAAAAGGCAAGGCAATGTACTCTGTATGGGCCAAAGTACCTAAACACGCGGCATGGGATTGGGGTGGTGGTGGTGGTGGTGGTGGTGTGAGGGGGGATGGGGGAGGAGGCAAGAAGGGGCAATGGATGGCACGTACCGGCGTGCGGTCTGGCCTGCGATGCGATGCGATGCGATGCGCTGAGGTGCAGTGCAGTGCGTCGCGGACAGCAAGGAGCTCCTGGCTGCAACAGTTTCGGCGTCGACGCGCTTGACCTTGTGCGCTTGCTGCCCCCCCCCACTCCCCAATGGGAAGCGGACTGGTTCGGACAGTGGGAATTGGAAGAGTATGCAGTAGAGTAGGTAAGGGCAGAGCTGCCAATTAACATACAGTGCAGCAAAGGCGTTCCGCGGTTGCGGTCTAAGACCAGGACGGTAGGTATCCAATGTGAGGCGACGAATACCAAGTATGAGAACGACTAACCACCTTACCTAATTCGTTGGCGCGTGAGGATACCTGGCCGCGAGATGCTCTTCTGTATCCGTACATACCTGTACCTACCTACTTTTCAGTATTCATACCTAGATAAGTAAGTACTGTACCAGGTGTAGGTACGTGCGGGCGTCCCAGGTACCGCGCAAGGTACTGCCAATGTGGTGGGCACTCATTCGATTCATAACTCCCTGCTACGCACGCTGCACCACGTTTGACGGTGTGGGAAGATACAGATGGACGATGGGTTCGTTCAGAGGAGGCTGGCGCCGATAGGAAAGGAGGACAAGCTGGATTGGGTGGTGAAGACCCGGCAGGCAGGCTCGGTACAGGCTAGTCAAATGCTGGTATGATGTATCTGAATGCTGCGAATGGGTGTGGATGTTTGGACTGTAGACGGTGGATGGTCGAGTGTGGATGGCAGCACCAGAGGTGGGTGTCATATGTGGATGGGGAGCGAGGGTTTGATGGGCGGGTGGGATGGTAGTGCACAATGTAGTGTACCTACCTACTACTAGATGGTGGTGGTGACATGAGGAATGAACCTTGGAAGCGAGCGTCTGGAAACCCACGACGGCCCAAGAAGTCGTCAGCATCAGCCAAGCACACTGAGAGGAGGGACAGCAGTGGGTGCGTATGAGAAAGTGCGCGAGGAAGGGGGAGAAGAAAGAAAAAAGAAAAAGAAGAAATTAATAGTTATGATATAAAATACAATAAAACAGATGGCCCAAAGAGGCTGGATTCTGGTGCTGAATCTTGTGTGACGTGTATGTATGTATGTAGGTATGTGTGTGTGTGTGTGTGTGGTGGTGTGGTTGTGGTGGTGTGGTTGTGGTGGTGGCTCTGGAGGTCCGTGCTGAATTCAGTTCCAGTGTCGGTCGATGGCATTCGTTCATAGTTAGTAGACGTTCCGCCGGGAAGGGGGCCGTTGAAAGGCTACATTGACGATAACAATGCTGTGTTGAACGAGCCAAACTCTTCCTACCCCGAGTCGTCGTGGATAGTGTCAGAGATGGAAGGGTGGCGTGAGTGCACGAGGAGATGACACGTTGAGGCGGGCAGACACCAGAAGCTCTCCCTCGCTCTCTGTCTCTCGACTACAAAGTACAATTGGTCCGTCCATATAGTTGGTGTCGAAAAGGTCGTTGGTGTCGCGGAATGCCCAGCTGGAAACCCCAGCGGCCTCGACCAATACAACTCTCCCCCTTCATTGGCTGTGAGTTGAGACGAGAGACCAATGACTGGTACTGTCTCTAAAGAGCCAAGATTCTTCAGGCGCCAAACGCAACGGCAGGCTGATGGCGCTTCCACTCGAAAAATCGAGTGCCGCG
>JASUDE010000023.1:98112-214414 GCA_034509685.1 Colletotrichum cereale | reverse complement strand
GGGGGGCGCCTCGTTTGTTGCTTAATGTCATTTATAGTGTAGCATCCACGTCTTGGAGCGCAAGAGCCCAAGGTAGTTCAAGACGCTAGCAACATCGACACCAACCCTATACTCGCCCTTTCGTCCACGAAACCATGTAGTCAGAGCCGGGCTTTGCAGTTGAGCATCTAATAGATGAGTCGACATCAACTTTGCTATCCAGACATCTGCATCCCACAGCCGCGCGAGAATTGCCCAGCAAGACACATGGTGCCCCGCGCACCGCCATCTCTAAGCTGAGGCACTTTTGGTGGATGGCTTTTGTTCACCGCCCTCAAAGGCTACTTGCAATGGTGTTGGCGAAGGTCATTGGTGTTGTCGCGCATCCCAGATTGGGGTTCGGTGATCTCCAGGAGCTTAGTTGAGAGGGTGGAGCTCGATCTATGGCGTCTGCCTATGAGTATAGGCAGGGATTGCTTCCATAAAAGCGACACTGGCGCAGGAAGCTGGTCCATGACGGCCGTTACGGCGGATACGAAGGATGTCAATGATGGTAATCATCCCCGTGCCTCGAGAAGGGTTGTCTGCATAGCTTGCGATGCCCCTCTTGCTTCACCTTGAAAAGTGCCGTCAGCTGCCCGTGTCAACAATTATTGACCAACCACCGGAGAATTTCTGCCTAGAATTCGACGAGTAGTACTCTGTGTGGCGCCATGCAACGAGGATGGATGGCCCAGGTCCAGGCTGCCTGTCGAAGAAGGGTTCGATGAGGCACCTAGCGCGGATAACGTACCCGCTGCGTGCCTGGAGTCCAATCCCATACGCACAGAACACGTTTGATGGGCGACAATGATTGGTAAAGCTAGTGCAATTACCCGTATTAATAGTGAAGCATTGATGCTACACCGTTTGCGGTGGTGCCTTCCAAGCCAAGTGTGCAAACCCCCGGTGTCCGTGTTCGACAGCTCGCGTATTCACTGTGTGTTGGCAAAGCGATGATAGTAGGCTGGAGGAAGAGAGGAGAAAGGGTGCATCTGGAAGGCGCTGACCCAAAGTAGTGGTAATAGATCCCGGCCGGGCTGTTGTGGATTACATATCAGTGGAAGCTTAACGGCCAAGGGAGCTTTTCATTAGCTAGTGTCGTCGGTTTGATTAAGGTCGGGCCGATGTGGGGTAGCCCAGTCCACTACCTACCTAGACAGTTGCCAGTTGGAACCTTAAGATCAGACGGCTCCTTCCTGTTCAACCTCCACTCTCATCCGTGGTTCCTTCACGCAGTCACGCAGTGTTGCACGGCTAAGTTGGTCAAAAAACACCATTTGATCAAGGGAGCAGACGTTTCTATCATCCACTACCTCTGTTACACACGAATACGCTACTTACATCGTACTGACGCAGGCCTGCGATTCCGATTTGGAGCTATCAGCCCGACGCTTGTTCTCTCAAAACCGTCTACTCCCAAGTGGCGCCCAGACTACATGAGCATAGCTTAGACAATTAAGGGGAGATTGGATGTGTCGCCTGCTTTCAGCCTCACACGGGTCTTGTCGCCACGGTGATGGGAGGCGCTGGCTGATCAGATTCTGCCTTGCCTAGGCAGAATGTGCCTCGACTCTGGCGAGACAAGGGAGTGACACGCGTCCTCTGTCTTTACCAAATATGACAGACATCTGATCTGGCTTGGAAACCTGATCTAATAGTTGAACGTATCCAGACACCCAACTTTGACAGGTGCGCAACAGCATCATGATGCCACGGACTAGACTATGGATAGAATGCTCGCGTGCCCATACCCGAAAGAGTGCTGCTTGAGCCCACCCGTGCCCGTCCGTACGGGCCTCTCGGCCGCCTTGTGGGAACGGCCCAAAATGGGCCCACAGAGCCAACGAACTGTACCTTTTGTAGCACACACCATCGTCATTCATAGTTCCTTGTGAGTAAACGCTGACCAAAGCCCGATCTAATGCTGGGCCCTTTTTGACCAAGGCCGTTGGTTCACTTATCGGACGTTGTTTTAAGCTTTTTGATACAAGCTACTTATAAGCTAAGCCAAGGTCTACCTTTTCATCTTGCCTATCGTTCTCGTTCATGCAATGGCCTTTCATTCCGTGGAATCACTGCAAGCACACGTGTCTTGCTTACAATCGGTGTTCAAATTCCTCTGCCATGCCATTTCTCAAGTATACTGCTGCAGGACCACTGGGAGGGCCCCGGACATACTCCATAACGTGAGTGGGCGCCAAATTTGGGACCGCAACCAAGAGTAAGCAACTCGAACATTACGCCGACTCTTCCCTTCCTCTCGTTTAAAGAAACGATCCAAGGTTGCCTGGCTGCGCGGGTTAGGATTCACTGCCTCAGTCTGTCCAATTGACCTCGGGCTTAGATACTCCACCAAAGCTCTTCCCCTACCCGTGCCCGACAGAACAACTCATGTAGCGCCGTTGCTCGGACGCCAGTAATTGAATCTGCCTTGTGTTCGCAATAGCGTCAAGCAAAAAAAGCAGAGACACCGACACCAATCAGACAGCAAGCGGTCATCATCGAGTTACTCAAGGAGAAAAAAGATTCAGAGCACTAGTCATACGACGCCTCGTGCTAACAATAGAATCTCGACGCCGAGGATACCAAGACCTTCCGCGGATTTAGACCCAAGCAATCGATGATTGCTATCCATTTTTCAACCTCGTATCGTACAAGATCTATGAATATAGTACAGTTGGTGGTGTCAAGTGGTGTGAGGCTGGAAAATGGTGTAGTCGCGCGAGGAAAAAACACCCCAATGCGTTTATCGTAGACCCTGCGCCTCCATTTCGGCCCTGCGAGTGGCAATGCGCTTCTTGAAGCGAACCTCCGCTCTTCTACGCTCACCTCCATCCACCTTGTAACCCTGCTTATGCTCCCACATGCCCTCGGCCACAACCACACGCGCGCCCTGGCCAGCCTTCAGAGGCAACGCATGGGGACCGGTAATCGTGTGGGAGCCGCGCACTGTGTACCCCGCCGGCTTCGTCAGCTTGCCAACGGGGGTGTCCTCCGCGCCCGAACCGGCCGGGACGTTGACGACCAGCTTTTTATCCGTCACGGGGTCGCGGACGACCTTAAGGTAGGCCTCGCCGTTCTCGACGTGCTTGAAGTCGCCACCGGCGCCAAATGCACCCTTTCTGTATCTGTCGAGCCACGTGAGAAGGTAACGTCGGGTTCGTGGCGGCTCGAGGCCGAGCTCTCTGAGTTGTGTCGACGAGAGGGTGAAGAGAGCTTCCCACGAGGGAAACTTGTCGACGTGCTGGCTCAGGCCGCGGCCGAGGACTTTGAGCAGAGTCGGGACATCGGGGACGAGTGGTATCGGCGACGGGACTGGGGGGGTCTCTCGTGTCTTATGAAGCCATCTGGCCTGGCAAGCCGGCGCGGCGGGAGCCCTGCGAAGGAATGGACTCAGAAACTGCTGGATCCGTGGTGCTCTCATCGTGACCTGGGGGCAAGGGTTAGCTTCAATTGGCGGTGGCAGAAGTACTTTGGATATAAAACACATACTGAATGGACACACGAGCTTCTCAAGCCAGGTGGATGACCGTTTTCGAGCTTGCGCGTGGGATGTCGTCGAATTCAATGGGTCTCGCGATGTTGCTCGACTGGCCGTTTCTCCCAAATTTTGTTCCGACAGACGCTAAGGATCGGGATAATTCTGCCTTAGGTAAGCCACTCAATATAGACGGGTGGGCAAGGTCCGGGCTTCCTAGCCTTCACCGCCTTCCCAAAAAGCTATAATGTGTCACCCATGCTGTCATGGTTCGCCAGTGGTTATTCTGCCAGGGGCGCCTCCGCTAAACTAGCAGCGCCCCGCCATCTGTCGCGCCAACAATTAGGCGACCCTGCAGGCAAATGTGCTGTGACTTTTGCCTCTGACTGCCTGCTTATCGATTAAGCTGAGCTACCGCGGGGAGCTTCCGTCTTCCTTCCTTCCTTCCATCCTTTCCTCCTGGCCGTTTGCGCATATCGCAACCTTCCCCCCTGCTTCCTCAGCGGCTCTTGTCACAGAGAAAATCATTTCCCTTTTCTTATATATTGGTCAAAAGTCCTCCAATTAACAACTAACTACTCTCATGTGCACTGTTCAACATAGCAACAAATAAATGCTCAGTGTCTGTACCGTCTTGAAGCCTGTTCAAGCAGTTGACACAGCGCGCCTGAGAGTGATCCACCATGGGTCGCTCAAAGAGCACGGCGCGCCGCAGCAAGCTGATTCCAGAAACCCCCACGATTGGCTTTCACGGTTTGTTTATCTGGACTTGGGAAAAGCACATATTCTGACATTTTTCAGAACCTTGGCCCATTGAGTTTATTATCCAGCTGCACACCCTCCTAAACCACAGTGAAGACCAATCTCAGGGCAAAGGTGCGGCCGAACCACCGTCTAAGCGGGTCAAGCAACGACATGGTGGAGATGCCGAAGCACTCCTGGTGGCCAAAGAGGAACTGGAACTTGTGCGGAAGTGTCCAAAGGAAGCACTGGTTGACGGGCCCCGACTGGTTTGCCGCTGCAACATCGGATCCCACCTGCGCTTCTGGCTGAGCCGGTCCAAGGAACTGAGAATCGCGGCCAGGCCTCGGACTGATGCCCCCCCAATCAACGCTACAGTCACAATCCAGCCAAACAGTATAAATGACCGTCTGGCGGCCTGTCTAGATGTTTTCGTATGTCACTGGACCAAGGCCACCAGAGAAGGAGAATTTTGGGTTTCCCTTGACGCCACTGCGAGCACTCAGGGGGGGTTTTTGAAGGTGTCATTCTGCTTCAACCTTTACTGGAACGAGACTAAGACACCTTACGGCTGGCTGCGATCGTCAGTAGAGCGCAAGCTGAGCCAGCGGATTCTTGACATCTTCTTCCCTGATGGAGCTTCCCCGTCCGCCACAAACCGAGGACGAGAAGGTTGGTCTCCGTTGGACTTTTACGAGGCAGCTCATGTTCCTGCCGCGGATGATATGACGTCGCTATCGATCGAGGTGCCAGAATTAACTACATCTCTTTATCCTTACCAGAAGAGGACGGTTCAATGGCTTCTCAGGCGGGAGGGTGTTTATTGGAACGAATCCAACACTGGATCCCTCCCTTCCATCGAGGACTTGCCAGCTCCCAAGGAAGTTGATGGCGCCCACAGCTTCCACAAGATCCCGGATGGACTAGGAGCCGGCAGGCCCTTGTACGTTAGCAATCTGTACCATGTCATCACTACTGACCTTGGGCCTTTCCAACATGCGGAGCAGTCCGTCAGAGGTGGCATTCTAGCCGAAGAGATGGGTCTCGGCAAAACGCTTGAAATCATCGGCCTCATTGCGCTGCATCGTCGACCGCCCACCGAGAACACCGTGCATACGAAAGAAGGCGAGGAGCTCCTCGTAACTGGTGCTACCCTAATCGTCACGCCAGACTCGTTGAAACAGCAATGGATGGAAGAACTTGAACGCCATGCGCCTCATTTGCAAGTCAAGTACTACCCTGGACGCAAGAACGTCAATTTTGACACTGAGGAGGAGCTTCGAGTAGATTTGGCCTTCAATGACGTTGTTATTACGACTTACCCGATCTTATCGACAGAGGTTCACTTCGCGATGAAGGCCCCTGACAGATCTCGACGCCAAGAGAGGAAGTACGAACGTGCAGGGTCACCCCTTACAAAAATATCATGGTGGCGCGTCTGCCTTGATGAGGCCCAGATGATTGAGAGCGGAGTCACTGGCGCAGCAGCCGTTGCCAGGCTTCTTCCGCGTATCAATGCTTGGGGCGTGACAGGAACACCGGTGAAGAACGACGTTAAAGACCTGTATGGTCTGCTCGACTTCTTACGCTACGAACCCTACGCCTCGTCAGCGCAGACCTGGAGAGCCTTGACAGAGTCACACAAACCACTGTTCCACTCTCTCTTCGGAAGTATCGCTCTGCGTCATACCAAGCAACTGGTCAGGCACGAAATAGCGGTGCCGCCGCAAAAGCGATTCGTCATAACTTTACCGTTCACCGCCGTGGAGGAGCAGTACTACAGTGAGATGTTCAAGAATATGGCCCGGCGTTGCGGTATGGACGTTCTTGGAGCTCCTTTGCAGCCAGATTGGAAGCGGGAGGATTACGAAAATGAAATGCGGACCTGGCTAAACCGACTACGACAAGCGGCTCTCCATCCCGAAATCGTCCAGAGACGAGGCACTGGTCGCAAAGTCGGGCCTATGCGCACTGTCGAAGAGGTCCTAGACGCAATGATTGAGCAAAGCGTCAACGATATCCGAAGCGATCACAAGGCGTACTTGCAGGCTAGGCTCACGCACGGGCAAATGCTCGAGAATGGCCCCAGAGTGAGAGAAGCCCTTGAGATATGGGTAAGAGTGAAGGAAGATGCTGCAGTCCTCGTCGCAGAGTGCCGACAAGAGTTGGAGGCGATTTTGGATGAGCTGACCACCATGCGCAAGAGTGCCAACTCCGGCCAGGCACAGGAAGCTCGGGATGACGCCTCTGCTTCGGACGACATCGACGAAGATGGAGCGGATGACAGGGCAAACAACGCTCGCATCGGTGAGGCTCGGGCGAAGTTACGACATGCTTTGGAGGTTCTGCATAAAGCTACATTCTTCTGTGCCAATGCTTTCTTCCAGATCAAGTCCAACACCAACATGACTGAGCTTGACTCAGACGAGTTCAAGAGGCTGCAGCAGTTAGAAGATGCTGAATACGGGAAGGCCCAAGAGATTCGGCGAGAAATCCTCTCGGAGAGCCACGCCAGGGCAATGTCACTGATCAACAAACTAGAACGACAAGCCCAGAGCCAGTCGTTTGTCGAGATACCAGAGCTTGTCTTTACTGAGATGAGAGGCCTAGAAAGCGGTCCGACGCTTGAAATGCTCGAGCAGCTCTACGGCATTCTGAATGAACAAGCAAACCAGATCGACGAGTGGAGAGAAGCTGTTATCAAGCTGCTTTGCCAGTCACTGATTGACGAAGAGGCGGAAGCAGAGGTCACCGGCGAGGAGTTCACGGATTCGACCAAGATCCAGGAGGAACTCATTGTCTATGTGCAAATCTTGCGTGCTGCCATCGCCGATCGCCAGGAAGCCATCTCAGGCCTTGGTAATGCACTGGTCAAACACGAGACAAGAGTCTCGCTTGCTGCCGCTGAGGATGGCGAAGGCCCAGCCCCAGAGAAGCTCCTTGCTCTTTATCGCCTCAGGGACGAGGTGAAGCCCTCACCAGACAAGCATGGCTCCCTTCGCCGCGTCATTGCGGATCTTCGAGCCATTGCCTCACGACTACCAAAAGATGGCACTGGCGGCCGGGCAGGCACCGAGCGTGAAATTGTATACCGACAGATCAGAGCCACTCAGGCACACATCACCTCTCAGACCAAGGCTGCAACGGCGCTAGAGCGCGAAGTTGACCGATTCACAAATGCCATGAACGCCAGAGTTGAATACTATCGCCAGCTGCAAGCTGTTTCCGATAGCGTCGCCCCTTACGAGGGCCCGAATGACGACCAGGCCATATCGGCTTGTGTAGTGAACGAGGAGAGATACCATAACAAGCTCGACTCGGTCAGGGCAAAGCATCGATACTGTGAGTGCAACGTGGCCTAGCTTATGCGGCTTTCTCTGACCAATTGATCTTTTAGTACTTAATCTCAAATCCGAAGGCGGTCAGTCTAACGAGCCTCGGTGGTGCATCATTTGCCAGGCATATTTCACGACGGGCATCCTGACGATTTGTGGTCACGAGTTCTGCAGAGATTGCTTGAAGCAATGGTATCGAGCACACCATAACTGTCCCATGTGCAAAAGGAAGCTCCGGCTCACTGAGCTCCATGATATTACTCTCAAGCCCAGGGAACTAAAAATGCACGAAGACACAGCAACCGGCCCATCGCCTGAAGGCAGGAAAAACCAGGCCGTCAAGACTAGCGGTATCTACTCCCATTTCAGCTCCGAAAAGCTTGCTCAGATCAACGACGTGGAACTAGCCTCCTTGTCTTTCGGAACAAAGGTCGACACACTCGTACGGCATATTCTCTGGTTGAGGGAATCGGACCCCGGTGCCAAGTCCATCGTCTTCACCCAGTGCGCACAGCCGGACCTACCCACCCCATGGGGCATTCGCTGACATTGCTACAGGTACAAAAGCTTTCTTGAAATTCTAGGCGCGGCCTTTGATCGCTACAAGATTGGATTTTCTACTATTGACCGGCCCAACGGGGTTACGAGATTCAAAGAGGATCCGGGTGTTGAATGCTTCATGCTCCATGGGCGGGCCAATTCAAGTGGTCTCAACCTTGTCAATGCCAGCCACGTCTTTCTGTGCGAGCCGCTGCTGAACACGGCGCTCGAGCTGCAGGCGATTGCTCGAGTCGACCGAATTGGCCAGAAGAACGAGACCACCGTATGGCTTTATCTGATTGAGGGCTCGGTGGAAGAGTCCATCTACAACTTGTCAGTGAAGCGACGTATGGAACACATGGGCCAGAGTTCCAAAGGAAAATCGAAGGAGTCCACTCCGGAGGTCCAAGAGCCCACTCTAGAGGCTGCCAACACCCTCGAGCTGGAGCAGGCGTCTCTGAACCGCCTAATGAGCAAAGATAAGAACGCGGGCGAAGCGGTCGCAGCGGAGGACCTCTGGGAGTGCCTATTTGGGCAGGTATCGCGGCGAATCACTTCGAGCGTCACCAGTGTAATCACTCAGGAGGAGGATGACTGATGAGGCCGTCCATGTACTTGACCATAAGAGGGCCGTATACTGAGTTGAGTCGTATTGAAGACCATGCGCCAACGTAAGACATGAGGCGTCTGGAAGGATCGATTTTGGGAACACAGAGAGGCATCGGCAACATTTGCGTATAAGTTTCGTGTGTCTGAGCACAGATATGATGAATCGCGGCTTTAGCGAAACACATTAATTAGGTAAATTATAGGGTGGACGGCTGGTTTCTTGAGAATTCTTGAGTCATTGGACCCTGATAGATACACATCAAGAAAGAGACGATTTCTGAAATTGTTTACGGTGTCGTTGCTGGAACCCAGGTCGAGTCAAGTCCAGTAAGGTGCATCCATCCGGCCCCGAAGGGAATTGGTGGCTCAGGGGCTCCGGCACAGCTGGCACCAGCCGTTGCGGGGACCTGGTTGGGGAGAATCAAGTCTTAATCGAGCCCCCTAGGAGCTGACGGACAGCCGCCAGCCAGGACACCTGTAGATCGTACAACATTCCAACAAAGTCCTTTACAACCCCGCCCGAACACCAAGGTTGCATTCGAGAAGCCTTGCCATGACTTGAAGGACCGCCAACTGCCTCTAGGCTATACACAACAACCATTGCATCCCAGATGCACCAGCCGTACCCCTTCCGCCAACATGTATAGGTCTCGAGGAACTGCCCCTCTGGGGGGTGGCATCCTTGGCGCTTTGAAGGCCACAGAGATGTTGGATTCAAGACCGACACTTCCAGCTGGTTAGAACATGCCATTCCTGTTTCACGAGACGAGGGACAAGCTGACAATGGACAGAAATCCTCGTTGCGATCTTGGACTACCTCCCCGTGGCAGACCTGATGCAGGTTGCTCGAGCGTCTCGTCGAATGCAGGAGATGGTATACGATGATACAAGATGGGTGGCCCGATTGAAGAGCATGGGCTGCTGGGACGAGCAAGAGGCGAGACGCCGTTTCGAGGATGCTGTGAAGAGAAGACGGGAAGCGGCCGAACGCGCAGCGAACGCAGCCAACAACCAGCCAGGCGCTGCCGCGGGCCATGCGGCACTGAAACCGACGAGTACGACCCTTTTTGATGCCACAGTCGAGGAAGCGCGCCGGAATCGTCAGTCGGTCGCCGCACCTCCCATTGACGGCTTTGAGCGAATGACGGTGGGACCGCCTACATCCAAAGATCCGTTCAAAGACCCAGAGGCACTGTTGGACGTGATCAAGAATGTGAAGAGCGTGAGGGGATATGCGAGGGAAGAGTACGGGAAGATCTACGGCGCGCTGGCGCCCTTTTACTTCGACCTGGCCAGGGCGAAGAGCCACACGGATCCCATTGTATTCCAGGTGTTTCGGGATCCTGAACGGCAGGCGAGGATGCTGTCAAACCTGCAGACGTTTGCAAAGAGCGATTGGGCGCAAGGGTGGAACCAACGAGAGGATCGACTGATGACCATGACGAGCATTTTCGAGAGCGCGGTGCTTCGAGAGTTCGAGCAGGGTTACGAATTCTGGGACGTCGACGGCAGGATGAAGCGGTACGCGCATGTGCTGCACGCGCTCAACGGCGGCAACGCAGGAACGGAGCTGTTTGTACAGAAGCACCCCATTTTCAGCGACCGCGACGTCTTGACGGCGAACGCAGTGGACTGCATCGACCGGCTCAACCCGGAAGACGTCAACTTGGAGCCGTCACGTGCGTTCTTTGAGATGCTGCTGCAGAAGATGAACGAGCAAGCGGGGGTTATCGAGCGTATATTCGCCAACCCGGACGTCGTGTTTTGGGAACTGATGGAGAAGATCAGGGAGGACACCATCATGGACTACATCACACCCTTATTCGACGCCACGCATGACCGGAATCGGCTTTCGTACTTGAAGGCTGTGGCGGGGGTTTTTGAGCAAGGCATGCTTTTCTTCCAATCGTTGGCAGTGCCGAAGGCTTTCAAGGGGAGTGTCGAGGAGAAGGCAAAAGAGATGATGCTGAGGGTGTTTGAACCGCATCTCGACTTGTACCTGCAGGAAGAGCTCGATTTCTTCACCCAACAGGCCGAGACGGAGGTGGCGGAGTGGGAGAAGAAGCTTTCGGACCAGGACGCCTCGGTCGAGTCGTTCTACATGAGCAACTTCAACAGGCAGGCGGACAAGAAGGACTTTCTGAGCTCCTTCAAGAAGGTGGTCATGATGCCGGTCACCGCCCTACCCTCCTTTGGGACTTCGGCAGCGAAACCCACGACGCCAAACGGCACGTCTGGCGTGTCGCCGCAGCCGTCCAGACCGCACACACCCAGTCTTGCGCCTGGCGGCGTGGACAGCAGCGGCCGGCTCAGCCCGCTCCCCGAAAAGGCACCCACTGATGAGTTGGCGGCCAAGGCCGCGCTCATGGCGTCGCGTATGGAGGGTATCAAGTCGCTATTCAGCATCGAGGTAGCCCTCAACCTAACACATACCGCCAAGAGGAGCATGTCGCGGGCGTCAAGCTTCATCAAGCTAGGGGGCCAGTACGGCGAGGAGGCTCGGGAGCAGTGCGAGACCATCTTCGTGGTCATGCTCCGCATCCTCGGCAACCGGCACGTCAGGCCGGGCTTCGACAAGGCCGTGGAGCACCTATCGCACTACAACCCACGTGAAGTCAGCGACCACAGCCAGTCGGGAGTGGCGCCGCTCGTGACCTTCATCGAGCTCGTCAACGTGGGCGACCTCATCTCGCAGATGATTGACGTGTTTTACGAGCAGCAGCTGGCGGGGCCCAAGATCGCCGACAAGAACGACTTCCTCGACCCGGCGGGCATCGCCAAGAAGAAGTGGGAGCAGATGCTCGACGAGAGCGTGGCGGCGGGGCTGAACAAGGGCATCGACGTGCTCATGGACGAGGTCGAGTACCTCCACGGCACGACGCAGCAGCCGACCGACTACAACCCGGAGGAGACGGGCGGCATCCTCGCGGACCCAGGCCCGACGCAGACGGCGCAGCGCATCACGGAGCTCGTCTCGTCACACACGCGCATGCTCGTCGGCAGCACCGAAAAGTCCATGCTCGACGTCTTCAACGGCGAGGTCGGCCTGCGCCTCTTCACGGCCGTGTGCAAGCACCTCAAGCGCCAGCGCGTCAGCACCCAGGGCGCCATCAAGCTCATCGCCGACATGAACCTGTACTTTGAGTACATCCGCACCCTCAAGAACCAGGACCTGCTGGCCTACTTCAAGGCCCTGCGCGAGCTGAGCCAGATCTACCTCATCGACCCGCGCCACGCCAAGGAGATGGCCACCATCATCGCCGACGGCGACCGCTTCGAAGGCGTCTTCCGCGCCGAGGAGGCCTACGAGTTCGCCCAGCGCCGCGCGGATTGGTACCAGGTCAGAAAGGACGTCGAAAGGGCCATGTACGGCATGGAGTGTTCCTTGATGTAGTCGCCGGACTGGTCACAGAGACGGCGGGAAGGGGAGACTGGAGACTGAAGACCGGACGATGCCACGATAGCCGTTCTCTCTGGCTAAATTTTGATCTTCTTTTTTTTTTAAATTTTTTTTTTTGATATCTGGAGTACCAAAATAGACCTCTTCGGAGATATGGAGGCCCTTGCTCACTAGCCCGTGCTATTACTGTACATACGGAGAAGAAGAAGAAAAGAATACCCCCTCCCCTTTTACCCATTGACCCCTGTGTACCATAACGCCTCTAATGCTACCTGCTTTTTTCTGTGTAATCAGATTTGTGATGGAAAGAAAGCCAACGATCATTGGCCAAAGTTCAGCTTGCGCGCGACCTTGGAACCCCTGTCCTCGTCCACGACGCCGGGCCGGCGCTTCAGATCCGCGCCCATCTTGTCCTCGCCGCCGCCCTTTCTTGGGAGGTCCTCATTGCGCGTGGGCTTGGGCTCGGTGCGCCACCAGTTGTGCCTCAGCATGTCACGTGCGGTGATACGCTTCCTGGGGTCGAGGATGAACGTCTTCATAAGCAAGTCGACACCCTCGGGGCCGACCGTGCCGAACATGGCCTGGTAAAAGTCCTTGCCCTTGACGGGCTCGGCGTCGTCGGGTACGGTGTAAGCGGGCAGCCTTGTTACTCCGGGCCAGTTGTCCTCGGTCGGGGTGCCGATGGCGCGACAGATGAGGGAGATCTGCTGGACCTCCGTCTCGGAGGGCATGTAGGGCGCGCGGATGATGAGCTCGGCGAAGACGCACCCGACGCTCCAGACGTCGACGGCGCCGCTGTAGTGCTTGGCGCCGAAGAGAAGCTCGGGTGGGCGGTACCACCGAGTGATGACCTGGTTCGTCATGACCTGGTACGGATCGGCAAAGCTCCTGGCGAGACCGAAATCGGCTAGCTTCACCTCGCCGTCGGCGGCGATGAGCAAGTTGTTGGGCTTGATGTCGCGATGCAAGACGAAGTTCTCGTGGCAGAACCATACGGCGCGGGTGAGCATGCCCATCCAGGCCTTGATATCGGCGGCGCCGTAGCGGACGCTGGCCGTGTCCTTGATGAGCATCTCGAGGTCACCGAGGGGCAGGTACTCGAGGACCAGGTTGAGGTTCTGGTCCTTTGAAGAGAAGACGGACAGCAGGGAGATGATGTTGGGGTGCTGCAGCTCCTGGAGGTGCTTGAGCTCGCGTACGGCGTCCGGGGCCATGCCTTCTTGATATTCCTTCTGGACCTTGATCTTTTTTATGGCGACGAGGGACGAGGTATTTGAGCGCAGGTGGCCGAGGAAGACGATGGCGTAGGTACCCTCTCCGAGTTTCTTACCTATGGGGTGATTCGGTTAGAGATGCCCATCCTGTCGCGCGGAATCCAGCAATTCATGGAGCACTAACCTTTGACGTATTGCTTCTTCTCCTCTTCGTTCATCTGCTCAGCGAGGTCCAGGGTCGGCGCCGTGGCCGACACAGGCGCCGCCGTCTTTTCCTTTGGGGGCTGTGGGGTGCCATTGCCCGAAGAGACCTGAGCGGAGGAGATATTACGGAAAGGAGAACCAGTCGGGCCCGCCGGTTTGAGCGCATCGGTCGCGCGCACGACAAGGGGTGATGCCGACATCGTGGTTTGGTCGAGACAGATGGTGGTCACGATAGAGAGTGTTCGAGGTTGATGGAGGGACAAGGCGGCGGGATGAAGATAGCCTTGTGGAAGTTGTGGCATGTGATTGGTCGAAAGCGCCACAAGCTCAGCCAAGCCACAGGGGAAGGGGCGTTCTGTATGCCCAAGTGTGGGATCTTCGATTGGGTCGATTACATCAGCGCAATATTGCTACAGTATGCACCTTTCGAGAATGCGCTTTTTGGGACCAAACTTATTGCTTGAAACCCACAGTCCAGCAAGAGACCTCCGCCATGCCCTGTCTGTGATCGGAACGACGGAGAACGTGCTAATCCTGTATGATTTACTTTGGCACAACACCTCCATCACGCATCACCTACTCTCGTCTCTCCGACCATTCGCAGACACTTCTGGACCTCATACATGTTGACCAGGACTCACCATCGAGGCGCATACGAGCTCTGCGACCTTGCGCCTTCTAGTACGTAACGCGACACGCAGAGATCACGAACTGACGTGGACACACTGGCGTGGGCATGGGCGCGGGTTGGTTTGCGGCGGAACCGATCCCGAAAGTACTAAAAGAAACTGCTGTCAACCCGTTGAAGCACACCTTTTGAATAGAGTGCGGCGGTGCAAACGACCTGACGTCGACTCGAATGGGTCCGCGGCGGTGCGCGGTACACGTGTAGTGATGACCGTGGTGTTGGTCCGGAGCGGACATGGTTGTTCCCCGTCTCTCCGAAGGTGCAATGCTGCCCCATGGGTGACATGCACAATGAGTTCAGGGCTGGATCCTTCCCGCCCGCCTCCCGGCCGCGCTTCACTTGGGTTAAAGTACCTCGAGCACCTGGGGCAAAAAGAAAAAGACAAAAAAAAAAGCAGGGGGTAGGGATGGTGGTTGAGACCTTGGCGCTTGCTGAAGTTCCTCCCCGATCGTCAGATCCGTACACTTGGTGTTCCCTGATATAGCCAGAGACTGAAGTCGCAAAGGAGACTGGAAAACCTGAGAACCCCAAAATTTCCTCCTCTTGGCGCTAGTCTTAGGGTCTCAAGCCGGCTTGACTTACGGCGAGTTCGAGCTTGCGAAAAGATGTCCCTCGGGGCGTCAATGCTCCCGCCTACGTCATCATTGCGGCGGTTCCTCCAAGACCAAAGACATGGTACCCCCACAACGCGCCGTCGACTAGGGCGGGTCCGAACGGGCAACCGGAACCTTTCACAAGTGCCGATCGATTCCATGACATTGAGACACAAGAAAAGTCTCATCCTTGACAGCTAGTGGGACAATCAATACGCGGTAGTACGCAGTAGTGCAGCACGCAGAGAAAAGCGAGTGCGCCCGACCACAGCCCGGACCAGGCGGGCCACAACCAGCCATAAGCAACCAGGGCGCAACGGGGACGGGGCGCCGAGGTCTCTCTTAAGTCCGTGACTGCGACCCGGGCCACGCGCTCTCTCCTCTTGTCGCATTCTTCTCTCGTTTTCATGACTGATGATCAGGCACCGCCCGATCTTTGACGTACGCAGACTTCTCGCACGCACAGGCACCCGGGTCTTCATTAACCCTGCAGTACCTCGCGAAGTTCGGTGGACTCGTTCGTGAACCATCTCAACCACCCTTTTCTCCTCACCTGGAAGCGGCCTGTGCCACACCTTGTTTTATGGTCTGCTTTCTTGCGGTCTTGTCATTCCCGATCAACAATATCCACTAGGCAAAAACACACGTTATTTCTGGTAAGTAGCGACTACTGATCTAGTCCGCTTTTCCTTCCTCGTCATGTTGCGTCACCACTACATACACATACACATTCTCCCTCTCTCTCTCTCGCTGGTGTTGTGGCGGGTTGAGAAACCCCTTGCCCCCCCCCCCTTTAACCACCTGTCACTCGAACTTTTAACTTTTTGTGTCGTGAACATCTTGGCGAACTCAACTTACACCTCGAACAGAATACAGCATTCCAATACAACATTACGCCAAAATGAGGATATTATCATACTGGGTACGTTCCGTTTCCTGGACCACCCTCTCACTCGCCCGTCCAGCTAACCATGATGCCCAGATCTTCCCCATCATATCAGGCCTCGTCTGGCTTGGCATGCTTCTCGGCATGCTCCTTTACTGGATCATTGACACCAAACGCGTCGTCTACCCGTCCATGACCCCTCCGCAATCCATCGCCTACATCAGCGACGTCGGCGCCTATTACCTCAAGCCCCTATTCATCACGGGCTGCGTCGTCACCACCATCTTCCTCGACCTCTCCTTCTTCTCCGACCGCTGGCTTCGCCACCGTGGCCGCCTCGTGCCCAACACCTCGACCGGCGAGAAGGTCCTCTACGGCTTCACCATCTTCTTTGCGCTCGTCGGAACCGTCGGGCTCATATGCCTCAGCATATTCGATACCTACCGTCACAAGAACCTCCATCTTCTGTTTCTGCTGCTATTCATGGGCGGCTACCTGCTGTCCGCTATCTTCATCTGCTGGGAGTACCAGCGCCTTGGCATCAAGTACCCCGAGCACAACAGCCTCGCGGCCTCGTTCTGGATTAAGCTCGTCTTCATCCTCGTCGAGATCGTACTGGCCGTTGCCTTCATCGTCTGCAATTTTAAGAGTGTTTACAACGCCGCCGCCATTCTCGAATGGGTCGTCGCCTTCATCTTCTCATTCTACATCTTCTCTTTTACTGTCGACCTGTTGCCCGCGGCCAGGACGGGGAACAAATCGAACCGATTCGCGAAGCCTGGGAGCATGCGCGAGTGGAACGCTGGCCAGGCTGGCCAGCCGCGCTTTTAGATGCGACGACTGTGATGCTGTGTGTAGAAACGAAGGAAATATATTGATAAAAGCCAGGGGGGCAAGGTGCAATGGGCTGTGTACGGTGGTACACCATAATCATGCGTAATGGACTTGGGTGCGAAACGCATCCGCATATCACGGGGACACTATGAGAAGCCGGTGTTTTGGCGTATCGAGATTCCCTATCTGCTGAGACTTCCGAGTCTCTCTTTTGATCTTTATTGTTTTGTGCAAAGGGTAGACAATATACCATATATCTTCAACAGTTTTCTTGCATCGGCGTTCGCTTCACCTGGGCCCATCACAAGTTATGTATGTACATGCAAGGGCGGCACCTGACCTCACCTCGTCGCATATAGATGTTACCCTGCGCCTGGCGAAAGATCAGAGCCAATGGGCCAGCAGCATGATCAGCCACCGTCTGGGAATCGAGTAACACGAGCACAGCAAGAACGAGCTTATAATTTGTTCAACCCTACAATCATCTTCACGTGTCGCCATATTATATGAGATACTACTGAACGAACTAAGCCCACCAACAGATGCAGGTCTGACAAAATTACAGTTATTACACATGGACCAAAACTCATACTGCTTCTCGCCAATCCTACCAACACCACGCGCAACCGGAAAACTGCTTCTCTCCAAACATGAAACCTAGATCAATGAACCCGTGTACGAACCCGTGTACGCCGACCCGTCAAAAGTGTAAACCCCTGTCCTCAGTACCTATTATATAATCTCACGGAACCGCGAGTCCCGTGTCGGGCTGACGCTCTTGTGCAGGCCAGTGTCCCGAATAGGCAACGGCGGCGAAACAGGCCCCTCGAGGTCGTCCCTTGCCTCGACGAACCGCTCCGACCCGCTATCCGAACTGACGGGACTCACATCCCGCGATCCCCGCGTTCTGTCCCCGCCATGCCCGACATCCCCAGGCTTGCCGGCGATGGCGACCTCTCTCATGCTGGCCGACCGCACGTCGAGGCTCGTCGCGCTCTCATTGGCGATTCGCGTGAGCGCCACGCCGCCAACGAACCCGCGCTCGTCGGCGTTCTCGCCCGCTGAAGAGCGACCCCGTGGCCGCGAGAAGCGTGACTTGAGCCACTCCTTCATCTTGTTCGTCGGCGACCCGCTCTCGCTCGGCGACCGGGGGTTGTCGCTGTTCGAGGCCTCCCTCTGCGTGTTGATGGTGGGCTTGATCCGGTTTGTGCGGCGGGAAACGGAGGCATCGTGGTCATCGCTCGTCGGGGAAGGCTCATTGGATTCACCTGCGATGGTCGAGTTGCCCGGCAGGATCTCCGGGCCCTTCGACTTGCGCTTCTCTTCAGCCTTTGCAGCCTTCTCTTCCTCCTTCTTAGCCTTGAGCTCTTGTTTCTCTCTGTGCCTCCTCTCCTTATCTTCTTGCTTTTCCTGCTCTACGCATGTGTTAGAATTGGATGGCGTAGAGCAAGGACCGAGATACTTACCAATGACTTTGCGGTTGATCTCTTTGATCTCTCTGTCGCGCTCCTTTTGCTTCGCTTCATCCCTCTTCTTCGCTTCTGCCTCCGCTCTCAAAAGCTCTTGGCGCTCTCGCTCAATAGCGGCTTTCTCATTGATTTCATCAAGCACCGGCTGCACCCTCCTGGTTGCGATCTCGTCAACGTCCGCAGGATCCATGAACATGCCACCCCCTATGTCAATCTTGCCCCTGTTCACATTGGTTGACTCGTGTCGGGCAAGCGCAGCGACTTGGGCCTTGGATTCCCAATCACTATGGGAACTCGGTCGCGCCATGCCAGTTTCGGCCGATATCTTGTCGTCCATGTTCTGGAGACTGGCTCTGACATTCCTTTGTGCAGCAGCCAGCAGCGCCTCGCGATCCTTGGTTCGCTTTTGTTCGTCGACCTTCGTCAAGTTGGAGGAAAAAATAGACATCTCCCTTCGGATGCGCTCGGACTGCTCTCTATCGTCGTTAATGTCGCCATCGCTAGAAGCCCGCCGTCTCAGTTTTCCCTTCATAGTAAACCTGCGTTGAGGCTGAGCTGGTTTGCGATTGCCATAGTATTCCTGGTAGTCTCGATTGCGCTGGTGTTCCTCGTGCAATTTCGACAGACGCTCTTGAGCCAGCTTGTACGCTGCTTCCTGAAGATTAACATAGGGTCTTGGCTGGTTGTCATCCGAGACGGCCTCCTCCGAGTCCTGGTGGGCTTGACGGGCTTGGTCAACCATCTTTTGCTGGTGGCTGTACATTTTCTTGGCCATGGCTACGGCTGAGGCATGCAGCACGTCGGCTCTCTTTTTCTCATCGGCTTCTGGGCCTATGGCGGGAGAAGAGGTGAACATGTTGCGAGGCAGGTTCGTGTAAGGCACAGAGCCGGCCGCGTTGGTGGGGGATTTTGGCTTCATCGAAGGACCATGAGCTGCTGTGGCGGCACTCAAGGCGTTGGCAGCTGCTTGAGACTCCCCAGGATAAGACTCCTTGGGGACGGGGGTTGACTTGGCCCGTGGTCTTGTTCTTCTTGTCCCCGGCATGGCACTTTGAGCAGCCGAAAGAGAGCCAAGGCCTTTGGTCAAGGTCGAGGTGCTGTGAGCAGGTTGTCCGACAGCGCGGCTTTGTTTGAAAGCCTGGTTGGCAGCGCTGCTTCCCCAGGATTCGTGGGCAGACTGAGCCGGTGTCGTGTTGGTCGTCGCTTGTTTCCTTGCCGATGCCGATGCTAGTAGTGCAGCCTTTGCGCCGGCGGAGCTCGAATTGGGTTCCCAGGTAGGTGCCATCTTGTAATCCTTTGCGATCATGGCGGCTGTGGAGGCAGAGGTTGACTTTTCGGGTTTCCAGAGTTCAATTGATTTTTGGTTCGCCCAGCCTAGGGACGCGGCTGCTCCGGCAGCGGCTCCGTCAGGTGGTAGACCGGGGGATGGGAAGCTGGGGAGATCCCGCGGGTTGGCGTACTTTAATCTGCCCGAATGGTCTGCTATATACAAGGAAACACGGTATATGATTAGCAAAAGAAAAAGACGTTGTTTTATCCGGCACCAAGGCTCGTATTCACGGGTAAGGTATGTTTCAGTACCTGTTGTCGGCACCTGATGCCGTGTTTCCGCCATGGTCGGCTGCTGCGGCTGCCTCGGTGTCTTGGAGCTGGGTTGCATCATCAGCCAGCCCGGTGCCGGCTTGGTGGTACCGGTACACTTGACTTCCCACTTTTCTTCTGCAAAGAGGCTCCTATTCAACGGCGAGTGACGAGGGTAGATGGGATGTAAGTAGTGTACAATGTACAGGGGAATGAGAGTGAAATGTGGGAAGCCGCAGCGATGTACAGCTTACACGGAACGGGAGAGGTGGACGCGTGGGCGGGTGGGTTAACAAGGTCCCCCACTCAATCTTATTTCTGGCGTTGCCCTGGTCTGTACTGCAGAAGCGACGAACTCGTATCACCGAGTGTCAAGAACTTATGCCGGGGGATATCGTCAGAGGATGCGGGAGTTACCTAGACGATCAAAGACCCTGGACAGTGTAGTGCTGGAAGAACAGGGCATGACACAGGGGCGCGGGCGGACCCTCAAAACGAGGGAATAGGAGTTATATCATTGAACGAGAAACACATTTCGGGAGGTGGAGGGTGGGCAGTGCGAGCGCACGATGAGGTATGCTTCGGCTGATGAGCCGGTCAGTAATGGTGACACGGCGTGCGCAGCTTAGTGCTGGTGGCTAGTCATAGTGAGCATCAACGACGCCGCGCCATACGTCATGCGGGGTCGTTTGCATCCGTTTGTGGCCTAGTGTTGTCGAGCTAGCTTTATACCCCTGTCAACATCCACCACCGCATCCCATCCCATCCCCAACCATGGACTCTCTCCACTGGGGTTTCCCTTTGCGAACGACGTCCCAAAAGCTGGTTGTGTCGGCATAGCCCATCGTCCGCTCCTTTGTGGCTTCGGCCCAACACCCGCCCGTCTCTCAGGACGGACAGTCCGGACCCTGGTCACGCTGAGTGGCAGACCACGTTCTGGACACCGTATTGGGCAATGGGTAACACCCGAAGTTGGGAAGACTTGCGCTAGCCCTAGCCTGATAACGGGACTCTGTGCGTGTCAGTTGAGTACTTCGGATCTGCATCGTCACCGACAGCGAAGCCCGAGACGCCGCGATGATGGCAACGGTCAATGGTGAGGAGGGTCAGAGACACCACCATATCCGAAAAAGCGAGACCGCCCAGAGATACACTGAAAGACAGGTCTGACTTTTGTTTTTGTTCTTTTGGTTGTCTTGCTGCAGTGCTGAGGCTCATCATTCGACGGACGGAATGATGTACAGCCAGCCGCTCCTCGGATGGATGCTGGCTGTGTTCGGCAGCTTTGAGCGTGGCTTCCAGACCCCTGCCAAATATAACCCGGCTTGAGACGATAAGCCAGCGGAGCCCGACTGCACAGATGCGTTCGATTTATCCGATATCATGGAAACGACACCTGTGAGCCGAAATCTTGGAACCCGCTCAGTCCACAGGTCGGAGCAGCGCTTTGATGGAGCCACGGTGATGTTATCGATTGGAGATCCATATAGGCTAAGCTCAGCTCGCGCAACCCAGACCGCTGCGGCAGAGCGCACAATTTCAAGTCGCAGATCCCTCTCAGGTAACAAGAGATACCATCCGTGGGCGACATCAGAAGTCCTCCACCCGGTTCTTAAGCTTTTTCGGGACGTGCAGGGATCACCCGAACCCCGGTCAAGCATCCTAGCCTATCAACCTGACAATGACACAGGGACGGAGATTGACAAATGAGGCTGGACGGGCTGGACCTGACGGTGGGCTGAAGAGGAGGTCCACCTATCTTTCTCTCTGGATATGCCAAATCATGGCGTCGGCTCCTCCTCTTCGCTCACACATCTCACTCCCAGTCTCTGCTACCTAGGTACGTACGAAACACACACGCCAGCAACCCAAGACGCCAAAACGCTGCCCGCGCTGTCCGACTGCCAGTCTCCAGCTGTTGACCGCTGACTCCTGGTTTCTGCACCACCGTCGCCCCGCCCCCCCCCCCCCCCCCCAAAGCGACTCTAGTACGAAGTTTCTTTGTTGGCCATGGACAACAACGGCATAACCTCAGTTCTGAACTTCCGTGACGTCGGTTCCACGGTGAACAAATTTCTTGGACGCAGGTACGTCTCTGTCTGAAACCACACAGCGCCTTGAGGCACGCAAGCTGATTCTCTCGTGTGTCTATCCAATAGGGTTGTCCGAGAAGGCCAGTTGTTCCGGTCAGCAAGACCAGGTATGTTTTGAGGTCTCGTAGCGCGTTCTTATCCGTCTACTCACAGGCTTGACAACTCTAGATGATGCCTCTCTAGAAGACAGGAAGCGTCTTCGAGAGGATCTGGGCATTAAGGCGGTGATAGACTTGCGCACAAAGTAAGTGCATGTGCAACCCCAAGACTCCCCTTCGCCCTTGGAATGCCAGAACCCGCATGCCAGATCAACAGCTGACGCCATCCCCAGGACCGAACACGTCAAGCAGGCAAAAAAACGCGAGGCCGATCTCCAAGTTCCCGCCTTGCTGCAGTCCAATGCTGCGCTAGCCGTGCCAGTCCAGATCCCGGGCCTAAAGTATCACGAGATCAGAGTCACGGGCGGGGACTTTGAGCGGTTCTTGCTGAAGCAGCTGTCTTGGTGGAGTTTTTGGTAAGAGTACTCGGCTTCTATTTTTCCTCCAGAAAGGCTGACGCCAACTGAAAGCCGCCTCATCGTCCTCTTCCTCTTGGGTTATCGCAATCAAGGCATCTCCGTCCTGGCTAGAGAGGTGATGGTGCCACGTGGCCTAGTACGCCTAGGCCTCGATACTCTGGATCAATCCGGTGAAGAAATCGCCAAGGTACGAGTGAGCGTGGTGACAGTGATCTGTCCCAATTGCTAACAAGCAAATCAGGCTCTCAAGGTCTTCCTTGACCCGTCAACAACACCTACTCTGGTTCACTGCACACAGGGCAAGGACAGGACAGGGCTGATTGTCACTCTGGTGCTGATGACACTCGATGTGCCGCTTGAAGCCATCGAGTATGACTACATGCTGACCAGTGGTGCGCTCGAATCCGAGAGGGAAGATAGGCTGGCCGAAATGAGAGAGATCGGCCTGACGGACGACTGGTTCGAGACAGCGCCTGACATGATCGTGCGAACCGCTCGCCACATCAACGGTGTCTATGGGGGGATCGCGGGGTACTTGGACAAGATCGGATTCGGTCAGGATGATCGCCAGAGGCTCAGAGAGCATTTGCTTTACTGATCTTGATCGCGTGGTGCAAGGTGCGAGATGTGCCGGTCCACCAGAATTATTCCCTGGCAGATATCAATCACTGGCCCCCACCCATCTAGTGTGTGCGGTGAAACGTTCGTCTCTCATTTCTTCGTGAACCGACCCTGCATCCAGCATCGGTACATCTTCAGCTTGCGGGCTCGGTTTACGAGCATGCGTCTGTCGACGCCCAGGTCATCGACGATGAACTCGGCCTTGGCGCCTTCCGACGTCTCTTGCGTCTTGCCGGTCCAAATTTGTTCGAGCTCTTCCTTTTCGAAGAAGTAAACGCGGGTACCGTCGCCGCGCACGTAAAAATTCTCGTCGAGGTAACGACCTTTCTTGAACCGAACCTGGGCAAGATCTCCTCTTCCATAGTCTCGGAAGCAGACCTGGCCGCCTGGCTTAAGTAGACGGTAGACATTGGCAACCGCCTTATTCCACTGGCTGGGGGCCAAAGCCGAAAAGATGAAGATGAGGATAGCAACGTCAACGGAACCCTCCTCGAGACCGGGCGGGAGCTCATCGCTCGTAACGTCCCAGACGTCCGCCTGCATGTGGTCTTGGTTGTAGGACTCATGGGTCCGCATGACCTCTACGGCCTGCTTCGAATAATCACAGGCATGAACCTTAAGGCTCGAGTTCTTGTTGGACGCGAGAATAGGAAAAGCGGTGTTACCCGCACCAGCACCGATTTCAAGGATCGTGACACTGCCAGCATCCTCCCTGGTCACCTCGGACAAGATGGGGAATTCCTGCTGCAGCCACTTGCGGTTCTTGAAAAAATTGGCCGTGTTGTTCTTGTAAAACAGATCCCACATCCTCGCTGGGTTATTGTTGAATCTGTCTGACGAGTTTTGTTAGTCAAATGTGCATAGAGGATGTGCTAAACAAAACAGTGGGTTTTTAAAGTGGTGTTGTCAGATGGGAGCGAAAGACTATAGGAAGAAGTTTTCATCATAGGATTCAGATGAACTATGCGATTGTGCTGGAGTATCATCATAACACCAGGGGGGGTTGAAATAGGCAGATTGCGAGGGAATAGAAACTTACTTTTATCAAAGTCGGAGACCGGAGACTGCCGCTGCATTTCGTACTGCTGCTCAGCATACTCTTTGTATGCATCGTCAGTCTCGACATGGTCCCAGGCGTTGAACTCGAAGACATTATCCTGCTCGCTGAGCAGGCGACTGCCAAACTGGAACGGATCGCTCCTCTTTTGGTTGTACTGGGGGTCGTGAGATCTGTGAGGCGGCTGCTCCTTTTGACCGGTCGGCTCAGACACCTGAAGGTCAGCCGTCTTCTCGACGAGAACTTGCTCGTCCGCTCCCAGGAGGACTTCTCCAGCTGCGAGGGAAGCCATAGTTCTAGTGTAAAGCCACCAGACAGCTTTTGCGCGGGTAGCACACGGATTCTCAGGATCTCCGATCTTGTTGACAAGGAGGGAGTGATTGAGAATGAAAAGGAACTCGTAAATTTTCTTCCCGCGGAAGTTTTTGTTCACGAAAAAACACGGCTGGTGGGGCCAATCTTCGGCGGGATGAAGAGCCGCCGGCCGTTGCAGCCAATCAGGCGGGGGGCAGCTACCCCGTTGACTGGCACGCCAGGCGCCAGGTTGGGTGAATTGAGCAGGGAGCTCAAGGAGCGGTACGTACTGCCCACCGAGAGGACCGTAGTCCGCGAAGAGGCAGCCAGGCGCAGTCTACCTACCTCCACATTGATACCAGCGGCCATCAACGTCTGTTCGAACGCGCAACGATTACCACGACCGGCCTGATCGTACAACTCGGAACTGCGCATCGAAGAACACCGGTCCTTGTACGCGCCGCTCGATATCCGAAGCCCACCGTCCTCCCACGACCTGTGACGATGGCCCCATCTCTTGTCCGCCCCCAGGGCCACCTGTCCCCGGTCGATGCCCTCGTGCTGGCCCAGAAAGCGCCAGCGATTCTGCAAAACAACCCGAAGGCGTTCTCATCGTCGCCGCTTCTATCCTTGTTCTCAGCGTCTGAGACACCCGAACTGTGGACAATCTATGAGAACCTTCTCCTTGCCTGCCTCCGAACGGGCGACAGCCCATCAGCACACCAATGCCTTGAGAGGCTGGTTATCCGCTTTGGGGACGAAAACGAGCGCATTATGGCCTTCAAGGGCTTGGTGAAGGAGGCGGAAGCCGACAACGATGGAGAGCTGGCGCAGGTGCTCATGGAGTACGAGACCATCCTCGGAGCCAATGCGACGAACATTGTTAGTCTTGTAACTTTTTGTACGAGCTTGTGGCAAACGCTGACTCTATGTAGCCCGTCGCGAAACGTCGGATTGCTCTTCTCAAGTCGACCGGCAAGATGTCCGAAGCTATTACAGCCCTCAACTCTCTGGTCGACTTCAACCCCACGGATGCAGAATCGTGGGCGGAGCTTGCCGACTTGTACCTTTCGCAAGGTCTCTACTCGCAGGCCATCTTCGCACTCGAGGAGGTGCTCGTACTGACCCCAAACGCATGGAACGTAGGCATCCCACAAAGTTCTCACTCGACTCTGACAATCGCTGATACCTACTAGATGCATGCACGCCTGGGCGAAGTTCTGTACATGGCAGCTTCTGCTTCTGAAGGGTCTTCACAACAGCAATTGGTCGAGTCGGTAAAGAGATTCAGCCGAAGCATTGAGCTATGCGATGACTACCTTCGGGGTTACTACGGACTGAAACTGGTGAGTTGTGTACCCAGTTAACGTCGAGAAACATGGCTAACAGCTAGCAAGGTCACGAACAAACTGATCAAGGAGCCTTCAAAGCCTTCGAGGCAAACGGACTCGGAGGAGTGGGGCCTTCCCGACGTCACGACGTTACAGAAACTCAATGAGCTGGCGACACAGAAGCTGGCAGATATTGTACGCCGCAATGGAGCACAGGAGAAGCTCTGGCAGGGTTACGACGAGTCGGAAGTAGCAGCGGCACGAGATTTGCTGTCAAGGGAGACGGCCGAGCTTGTGAGATGAACAACCTATTAGCCAGACACGGCGAGCAGACAACCTCACATTGGCAGGTCTCGTGATCAAGAGGTCACGTTGAAGAGCCACACCAGCACCCTTCATGCGAGGCATTGCCGAGTGGATCGCCGTTGCCGGCTCACGCTGGGGGCAGCAGGCAATCGGAACGCTCAAGCAACGTCCGTTAACCACGAGGATTTGTCTGCAACGTATCACCCCTGTGCCACTAGCCATGCCCAACTTTCCTTGGCCGGTCTGGTAGCCAATCGTGGACAAGTTGCCTAACTATAGCACATGAGGGCCAAACGAAGTGGGCAACTTTTATTTTGATTTTCTGTTCAGGCGCAATTCGGCCGTGAACCCAGGCCAAACATATGGAGAGGCTATCTGGCAATTGGGCTGGAATGGGAGCCAAGTTTTTTTTATCAGTTTTTGTAGAGTTCACGACGGACATGTTTCACACGGGGGCAGGGGCCGACGCCCGATGCCCTGCTAATGGAGACCAATTTTTACTCATTCCAGTTCCATCGTTCCCGTCGCGGCCGCACCCGCAGTCGTGCCCAATGGCGGCAAAAACACGATGCACTATGTTGCAGGACCGCATGTCATTCAGGGTTCCAGGCGTGCCGTTGGGAACCCGACGGGCTAACGCGGCCCACCGTATGCGCTGGCAGTGAGTCAGTGTCAGTCGATCCACGGATGGATCTTAGCAAGCTCAGGCACCATCATTCGACGCCCTAGCCATGCAGATCAGGATGGGACAGGCTCTCGAGAGGCCCGTCGGGCGCGACGAAGGCTTCATCGGGCTGGAGCATCGTCGAAAGGGACGATTGGCAGAACACATCGATGCCAATCAAATGGCGCCGACAAGATTGCGGTGTCACGTATATATCCGGGCAGTGCCGTATAAGTAAGCTCGAGGCAGAAACAAGCACTTACGCCGGTACCATATTTGACCGCCCCTGTCATCTCTGTGTTTTCAAGTCACCGGGCGCTAGAAACGACCAAGAAAACAAGAAGCTGAGCCTCGAGGGACGCCCATAATAGACGCATCAGACCAACAACAAGTCTTCAAAGGTCTATCGCCCGAGTGGGGGGGGGGGCGGCCCCCCCCCCCCCCCCCCCCCTTCCTACCTGTCTTCGGAATCATGCCGTGTCACTCTAAATACCTTGCATCATTTTCCGAGCCCTTGAGCGACTACACGATTGCCATTGCCACGCATACGCAGCAAGACAACCCACATGCCGGGAGAAGAAGACTGAGCGCGGATACATGTATCTCAACTCAATGTTAGTGCCACTGCTCTGAAATGAAAACTCGTTCGTCCGGCCTGGCGTGAAGCAGGCTGTGTCGAATTGACTGCATAGGATGTCAGGCTAGGCAGGATGACGATGACCTTGGGAAGGACACGACATCCCGGGAGTGGAGACGCGGAGCGGTACGGCATTACGGCGAATGCGCACCTGGGTACGGTACCTCGTGGCCCAAGATCTCAGCGGCAAGCTCGCCACAGAATCGAGAGGGGCTTGTTGCGGTCCACGGGGGTTGTCTCATCGAGGCGGCGGTCCAAGATACGGTGAGCGTGTGAGAAGGTGGAGGGGGCCCAAGGTAGGTAGAGCTGACGGCTGCCTGTTTTAGTCGATGCCCGCCCACGCCCACGCACGAGTGTACTCCCCCGCCAGATAAGGTGGGAAATGGTAAGCAGGGTAGGTTGGTAGGTGAGGCGAGGTAGGTCAGGTCAGGTACGTCTCCCAACCCGAGTTCCTACTGGCTCAGTGAACGGCGCGAGCCAGAGTCGTGAGCCCGAGATGCCGGGCATTGGCTCGCGACGGCCCTAAAAGCAGGACGGCCAACCGGCAGGAGCAGAATGTAGCAGTAGGAGACTAACGAGCAGGAGAGATTGATGAGAGGCCTCGCCCCCGACTCTCGTCCCCCCTCCTTCCCTACCCCCGCCGTGTCTCCCTCCCTCTCCTTCCCCCGTCATCTAAATAAATACTTTGCGCCGTCTCTTCCAGCCTGCTTGCGCTCACACATTCTGACTGTCGAATTCTTCGTCTTGTTTTTGTCTTTTGTTCTCCAGTGGCAGTCCGACATTCTAACACTCCTCCCTCCTTCCAGAACGACAACGGCGTAAGAAAAGAAGAAAAAAAGTAAGAAAAAAGTTCAGCGCGCGAGACAAGCACCAGCGACCCCACCGGGTGGACATTAACGGATAAAACGTCCAAAGTCCCAAACAAGGATCGTCCCGCAACGGAGTCACGCCTTTTCAGCACGTTCGTTCCTCACCGAAACGTTGAACGAACTACCCACCCCCCTAAGAAAAATCCCCAAAAAAAACCCAGCATCCACTCTTTGCGGCCAGAATAGCCGGCGCAGGACGAACCCAGCCAGGCACGGTGGTGCATTGAGAACTGACAAAGTGGTTGGGCAGGGCAAAGTAGGTACATCGCAGTGCTACCTAGGTGGGTGCAGTTCATCGTACCCGAATTCAAAGTCTCTCCTCTTACATCCCGTCCCAAGCCTATCCGAACCTCGTCCCAAAGAAACAAAACGGTCTCCGAACACATCCCAAAAGAGAACGGGGCGCTGGGTCTGATCTGTTGTCATCTCGTCCCTGGCAGGTCTCAGTTCCGAGGTCTCAGGTTACCTTCAGCCCGTCCTTCTGGCTTCTCTGTCTCAACTCCCAACGCACCACATGCCGCCTAGGTATCCAGTGAGGAGCTCAAAGACAAACAAAAGGTACGTTCAGACTTTTTTCTCGGCTACCGTTGTGCTATTGTTTATTCGCACGCGCCTTCCCCGTTTCGCATGGTGGGATGTTGTCGCATTCCTTTGCCGCCCCTTCGCGTTACTGGCATGGACGCAGATGTTGTTGTTTCTGCAGTGCCGTTGCTCCGCGTCGTTTCCCCAAAAACCGTCTATTCGCCTGTCCCTCCGTCTACCCTGTCAACAAGCTGTCAAGTGCCGGCTACCTGCGGCCAGTCCGCATGGCAACAAAGCACCTCGGACAGCTGCCGATGTCGTCCTTGTTGTTGACATTGGCGTATTCTTCCGGTACGAGGCTGTCTAGCAGAAAGACAGCCTCGTATCATGGAACAGTCTGGTTGCAAGAGGGCGCTTCGGTATCAATCGGCAGTCCACGACACGCTTCTGCGCAGCCGCCTCCTCGCCAACGGAGTGATGCTGACAGCAACGAGTCGACGACCGAGTGACAATTTGTCGTCGACTCGTTGCTGTTGGTCGATGGCGCACTGTTAGTGGACCTGGCCCAGTATCTCCCGGGGCACCCAAGTGGGACAAGAAAGCAAGGGGGGTTCGAGACCGCCGTCCAGGCTGCGGCCTGCCCCATCCCTACCTCGTGCCCATCCCCGTCCCCTGCCAGGCCCTGCCCTGTCAGTGTCTTACCTGTCCCCGCCCAGTCCATCATCCATCCATCCTATCCCATCCCCCCTCCCCCGGTCGCGCTTCTTTTCCGCCTCTGCTCAGAGTCCAGAGAGACAGGTGAGGAGGGCTTCGGGGCAGAGTAGAGCGCAGCACAGCATAGAACCCACCCTTGCCCTTTTCTCTTCCACTTTGGCTCGGCTGTGACCAGAATGGTCTTGGTCAAACGCCCGCCTCTTAGCAACATTAGCGCGACGTTTGCCTGGAAAGCAGTGCAGGCTGGCCGAGGATGGCGGGGTTGGGCACGCCCTGGTTGTTGTGGGCTTCTGGTGGTTTCTTTTGGTGCACTTTCGTCCCCCTCCGCGCTTCCCCTCCCCCGTCTGTTCACACGTCTGGCGCTTTCCGCCAAATTCCATTGCACATGATTCACCGGACCATTGCTGATCTGAGGCTTGTAGCTTAGCATCCTTTGCGACACTCGGCATTGCACTACCAAATCATTAGTCGTGTCACCGTTGCCCACATTTTGCCCTCACCGACAACGCCCGTCTGCCGCGTCTCCCTGACGCCAGAGAAGAAGAAGCCTTTCCAAGACGTCCCCTCCTCCAGTACCGTGCTGTCGTTGTCCCGCTTCATCCACCACATTGGGGTACCGGACAGACAGGGCTTCCTTCCACTTGGCTCTCCGTACTGTTATCTCTCGCATCGCATCGCATCGCATCGCATCGCAGCGCACAACGGTACAACACAGCAATCGCATCGCCACCCCAACGGCGCGAGAGGCTCTCCTTCCATCCTCTTCCCACCCGTCCAGGCTTGGCTGTTTACCTAGTACGCAGTGGCTGCGGCTTAGTTTGCGCATACAACCTACCTACCTAACATAGTGCCTACCTAACGACAACCCCCTGTACGCCTTGGCCATCGCCTTACCGTTGTCTTGAACGGAGCGGTCGCCAGACCCGCAATAGCTGCCCAGCTGCCACAGTTTTCCCTGCACCCAATCGCACCTCTTTTTGCGCCCAACTGCACGATCTCGCCAAAACAGCAGGGGCTTTCCCGGTTACATCCAAGAGCCCACGAACGAATATCCACCCACCGACTGCTGCCCACCCCTCAATTTTCGCAATCCCGTCCGTCTCCCAACTCAATCCTTCTGACAGAGAGAAACTCTGTTTTCTTGAAGCCACCTGGTCGCCGTCGTCCCTCTCTCCCTAACACACCACCTTTGTCGTCTGATCACCTTCCCCCCTTCTGCGTTCGATTTCTCCGTCATCCGCACTTCGTCTCGTTACCCGCCATCCGTTCGTGCTTGGATCTTCCCCCTCCTTTACCGAGCTGCGCAAGGGCGAACGCTGCACCCGTTTACTGTCCTGACCACACTCGACCGCCCACGACGAAATCCCATCGGTTTCCAAGGGTGAGAGGCTCACACTCTCGGTCGCTCTATCTCTTACCACGTTCCAATCCGATCTACCCCTTTACTCCGACTTTCTTTCGAGATTGTCGTGAGTAAAGGGTCTTGCCGCCACACCCACTCACACATATACACACATCAACCCGCATTCACATCCTCATGTCGTCCGCGTAAGTTACATATTTTCAACTACGCCAGGAACCAACCGACTTGGGTGGTATTCACCAGGCACTAGTCAACTAACACACTCCGGAAAGACGACCCTATCGACGCCCTGGCCAGGCCTCGTCCGCGGCAACCACATCCCGATCCGCCTCTGCCAGTGAAGACGAGTCGCACTACTACAACGATACTGAAGGCATCAGCTCCGATTCGGCCGAAAACGAGGATTACACGTCCGAGGAAGGGGATCTTCATCCAGACGATTCAGCATCCGTCAGTCCTGCTCCTAGATACCAAGGCCGCCCGGCGCCACTAGAGCGTGCCGTCCGTCAACACCAACTCCCTCACCACCGCCCCGGTCCCGCTCCCAGTCAATTCCCGTATCGGCCCGGTTCAGTGCCGAACCATCCTGAAAGCGTGGCTCCCTCCGAAGACTATGGGCCGTCCCCCTTCGCCCCTCGCGGCGGTGGCGGCTATGGCCACAGACCTCCCCCCCACGGAGGACACCCGGGCCACAACTCCTACTACGGCGGCCGCGGCGGCCACCCGCAACCCGGGTTTCCTCAAAGCCATGTTAGCGCCTTCGCCCCGAACCCCTATGGGCACCCTGCCAACCAGATGGTGCCCTTCGGTTATGGTGCCAACAATGCATTCTCCCCAATTTCGCCTACAAGTGGACAGAGCTATTTCCATGACCCTCGCCAACCCCAGTATGATATGATGCCGTATCAGCAGCCGCAACCGCCGGCTCACTACAACCAGCAAGGCTATGGACAGATGCATCAATGGGGCATGTACCCGTCCGCACCCCCGCCCCCGCCCACGGAAGCCCCCGGGCCGTCCAAGACTCCCGCA
Organism: Colletotrichum cereale; assembly: GCA_034509685.1. Classification (NCBI taxonomy): domain Eukaryota; kingdom Fungi; phylum Ascomycota; class Sordariomycetes; order Glomerellales; family Glomerellaceae; genus Colletotrichum; species Colletotrichum cereale. The sequence continues at coordinate 182,801 of JASUDE010000023.1, read as the reverse complement.
AACGAGCCTCCGCCGCCACCTAAGGAGGACCCCGAGAAGATCAAACTCCAGCAAGAACTCCAACTCATCAGAAAGGAGAAGGCACAGAAGGAAGAGGAGGAAAAGCGGAAGGAGCTGGAGGAGAAGCTTCGAAAGGAGGCTGAAGAAGCCATCACCCGCAGGATGGAAGACTTGAAGCGAGCCCAAGAGCAGGCGCAGAAGGAGATTGAGAAGGCCAAGATTGAGGCCGAGAAAGCAGCTAGAGAGAGAATCGAGGCCGAGCGCAAAGAGGAGGAGCAGAGGCAAAAGCTCCACCAGGAGGCGATGGCCCGCGTCGAACGCGAAGCCAGAGAGAGGCTGGAGCGCGAACACAAGGCCGAGGCCGAGCGGAAGAAGCTTGAAGAAGAGGCCCGCCTCAAGGCCCAAGCCGAGGCGGAGCAAAGGCTCAAGGATGCTCTTCGAGCCGAAGCCGAGCTCAGGGCCAAGGAGGCGAAAGAGGCCGAGGCCAAACGGAAGTGGGAGGAAGAGATGAAGAAGAAGGCCGAAGAAGAGGCCCGCGCCAGGATGGAAGCCGAGAAAAAGGCGGCTGCCGATGCTGCCGCAGCGCAAGCCAAGCTCGAGGCGGACCTCAAGGCCAAAGCCGAAGCTGAGTATCTCGCCAAGGTCGAGGCCGCGAGGAAAGCTGCCGAGGAGGAAGCGGCAGAGGCCAAGCGACGGGCAGAGGAGGCCAAGCTAAAGGCGGAAGTCGAGTTTGCGGCCGCGCAGAAGGCGAAGGCGGAGGCGGAAGCTGCGAAGAAGAAAGAGGAGGATGAGATGAAGGCGAGGGCCGAGTTTGAGGCCCGCGCCAAACTCGAGGCCGAGAAGAAGGCTGCCGAAGACGCCGCCGCCGCTGCCGCCGCCAAGAAGAAGGAGGCAGAGGAGTTTGAGAAGAAGATCGCCGAGGAAACCAGAGCCAAGTACGAGTCTGAGAAGAACAAGGGCAAGGACAAGGCTCCAATCAAGTTCAAGGATGCCGTCGGCAGGAAGTTTAGCTTCCCCTTCCATCTCTGCTCGACCTGGACGGTATGTCGACTCTATACTGTGTACGTGCCGACACCAAGCTAATTTGAACCACTAGGGCATGGAAGAGCTCATCAAGCAAGCCTTCGTCCATGTGGACGTGATCGGCCCCCATGTTCAAGAGGGACACTATGACCTGATTGGGCCCAACGGGGAGATCATTCTGCCCCAAGTCTGGGATAAGGTGGTTGAGCCGGACTGGACCATTGAGATGCGCATGTGGCCCATGGACAAGCACCCTCCGCCTGGTCTACGTCCAGGCATGCCGCCGATGGACAGGATGGCGGCGCACATGCAGGGTATACGCGGGCATGCACAGCGGATGGGTGCCTTCCCGCCGGGCATGATGCCTCCGGGTGCTCGCCCCGGGGGTGGCGGTGGCCCGCCGGGGCCGCCGCCTCCCCCGCAACACTACCCACGTCCTGGGGCTCCCGGCGGGCCCACAATCGTTAACGTTGAGCCCAAGACAAAACACAAGAAGACCCAGGGCTCGATGCTCAGCTGGATGGCCGGTGGAAAGGCCCCCAAGAAGAAGTATGTGTTCGACTGTGACGCTCAGTGGGAAGACCAGGAACTAACAACTGACAGGGCCAAGAAATAATCATCACGAGTGCGCCGTGCGGAAGCTTTGCTTTGAGATCCTGCTACGATAAACACCTTCCTGCGGGCTTGTGGTTTGGGCTCTTTTCTGTTATTTACATATGATACCTTTACGCGCCTATTTAGTTTTCTGCTTTGCTTGGATTTCCCACATAGTCAACCGTACGTATGTATGCAATGCATCTCACGGATATCATGGTTCTTTCAAACGTCTATAACGCATGTATGCCGGACGGAGTATTGGCTGCGGAGGGGACAAACTTGGCAAACGGGTGTCCCACACGGATGGAAGACATTTTCCTCAAAGACCGCCCACGTTTTCGGCGGGGCATTGCATTTGGAGGACAGCTGGAAGCTACACCATGTTCAAGGCAAGGCGCAGAAAGAGAAGGACAAGACCGTGGCTTATTTGTTTCTTTTGTTTTTCGGTACCCTTATGATTTGTTTATTTCTGTTTGCTGTGCACATAGCGGTAGCGGATGACTTGGTGACAAAAAAGAGCGTTTTTTTTTTGTTTGCAACCAAGTTCTTTTGCAACGGCGACTCACTCATCCTTTGCTTTTTCCAGCGCTTTGTGATTTGTGTATCGATGCTCTATGGTCGCTCACTCCGCCTATAGCCTGGGAACACCCAGAACAGCCTTCACCCGCTTCTCGAACGCCTGGATCATGACGCCTGCCACCTTTTCAGACACGGCGGCGCTCACGGCCGAGTAGAGCGGGTTCGCGAACTGGAACTTGATGACCAAATCCACCTCGGTGCCTGTGCCGGAGGTCAGCGGCCGCAGCTGCCACTTGGTCACCAGGCTCCTGAACACGGCGCCCCCCTCCCCGCCGTTGCCGGGGCTCGCGCCCTCGACGTCGGCGCCGCTGACCGCCTCGACGCTCTCCCCGGGCACGCAGTGCAGCTTGCTGGTGAAGGTCTCCTCGAAGCCGCCCCAGCCGACGCGGAGGTCAGCCTGGGCGGGCCAGCGGCGGCCGGAGGCGTCGGGGGCCGTCCACTGGGTGACGCGGGACTGGGCGCAGTAGGGGACAAAGGAATCGTAGGCGTCGACATCGGAGATGACGTCGTAGAGCTGGGGGGAGGGGTAGGGCATCGTCCGGGAGGCCGTGAGCGTCTGGGGCTCGGTTGCGGAAGAGAGGTTGGGGAGGTTGAAGAAGGGGCGGCGCGGGGGCGGTCGGGCGAGAGCTGTAGGCGCGCGATGGAGGGCCCTAAGGGGGGAGGGGAGGCGGGGCAATGACCGTGCGGTCGCCATGGTGGAGGGGGCCGTTGTGGGTTGAGATTAGATGGCGAATTGTGCTGGTTGTGGTGGTGTTCGTCGTCGTCGTCGTCGAGATTGAAGGGATCGCGATGCGGCCTACAGAGTGCGGAATGAAGTGCAGGCGTTAGCAGGCCATACTCGCAATCCTATAATGCTGCTTGAAATGAGAATCGATTAATGAGGAAGGAAGGAAAAACCAATAGTATTGTACAAGGGCCCCTAAAAGTCCTGATGTGCCTCCCTGACAAGTTCGTCCCATGGAAATGAAAGGAAGGGTGTAAGATAAAAAAAAAAGGTGCCATGGGCTGTGTGCAATGACGATGACAGGCACTCCAGCTAGCTACCTTGTCGCTGTACAGTGTCCATAAGACCCTTGTCACGATATACAGACAGTACGCACTGTCACCCATGGGCCATTGTGTGCAGCACATCATTCTCTGGGTTTTGGTGGGGGTTGGAATATCCAGCAACAGCGAGCAGGCACCAAGCTCTCTCCACAAGCCAAGTTGACAAGCCACAGCAAGCCCGCATCACCGTTCCGTCCCCCGTGTTCCCTCCCCGACTCCGACATCCCTTGGACATTCACGAACACCAATCAAAAAGCCCACCTTCCGCGAAATCGAGCCCACGGCGTCCGCGACAAAACCTGCCAGGAAGAAGCCTTGGTCCAAAATGTGCCAGAGAGCCCGGACGCCTTCGTGTACCTGACCTAGTTCCACCGACATTCGTTCTCTCCCCTCCTCCCCCTCCCACGATAGACGACAGCTCGACAACTGCCCGATCTAGACTTCCAAACTCCCCCTGCGTGGGGCTGCTGCAAGTGTCAAGATGTAGGTGATTGGAAACGTACCCGCACAACCGCTGAGAGGAAGGCCACGAAGACGGACAGCCAGCTAACGGTGCATCAGGTTCGAGAAATCCCTCTATGACCTTATCAGAGGCCTGCGGAACCATAAGGGCAACGAGCGCGAGTACATACAGAATAGCTTGAAAGAATGCCGCGCAGAGGTTCGCGGGCAGGACATGGGTGAGATCATTGCCCCTAAATAAAAGCGGCTGTATGGGTTGTCTTTGGAGAGGGAACCGCATTCTGACAGCTTACGTCTGTAGACGTCAAGGCGACGGCGCTGTTGAAGCTGGTGTACTTGGAAATGGTCGGCCATGACATGTCATGGGCTTCCTTTCATGTCCTCGAGGTTATGTCGTCGCCAAAGTACCACCAGAAGAGGGTCGGCTACCTGGCCGCCGTGCAGAGCTTCCGCCCTGATACCGAAGTGCTGATGCTGGCCACGAATCTCTTGAAGAAGGTACTGTTCCTCCCCACGTTGGACGGTCACGTTTGGACCTGCACAGAGATAACAACTAACGATCCGCCGCTGCCAGGACCTGTCGTCGACGCAAGCGACCACCATCTCTCTGCCAATGACCACGCTGCCGCACATTATCACCCCGTCCCTCGCACTCTCGACCCTCTCCGACCTGCTCCCGCGCCTTGGCCACTCGAACCCGGCCATTCGCAAGAAGACCATCGTGACGCTGTACCGCCTGGCCCTGGTGTACCCCGAGACGCTGCGAGCGGCGTGGCCCAAGATCAAGGAGCGCCTGATGGACAAGGACGAGGACCCAAGCGTCACGGCGGCCATCGTCAACGTCGTGTGCGAGCTCGGCTGGAGAAGGCCGCACGACTTCCTGCCGCTGGCGCCAAGGCTATTTGAGCTGCTTGTGGACGGAGGTAACAATTGGATGGCCATCAAGTTGATCAAGCTGGTATGTTTGCGAGGGTGCGGTACTGTTGAGGGGAGGTTGCTGACGTGGGATACAGTTTGCGACTTTGACACCGTTAGAGCCGCGCCTCGTTCGCAAATTGCTCCCGCCCCTGACCGAGCTGATCCGGACAACGCCTGCTATGTCGTTGCTGTATGAATGCATCAACGGCATTATCCAGGGCGGTATCCTGGGTAGCGCGGATGACGTATCCGGTAGAGAGGAGATCGCGACCCTCTGCGTGAACAAGCTCAGGGGCATGATTATGGTGGATGGTGATCCGAACCGTAAGCACTGTTAACACAGCTCTAAGACTCGAAAGCTAACTTGCGCAGTGAAATATGTAGCGTTGCTTGCCTTCAATAAGATCGTGGTGACGCACCCGTTCCTTGTGGCGCAACAGGAGGATGTCATCCTGGAATGCATCGACAGCCCCGATATCACCATTCGCACCAAGGCCTTGGATCTCGTCCAGGGCATGGTTAGCAGCGACAACCTGGTGTCCATCGTGAGCCGTCTGATGAAGCAGCTCAAGTCGTCCACACCTAAGAAGGATCGACCAGGGGCGCCTCTTGGGCCGGATACTGGGATGGACTCTGACGAAGAGGCGCAAGTCGAAATTCACTCGCCGACAAAAGACCAAGAAGAGCCTCCACTGCCCGACGACTACAGGAGTGACGTGATCGGGAGGATCCTGACGATGTGCTCGCAGAATAACTACAGCAGCTTGGTGGATTTTGATTGGTACATTGATGTCCTCATCCAACTCGTCCGCATGGCGCCAACACCGCGATCGATTGAGACGGAACTCGACTCTGTCGCCGCCTCCGGCAGGTCAACCGCGGGAGATGTGTCTGGAAGAATCGGAGATGAGTTGAGGAATGTCGCAGTCAAGGTCCACGCGCTACGAGGCGCGGCCGTACGAGCTGCCGATCTCATCATTCAGCAAATGAACACCGACACCCCTGCAGGCCACCCTCTATCTTCAGCATCACTGAAATCGACGTCATGGCTTGTTGGAGAATACGCCAACCAACTAGCGTTCCCCGAAGACACGCTGGGTAACCTCCTGAGGATACTATCTCGAACACAAATACCCGATATTCTCACGACCAGTCTGCAGGGTGTCACAAAGATTTTCGCCTACATTGCAGGCAACGAAGGGCAGCCATGGACCCCAGAATGGAAAACAAAGATTTCGTTGCTCCTGGCGCGCGTCATCCATACCCTCGAGCCGCTTGCTCTTCACCCCAACCTCGAGGTCCAGGAGAGATCCGTAGAGTTCATCGAACTCCTGAAACTCACTGCGGAGGCTGCCTCGGGTCAGGCAGCGACTTCTGACGAAGCGCATCAGGACCCTCCGTTGTTGCTCACCCAGGCGATTCCGTCCTTATTCCAAGGATGGGAGCTTAACTCTGTGGCTCTCGGAGCGCAACGGAATGTGCCCATGCCCGAGGGCCTGGACCTAGACGAGCCCATCCACCCGAACCTGGCTCATCTTCTTGCCCAGGCGGATGTGATACCAATGGGGGCCAATGAGGCGGACGATTTCGAGGTCTACTACCACCAACGTCCAGCGCCCACAAGCGTATCCTCGGCCGAGCCGGCGATCAACAGGATTGCCAACGCACCGACAGAAGAGGTTGCCAGCTCTTACCAGCAGGCGACCGAGGACAGTTACCTCGATGCCGACATCGTGGCGAGGAGAAAAGCCGAGCGTAACGAACGGAACCGCGATGACCCGTTCTACATTGGGGCCCCTGGCACCATGCCCAGGACCTCCACCCCAATCCACAATATCCTCCAGAAAGAAAACGGCCCGGATCTCGACATAGACTCCATCCCGATCATGCAGCTGGATCTCGACAAGCTGGGCAGTTCGGCGCCCGGGCCCGCGTCCCCCATCCACCGACCGCAGACGCAGCCACGGCCGAAGCAAAGGGTCGTCATCGCCGCGGATGAGACGCTCGTTGGCAGCGGAGTCTCAACGCCGCGCAACTACGAGTCGGAGAACAACTCGGACAGCTTCGCCAAGTCCCGCGCCAAGAAGCTCCGTCAGGGTCTCCTGCATGTGGACTCGTCGACGCTCGGGTCCCTCAGCCTCGAGGGCGACACGGGCTCGTCCAACGCGCCGTTCGACTACGAAAGGCAGCAACGCGAGGAGGCGGAGATGGCACAGGCCATGAAGGAGGTGGAGCGGCTGCGGCTCGAGATGCAGCGCGCCAACGAGCGCATCCAGGTAGCGCAGGGCGTCGACGTTGCGGGCACAGTGGTCAAGAAGAAGACCAAGAAGAGCAAGGACAAGGAAAAGGACAAGGACGGCGCGGGGTCGATCAAGCCAAAGAAGAAGAAAAAGAAGGCCGTGGCCGAGGTCGCGGCACCCGCGGTCCTCCTGACGGGGGACGCGGAGGACAGCGACGGCGGGGAGGATAGCGCGCTGATGCCGCCTCCCGAAACGGCCGTCGAGGGCCGAGAGGACGGGCAAGGCGGCGTGAGCGACGCCGGCCCGGCCGTCGTGGTGCCCAAGAAGAAGAAGAAAAAGAAGACGACCAAGATGGCCGAGATTGCGGGAGACAGCGGTTAGTAGTATACGGACCAGTGGGGGGAGGCGTTGAGTGAGTAGGTAGCAAAAGGGGCTAGCGAGAGATTGAGGAAGAAAAAGGAGCATACATGCATAAATAGACGTCCAACTACAAAAAAGGCGAGATGCAAACAAACCTTCAACAAAGTAAAGGACCCCCTCCTCATCCCCTTGGAACCGTGATCTCTCGGCTTATGTGCACGTGTCAGAGCGACATCCAACGGGATGGGGTCCCGGGATGATCTACAGACTGGTCGGGCCTCGAGTCTGGCGAACAAGGCAGAAAGAAGCCCGCCTTTTTCTATCAGTTCTTGGAACACTCCGTATTCTCTCACTTTGCATCACGAGGTACACTTCGTTTCATGGTTGGACATTGGGGAGGGAATCTCTTCGTCTCTTCTGTTCTGCCTCTTCGCTCTCCTATTCCCTCACACTCTTCCCTCCCCCCTCTTTCCTCGTGGGTTTACGTACAGACATGATACAAAGGGGACACCCGAGGGGAATCGCTTCGCCCCAAACGTCGCCGTCGCTTCGCGTTCTTTCCCCCCTCGTGGCCGCTGCCGCCGCCGCCGCCGCCAGAAAAAAGCCAGCCCTGTGATTTCTCCCTTTTTCGTTTCCCCTGTAAACCGTCCCATCGTTCGTTACACACGTACGTTCCTACCAGCGTAACGCGTTGCGACAGTAAAAAAGGAGAATCGCAAAGTTTGCTGTGGAAGAAAAATAGACATTAAAGGAAAAAAAGAAAAATGAGAAGCAGAGCCTGGAAATAGCAGCTTAAAACAATAACAACATCATGGCTAGCACGCTTTAGTCATCCATAGGCTTGTCCTCGAGTGTCACTCCGCGGGGGGCCCCTGAGTCGCGGGGCGTCGATGAGCCACTCTCCGTTCCGGTGCTTGGTGCCGCTGCCACGTGGCGGTCCATGGAGTACCGCACGCTGCTGCGACTCAAGCTGTTGCGCTTCTCGGCGGGAGACTCGAGAGCCTTGATTCTGGCCGCGACGCCCTCGGCGGCTGGTGCCGCGGAGCCGTTGGTCGTTGCCGTCGTCTCCTTCGGCGAGTCCATTTCGCCGCCGGGGACCTCGAGACTTGACCGCTTGGCGCCGACCACGCTGCCCAAGCTAGAGCGGTGACGGTCAACTGCCGACGCGGGAGGGCTCGTCTGGATCGGGAAGCGGGTCTCGGGGCCGCCCGTGCTGCGGTCACGTCTGTGTCCGCGGGGGCTAGGGGCAGGGCTAGTGGCACGGCCGCGGCTACCGGCAGCCTTCTCGAGCAGAGCTCTATTCCGCTCTTCCATGTTTGCTCTCCGGTTGCTCTCGTCGGTGCTAATGGCGCGGGGGCGATTGATCGAACCGCCGTGGTTCGCCGTAGACATGCGCTTCAGTTCGCTAAAGATGGCCTCCTTGTGGGCAAAGAGATCGCGAACAAGCCTGTAAGCGTGCCTCTCCTCCATGGTCAGAGAAGTTTCTGCGCGGGGGCGGAGAACGCAGGGCGCGATGGTTGTGGCCAGAATCGAGATATAAGCCTCGTCAGCCGAGGTCAGGTCGATCAGGCGGGTAAAATGGTTCATGCAGGCGTCAAGCGTTGCAATATTAGTAAGTCGCATTTGCGACAGGGTCTGCTGCAGCACAGACACGCGAGAAGCGTCGCTTTCCTGCGATTGGGTCTGGTAGATTGTCCTGACAATCTCATATACGTGGGATGAGACGAGAGAGTCTGTCGCATTGTCAGCAGATGGCCTCCGAGTTGTCTGGATAGGATAGTCTTACCAGGCAGTTCAAGGAGGTAAAGCTTGAGCAAGCTTGCAACAGTCGGGATATCAAATTGGTCAAAAACAGTGGGCGAGATAGGCTTGCCGTCATTAAGCCTGCTGCGGAGCTTGTGAACCTGTTGCAAAGGAACATCGACCAGCCAGACACCGCGTCTGGCCTCGTCGCCCTCAAGATCGGGGTAGTGGTTGTCCAGGTACGTCAGAATAGTGGTGACGATGACGGGCACACGCTTCTTATCCGCGCGCGCTCTCGCTTCTAAGTCGACCCCAAAGGTCTGCTCGTCAACCTTGTTGTAGTAGTTCTCGTAGACGACCACCTTGGGGACGAAGCTGCCGGTTCGGTAGCTCTCGAGCAGATATCTCAGGTCGCCCAGAGGCTGAACAGTCTCTTGGAAGAGCATCATGTTGTCAACAGCAGACTGCATGCTGGGGATGACGTTGCTGATAGTGCCTGAGAAGTCCAGGATGACGGTCTTGATGGCCTTGAGGCGGTCCAGCTCGCAGCGCTCAAGGAAACGTAGGTGCACAAAGATGGTTTCCTCGAGCTCGCAGCGCATCTCGTCCAGCTTGCGCACGCTCGACTTGTACTTGTCATCCGCTTCCCTGGCCTCGCGGCGCAGTCGCTCCGGGGGGGTTTCGTTGGGGTGCTGGTTGTTGAGGACGTTCCAGTTGGCAAGGTACTCGCTGACAGTTCCGACAACGGGTGAATCAGCCGACTCGGAGGCGGGGAGGGAGAACGTTCGGCCCAGAGGCGCCTTCTTGTCGGGTACACCAGCCAGCTTGAAAGCCTTGGGGCGCCACTGGTAGAACATCTTGGAGCTGTTGGCGAAAGTGTTGCCAACGTTACCAATAAGCCTGAGGTACCCGTTCGAGATGAGGTCCTGGCCGATTCTCTCGGCATAGCTAATGCTCGTTGTGTTCATGTGCCGTTGCAGGTACTCGACAATATCGGAACCGGCCGAGGTGTTCTGGTAGGTTCCGAGGATGGGCACCTTGGTCTCTCCAAGCTTGATCGTGTTCAGGATGTGCGCCAGAATCTTCTTGACCTGCTCGGGCTGGTAGATCTCGTCGCCAATCTCAATGGGCTCGTCATCGTCTTCTTGGGGATGGAGCTCGGGCTCCTTGTTCTCGGAGACCTTGATCTCGGGGATGTTCTTGGGGCTGCTCTCGGGGTCCTGGAAGGCCAGCTTGGTCTCCTCCTCGATATCCTCAACCAGCCTGCACTTGTTGAAGTAGGTGCTCCTCAACTTCTTGACCAACTCGGCTTGCTTGTCATGCGCCTTGATGCGGGCCTGCAGCTCGTCCTGGGAGTCCTGGATGCGTGACTCGTGGGCATCGCACCAGCGCGAGAAGGGATTGACGACAAGGTCCCGGATGTTCTGTGCGATCTTCTTGTGGTTCTTGGCACCTTCTTCCATCTCGGTCCGAACGCCATCGAAGGCCTGTGATGGGGGGGTTAGCAGTGGTTCCCCGGGGAAGCTCTGCTGGAGAGCGCTGTACAAACCTTGCGAACGCTGGCGCCGTCATCTTTTGAGAAGCCGCCTTGGACCTTGTCTGCCGTTGGTGCAATATCTCCTAACCGCTGGCTGTAGATCTCCTCGGCTTCGGCCCGCATTCGAGCAATGGTCAGGACTTGTCGGTTTTCTTGCACGCCCTGCTGCAACTTGCTAAACAGGACACCCAGTCCTAGCACAAAGCTGTTTAGTCACAGCCCGAGGGTTTAGGTAGCAGCGCATTTCGTCAACTCACCTGCAGCATAGTCGCTGGACCAAAAGGAATCTGCAAAGCCCGGCATGATGCCTAAAAGCTTGTAGCTGTTGTCACGATGGTCTTGTGCTGATGCCACTCAACGCTATAAAGTCGGTAGGCGAAGAGAGAAAAGGAGGCGGCGAGGAATGTTTCGTTTCGTCGTTATGCAGGAAGCGGGAGGCGGCGATGGGAGGAGAATGGGCTGGTTGGTATTTTTCGGGTCCAGGTCAAAGACACTTTTTTAGTCGATTACGAGAAGCGAACAAATACGTCAGCCGCAAATGAGAGGTGGTGGTGCAAAGATGCAGATGCGGAGGCAGAGGCCACGACCAACAAACGAGGGCAGTAAAGTAAAGACAGAGAGGGAGGGGGGGTGAGAGAGGAGGACGGATAGGTGCGGGAAAAAATAATCAAGCAGAGAAGCAAGATGCAAAGAGGGCTCGTGGTCGTCGTTGTCGTCGTCGTCCTTTGTCAGGGGCACATGCCAGTTTGAGGAAATTTTGGAGGAGAAACGTAAACGGGATGTTGGGACTGGAGGTGTTTGCTTGCTCTGGTTGCTGGCAGGTTCCAGGTTCAAGGTTGAATCCGGGTTCGGGTGGCCAAGGAAGGAGAAGCTGCTGCCGCTACTATTTGCTATCTGCAATGTGCCATGCCATGCCGTGCCAGCCATGCGTCGTCCCCTTCGGTCTGCGTCTCCGCAGGCGTCAGTGAAGCTTTGCGACTTGCGGCACCACCCACCCACTTCCCTCACTCCCACATCATGCCCACCTCCCTCAGCACTGCAGTACCCAGTGACACGGCATCAACCCAGATCAGAGCCATCCGTGCTGGGTACAGCTCAGCCCGACGAGCCGGGGCCAGCCAGTCAGCACCGAAAACAGGACAGGGCCAGTACTGACAACGGCTTTTGGCCCTTGGGGCTCCCGCTGCGTAGAAACGGATTTTCATTGGTCCCCATGACGAACGCTGGCCCCGGCAGGGTTCATTGAGCGACTTGGGGAGTCGGAACCTTGGCTGAGAGGTACGGATGGATACCCACAACCCACGCAATGAGACCGATGATGGTGGGAGGAGCCATCCGAAGCCAAAAATACCTTGGGTACAGACTCCAGCCACTGCCCGGTATCCACTTGTGCACTCTCTTGGTCTGTGACTGGGCCAAGTGACCAGAGGCAGCCCCCCTTGTGCTCCACACAAAGCAAATGACCCTGAATGAGGCAGCCAAGCAAAGCAAAGCAGAGCAAAGCAAAGCACAAGTCGCAGCAATGCCAGGCCAAGCACTAAGGAGGATGTGTGCGCCCCCTGCATTCGCCTCTGTTGCAGAACGATGGGGCGACCTCCGAACTGAGAAGATGTGAGAGGATACCCCAGAACACACACCAGAGAACTTTGAACTCTGAGCACCGAAACCTGCCCCTTTCCCACAAGGCTAACCGCCGCCAAAACCCATATGCTATCGCCAATTTGGGTTGTATTAAGCAACATTTTCGGTGTTTATGCAGTCTAGGATTGGGTCCATTCTCTCAACTACGTCGAGTAACTCGGTACCTTGCCTCCTCTCTTTGTTCTTATGCTTTGTTGCTGGCCGAGGCGCCCATCCTGAACACAAAGGAGAAGAGTCGTTGCCGATCGCAAAATGGAATACGAACGTCTCTCCTCCTAACCCCCTCCTTCGCTACTAGCAGGCCAGACGGTTCCCCAGACGATAAAAGCTGGTCGGTATTAATAGCCATCGAGGTCTGGTCTGCTGGACGCGGTAGAGCAGAGACCTGAGGGCAATGTCATCCAACCCTGGCCCCGTTGGACCCGTAATCGTTTTTACTACCGGTGGTTATCCACTGAGCCCGACATACGAGGAAACCCTGAGGGACTTGGCCGGGGTAGGGCGGAACGCAAAAGCCAGCCGTGTCATCCGAAGTTGCCATGCTAGAACTTGGAGCCTCCCGTCTGATAGAAAATGGCCCGCTCCCGAAATTCTAAATTATCTCGGTAGCTCGGCCAGTGTCTGCCCTCGCTGCACGCACAATTCTTGTTGAGGACGTGCTCTGATGTCTTGTTTCTGGGTGTTGGTTGGAGGAAGCTATTATACTGTACAAATTTCGTTATTAAGCAATTGACCTCGAACGCTTAGGTACTCTGCGCTTTCCTGATGGACATATCAACAGTCGCAGGCCAAGTAGGACTAGGGGTCATGCATGCATGTCCTTGAGTTGAGCACAATCTGAACTTCAAGCCCGGTGGTGGATATAGAGCACCTCATCCGTACGTATACCGTATTTCGGTATCAGTAGGTACCATGCCCCTGCGTCAGAATGTACATCTCCAACCTCGCCAACACTCACTATGTAAGGATTTGTAGACGACTGTGATGATCGACACAGCTCATACCACTGTCGGTTTCACATCTTGAAATGTTTATGTTGGTAAACAAAGCAATTGGTTTTGGGGGCTGCGTGGCCAGTTAGTTTCGAGCTTCCCACCTGGTCGCTTATCGCCGGGGTTGACTCGCAGATAAGAGTCTCGTGCAATCGCAGCTCGGAGCTTTGACCCCAGACACGCCGTGACGTGATTAGGAATCAGCGAGATGAAACGCGGGATCCCCGCCGTGGCCGGTCTTGACGTCCTCTCTGCAAAGCATCGGCAGAATCCCATCTGTCTTTCTTGAGCGAGGTTGATATTCACGTGCAGCCTTCACCAAACGGTACAATACTTGGTCCATGCCATTTGAACAGTGTGCTTAACATTGATGACAGGGTTGGGACACGGATAACCGCTAGCTACCGAGACTCATCTGGTCACGTCAATCATAAGCTTGCGCAGGAACCATGGATGACAAGCAACGTCTGGCAGCCGGCGAGGCATGCGAGGAGGCTGCGTTGGCCCCTCGAAAGAGCCCCTCTCCGGCAAAGAGGGCGGTCGTCGCTTGCTTCGCGCTATGGCTGCTGTCTCTGACTCTTACCTACCATCCCATGAAGTCGTGCTACCATCGGATGATGAAGCCCTTGGGGGCACCCCTTACTGTCGAGGAGAGAACCCACAGCATCTTGTCCCAAACGCCGCTGATCGGTACGACACCAACTAGTTATCTTCTGTATCAAGACGGATACTAACACCTCACGTAGATGGCCATAATGATCTTCCAATCCTCGTGCGGGCTTACTTCGAGAATCACATCTATGGGAAGAACTTCACCGAGCCCTTCGAGAACGGCGGCTTTATCGGACATGTTGACCTGCCCAGGCTTCGCGAGGGACAGAACGGGGGTGCTTTCTGGAGTGTGTTCACTCCATGCCCAGACAACAGCAGTGACTTTTCCGACGAGAACTACGCCGAAAGTAAATATGAGCTTACAGCAACCCACGCCTTCCAGTGCTAACACGTTACTCCAGGCGTTCAATGGACTCTTGACCAGATCGATGTCATCACTCGCATCAAGGACGCCTACCCCAAGGACTTCTCCCCCAGCCTGGACAGCGATGCTGCGCTGGCGGCCTTCCGTCGGGGACAGCTGATCTCCCCCTTGGGAGTCGAGGGGCTGCACCAGATTGGCAACTCGGTCGCCAACCTCCGACGGTACCATGCCTTGGGCGTCCGCTACTCGACCCTCACCCACAACTGCCACAACAAGTTCGCCGATGCCGCGCTTCTTGAGGGCCCTCTGCGCAAGGCTGAGCCTTTCTGGCATGGCGTCAGCCCAGCTGGCCGTCGCCTCATCCACGAGATGAACCGAGTCGGTCTTATTGTTGATCTCTCCCACACGAGGTTAGCTTCATGCGCAGTCTCCCTATCATCATTTGCTGACAGCCACACCAGCGAGGAGACACAGATTGACGTGCTCGGAGGCAAGGACTGGGAGGGCAGCAAGGCTCCCGTGATCTACTCCCACAGCTCCGCCTTCAGCGTTTGCCCGCACCCGCGCAACGTCAAGGACGACGTGCTCAAGCTCGTCAAGCAGCGCAACGCCGTTGTCATGGTCAACTTCTCGCCCGACTTCATCTCGTGTGTCGAGTCGGGAAACGACAACGGCCTACCGACGTACGTCCCCGGCAACGCCACGCTCGCCCAGGTTGTCCGGCACGTGCTGCACATTGGCAACCTCATCGGTTTCGACCACGTCGGCTTCGGCTCCGATTTTGACGGTATCGAGACAGTCCCCAAGGGATTGGAGGACGTATCCAAGTATCCTGACCTCGTGGCCGAGTTACTGAGGCAGGGTTTGAGCGATGAGGATGCGGCCAAGGTCGTTGGCGGAAACGTTCTTCGCGTCTGGAAGGAGGTTGACGCAGTCGCGGCCAAGTTGCAGAAGGAGGGCGAGCCTGCTCTCGAGGATGATCTGCCCAGCTGGTAGTTCAGGTACCCGAGGCTTGCTTCACGGCAGAGCAGCACGGCTGTGACGGCGCTTAGCTATTGCAGCCCAGTAAACATCGTATATCGGCATGTTTTTTTTTCGGTAGTACAAGTGGTATAACTTTATCATACTCATACATGTCCAGGTGCCCCACGCGCCCGTCTATCTTGTACAGTCGATGATCTCAGGCAAGAGACCCTTCTAAAAACTCCAAGCCATGCGTTTTTCCCAACAACCAGCCGTGCCACTCCCTCACCATTTCCTGTCCGCACGGTTGAGCTTCTTCGCCGTCTCGATCTGGGTCCTCGTCCGTTGTCCTCTGACGGGCAGGTTCATGGCGTGTCGTCTCCCCCGGTAGCTTCCCATGTCCTTTAGTCTCATGACATTTTGCTGTATGACTTTTCGCGCGTCGCTCTCTATCGTCATCGTCGATAACTCTGCCGTCAGGGCCGTGACGGTCTTAGGGGGGAGGGTGCCGACCTTGGCCATCGGGTGGATCGAGTACTTGGCCAGGATGCGGTGCGATGTGGTCGGCCCGAGGGCGAAGAAAGACTCGAGCGCCTTCTATTTCGAGGCACTCAGGAGTTAGCACTGCCTGTGGAGGACTTGCAAGTCGCGAGTCGTCAGTCGAAGGGGAGCAAATGGCCATACCTTGACGAGTTTCTGCTCGGAAAAGTTGACTCCAAGGATGAAAACCTGTGGGGAAAGCGGGTTAGTCTTGGTCTAGGTGACAAAGAGGAGGTCCAAGACGTACCATCTTGTCGGCGTGCTGCTATGTTGTAGCCAGAGGATCGATATTCTTGTCACCGAAGTCTGCTTCGAATGCCAAATGCACCTGATGCTGGAATCGCGAAACTTCGAAATCAACGGTCGCACTGAGGCCCCGGCCACGGAGAGTCGGGCGCCGGAAAATAGTGGGTCCATGCTGGGTGGCGGCTTCTGAATGCTGTGTAGACACATCCACTTGGTCGGATTGCCTCTCCCCATTGGGCAGTCTCGGCTGTCAAGGTCCGAACTCCAGTCCCTCATTCGCGTGCTTCAGGGAGGGGGGTTTTGAAACGTAGCTCTAAAGCAGCCAGCGCTCTCTGTCCAGCCAGCCCAGGGCCCTCTCTTATTTAAAGCACTGTCCTCCTGGAGATAACTTGCCTTCACTCCAGACGGTTCTTTGCATCACCAAACACTGAAGTCTGTCACTAAACGATCGACCTCCCCTTCGTCGCCCATCATGTTTACCTTGCGGAGACTCGTCTCCGCCCTCCTCCTCGCCGGCGTGGCTCTGGTCTTCTTCGCGCAGACCGCCGAGGCCATCAAGGGTCCCAAGATCACCCACAAGGTCTACTTCGACATGACTGAAGGAGACGAGCCCATTGGCCGCATCGTCTTTGGTCTCTACGGCAAGACCGTACCTCTGACGGCCGAGAACTTCCGCGCCCTCGCCACTGGCGAGAAGGGCTTCGGATACGAGGGCTCTACCTTCCACCGTGTTATCAAGCAGTTCATGATCCAGGGCGGTGACTTCACCAAGGGTGACGGCACCGGTGGCAAGTCTAGTGAGTGGCCCTCAGCACACCGCTCGCTCTGTGGTAATTGATGACTGACGCCTCGGACTCCAGTCTACGGCGAGAAGTTCGCCGATGAGAACTTCAAGCTCCAGCACTCCAAGAAGGGTCTCCTGTCCATGGCCAACGCCGGCAAGGACACCAACGGCTCCCAGTTCTTCATCACCACCGTCATCACCTCGTAAGCCTATCACTCCCAATGCATAAGCCACCCAGCCGGATCGCAGTACTAACATGGGATAACCACAGTTGGCTCGATGGCCGCCACGTCGTCTTCGGCGAGGTCCTCGAGGGCTACGACATCGTCGAGAAGATCGAGCAAGCCCCGACCCAGCCTGGCGACCGCCCCGTCAAGACGATCAAGATCGCTAAGAGCGGAGAGCTGGAGGTGCCCCCTGAAGGTATCCACGTGGAACTCTGAGCACCTACTATGACGCCCGTTATCCCTCACGTCTCCGTCTCCCTCACCAAGCCCGACACATCCATGACCCATACAATCTCTGCCTATTGATGACTTTGAACCAAAATGAACAAAACGAAACGTACGTGGTTTGCTGATGGCTACGCCCCCTGGCTCTACAGGCGAATTCGGCAACAGCGCATGGGCGGCAGGCTACTCCAACGAGGACACTCCTTTGGAGGTCGGTTCCGGCGAGGGCTGGTCCCTCCTCCAGAAGGGCATGTTTCTTGGCGTGGTTGTTGCCGCGATCGCCGTTTACTTGAAGATCAGCAAGTCGCGTGCCTCGAGGGACATTGTCGGCCACGAGAAGACGATGGCGTAAAAGGCGGGGGATCCGTGAAAGAGTGACCAACACTAGGCAAAGATATAAAGCAAAAGACAAGATTTGCCAATATAGAAGTACGGGCCAAATTACACGATATCGGTAGCCAGTATTCTTGAGCGGTGCATGTTGTCGTGATGTTGAACGAGTTCGTCTCGAGTCCTCTCTCTGTCGGGCGGGCAGTCCAATAGCTGCAACGCCCACATCCCCAAAGTGCCTCACGTGTGGGGTACCAGAAAATTTCCAAGAAGGCCAAAACTTCGACTCAAACAACATTTAATAGAATAGTAAATCCACAACGACAAACTCTCCGACCGCCGAAAAAGGGAGAAAAAAAGAGAAAAGAAAAAAAAGATGAAGATTCTCAGCCTAAACTTTCTGACCTGCGCGGTCAAGGCCTGCAAGTCCTCGCCGGCCTCGTTCCCCCTCCACCCCAAGGACGCGGAGCTGGTGCAGGACGATGTCGAGGTCAACCCCCAGCTTCTGCTCAATGTCCTGCCCCGCTTAGACTGGGCCGCCCTGCGAACGAACGCGACCGAGGTATGTTTTTTTTTCATAGCCATTTTCCTGTCTTGTGTATTGCGCTTTCTCCCTTTCTTCTTTCTATATGACCTCGCGGCTTTTACCTTCTCCGCCTGTCTCGTTCCTTGCATGCTGTGCTCTTTCATATCAGAAAAAAAACCCGTTGTCTCAGGCCATCAACGAACGGCAGAACGGCGCTGACGAGACTCACAAAAAGTTGGGCTTCCCTGAACTCCCTTCCGAGCCCCCCTCGGCGGAGCAGCTCGAGGGCGACGACAAGATGGTCAAGGACCTGCACCACCTGCTCATGGAGACGCAGATCATGGAGGGCAAGCTCGTCTGCGGCAACTGCGGACATGAGTACGCCATTCGCGAGGGTATCGCCAACTTCCTGCTGCCGAGCCATCTGGTCTAGGCCCAGTGCGGCGCGAACCTTGAAGGGGGCGACGACGGACTGCGACGATGGTCTTTGCGGGCACCGGAGGTGTGAAGGCGTGAGACGGCCATACCGGACTTGAGAGGGGGCGTTTACGGCGTTTTATCGACATCATCAAGGGGTCTAGTGGGGATGGGCGGCGAAAAGAGAAAAAAAGTCCGTTTGTTATAGAAATACACATTCATGCCATTTGCGAAAACACTACATCGGGTCTCTACAAACCGCACTTTCAGAATCCACCCTGCATGCCATGCTGTTCCCCCCTCCTTTGCTCGAAACATGTCAAAGCCAGCCGGTAACTCCTGACGTTTTCCTCAAGTTGAAATACAAGGGTCGCCGTGGAAGCACTCGCTGAATGCTCTCGCGGGCGTATTTGGTACACATCTACTGGCCCTTCTTGTGAGCGGCGGGGCCATTCTCCTTTTCGAAAGCTCCATAGGGGATCTCAAGGCTGGCGAGGGCCCTGATGGCGACACCAAGGATGCTGAAGAGAATAATGGAGGCAACGATGGCGTGAAAGATGCCTATGCGTTCGTCAGTTTTCCCATTTCCGAAAGGTTACAAGGTGTGGCGAATGTTGCCGACGACTACTCACCTGGAGAGAAGAAAACGTATTTCTCAAAGAGGGGAAGCTTGTTCCACTCGGTCTGGTTCTTGTCTTTCCTGACATGCAACATACTCGCCTCGTGGCGCTTGAGCTCGGCGTGCAAAGGCTCGCCGGTGAACTCGGCCTGGTAGGTAGGCTCGGACGGGCTAGCAAGGTAGATGACAGTGTACGAGTCTGACGCGGTACGCATCTTCTCAAGGTTGCGGCCGAGAACGTAGTCATTATCGGCGAGCGTTCTGGCCCTCTCGCGGGTGTCCCGTCCGAGGGGGGCGAGCCTGGTCTGCTCGATCTCGACCTTCTTGCCCGCGCACGCGGTCTGGATGTAATCGGCCAGCGCAGAGATGGGCACCTCTCCGACGACCTCGGCGACGCTGTAGACACCGTGGATGTCGCTATCGGCGATCGCGCGGCACAGGTTCGGGGCCTTGCAGTCGCCGCCGTCTGAGCCGCGGATGTCTGCGGCGTTGACGTTGGGCTGAGTGACGAGAAGGTAGCGGTCCGTAGGGCACGAAGAGAGGAGGTCCTGGACGGATTTGACGACTTGAGACTCGGTCTGGAGCTGGGCCGGGTCCGATTGCGCGAACCTAGAAGGATGTTAGCATGTCGACGAAGATGAATTGACATCGAGAGGCGGCGGCCTCTTGACGTACTTAGCGGTTGACAGCATCACAAAAGGAGACGAGTCGGTGAAGGCTTGCGCGGAGGCGCAAAATGCCATGAGGCCTGCTGTTCTTGATAGACGCATGGTTGGATGATGTGTTAAGGCTGGTCGGTTTGAATGCGCGATGCTAGCCTTCGTCGTGCTGCTGGGAGTGATGCTGAGGATTAGCTCCAAGGACGACTTAGCTTGGAGGTATGCGACTAAGCGGTGATTTGCGTAATCAGAAACTTGAGTGATGCCCGTTTAGATGCATATCACAGCCTCCGACATCTTTCCTGATAGCCTTATAGCCTATGGGCCATAGTGCACTACCACTTGTTCCAGACAAGACCAAAGAGAAGAAGTTAAAGTCTTATTCGGGCCCAAACGTTTTTCTACCTCGGCCATCTCGCTGTTCGCTCGCTGTTGACACCTCTGAACCTCAACTTGGGTTTAGAACTTGCTTAGTAGGCCAAGACATGAATCGGCAGGTTTACCGTGATACCTTCTGCTGCAGCTTTTGGCAGCCAGCGTGTAATGTTCTTTTGCATTACTTCGCTCTCTGAGTCTGCTGACAGGTGGTTTCAACTCCTGAGATTGACTCCTGTATACCTACCTCACTGAAGTCCTCCTCGCTTTCGATTGGCAGTGATTTGCGGAGCGAGTGCCCACGTAGACTCAATCTATGTTTTACCACCCATCTCATATCAGGCAGGACAAGGACTGCTCAAGCACATTGTGGGATACTCATGGCCATCGGACAATTATCAGCACGTACGGCAGTTGAAAACCATGCGGTAGAGCCTTCGGGGTGTCACCTGGTTCTCAGTGACAGATGCACGTTCAGCGAGGCCTGTCCAGCGCATTTAGCCCCTCGGCTTGGCCCGCGCCAGTGGGCCCTGGCAGAGGCTGCAGCAGCAAGGACCTGACGCGCGCGCCGACCACAAGGCTGGTCCTGCAGAGGACCCTTCCCAAAAATTTCAATTCCAGCGCCTAAAAACCACCGGTGAACCAGCAAACCTCCACGAGCTTTTGACGGCACCACCGACAGAATCCCAATATGTTCGCCAAACCCCGGCAAAAGAAGTCAGTCCTTCCAACCGTGTCGAAAAAGAGAAAAGCGGTCTCGGCAGTGGAGGAGGTCAACTTCGACTTCGATGCGCGCCAGGACTACTTGACGGGATTTCACAAACGCAAATTGCAGCGGGTGAAATGGGCACAGGAACAGGCGGCCAAGAAGGCGCGGGAGGAGAAGATTGAGATGCGGAAACAGGTACGGGAAATAGTCTTCATGCTCCCCTGCCCCTTACATGTTGCTGTGTATTTTTGCAAAATTTCCTAACAACATCGCACCTATAGCTCAAAGTGGAGAGACAACGAGAAGTCGAAGACCACGTCAAAGCTGTGAGCGCCATTCTCGAAGAGGCCCAGGCAGCAAACTCGGACGAGGATGAGGAGATCAACGCAAAAGACTTTGAGGAGTGGGACGGCATTGAGGAGGCGTCAAAGGAGCAGACAGACGTCGTTGACTACGAAGACGAGTACATAGACGAGGACCGGTATACGACGGTTAAGGTCGAGGCCATATCTGTGACGCGAGACGGGCTCGAAAAGCTCCACCACGATAGCGACGAGGCGGAGGCAGACAGCCAAGACGAACACAAGGCAGAGAAGCGGGTAGACGACGACAAGGCGACAACAACCAAGGCTCGCAAGGAGTGGCCCAAGAAGAAGAAATTTCGCTACGAGACGAAATTAGAACGGTCGCTGGGCGCGAAAAAGGCAAAAGCGAAAAAGAAGGCCAAGTTCAAGAAAGAGTAGTGGTTGGAAGGAGGGTATAATGTTTTAGCATTGATTGCTGCTGCAACTGTTGCCTAGGGCTTGCCTCACGGCCAGCGTGGTCTGAGTGGTTTTGTGTAGTCGCCCTCATGTCTGTTGCGAACAAAGGACAGATGCATTTGCAAGCGGAACAAACACTCGGTGTTGACGGGGGTTACAAAAAAGGAGTAAAAAAAGGGGCTGCTATAACTCGGTCGCGAACCGTCCCGTCATTTGCAATCCACGGCTGTCGGGATAGCTTCATGATCAGGTCGCCAACACATTGTTCCAGGCCGGAAATCTATCATGAAGAAAAAGCCTTGCACAGCACGTCGCCCCATAAAGAACAGCCTTAGATGTTGCCAATCTCGTTCTGGAAGTCCTCGAGCTCCTTCTGGACCGTTGTGTACTTCTTGGACATCTCCTCGTACTTGGACTCCCACTGGTCGCGCTCCGCCTCGAGAGCCTGGACCTTGCGCTCGAAGTGGCCGGCCTTGACGTCGGTCTGTCGGAGCCTATAAAAAAGACGGTGTAAGTATGCATCAGCCATTGGTGGGGCTGACTTTAATGAGAACAAAAGGGGCCGGGAAGCGAAAAGGGGGTATCGTCGATTCGGTGAACAGGGTTCAGAACGTACTTCTCGTTGGCTTCGCGAAGGGTCTTGTCCGCCTCTTCGGCCTCCTCCTCGAGGAGCTGGAGTCTTCGCTGAAGAGTCTCATTTTGTGTGCCAGTGCTAGTGCTCTCGTCGGCAGCCTTCTTGAAGTCCTTAACTGCAGTTTCCAGCTTCTCGACCTCGCCCTCGAGCAGGCCGTTCTTGTGCTGGAGGGAGGTGATCTCCTGCTCCTTGGACAGGTTCTCCTGCTCCAGCGACTTGACCTTGGCCTGAAGCTCCTCGACCTTGGCGGCGTTGTCGTCGGCCTCCAGACGGAGCTGGTTCATTTTCTGAGAGGAAGAGTCGTCGTCAGCGACCGATGACACGGTGCCGTAAGGGGATATCCTTCCTACCCCTCCAGACCGCCGGTAGCAGCTAGGTGGGGCTCGAACGAGGACAGTTCACTTACCTCCTTGATGCGATCCATGATGATGATGAGCTGCAAGTGGCTTTGGACTGTGGGAGAGTTGGTGCAGATTGATTGCGATAAGGAGTGTTGAGGATGTGACGGGATTGGAAGTCGCAATTGTCGGGGGATGGAAGCGGGAGGAAGTGAGAGGTGTTGAAATAACTGCCCCTCTACATGCAAGTCCGCTCCAAATGTGACTTGTGGCGGCGGACCACCCTCACTCAGCATGCCGGCACAGGCCAGGCTTGCCAGGCCTGATCTTCACACGCTGGAGGGCAGCTGCAATTGGATTAGCTTAGGCATGGGCGGTGGGGTCCAGTCAGGTGGGGTTTGCCTGTGGCACGGTGCCGCA
This sequence comes from Colletotrichum cereale, assembly GCA_034509685.1. Taxonomy (NCBI): domain Eukaryota; kingdom Fungi; phylum Ascomycota; class Sordariomycetes; order Glomerellales; family Glomerellaceae; genus Colletotrichum; species Colletotrichum cereale. Next base: position 159,913 of record JASUDE010000023.1, on the reverse strand, counting down.
GTGTGGTGGTGCTTTCCCAGAGGTGAGCATTCATTCTACCTACGGGGATTGCCGCAGGGTCTAAGCTTCTTTGTCCGTTGTCCTGACAACGCAGCACACCAAACAGACGGGTCCGTTTGCCATCTCTCCCACTCTTAACGACACTGACGCGACCAGCCCCAAAATACAAGCAATGAACTGATAACGACCATACACCGATATACACGACGACACTTTACGACACCATCAGCCCCATACATATCGACCGACATTTTCGCATCCGGCCTTAGGGAAAATGCTGGCCCTTCGCGATGAAAACGCAGTCAACGCAGCTCAGGCTGCTCGACTGGCACCTGGAAAAGGGCAGCTGGCCCCAAGGACCCCTGGGGCTCGATACCCGAAGACGCCCTTGAAGATTCCCCTCAACGACGAGAATGCCGCTGGAGGGGCCAAGACGGCTCTTGCACCCAAGTCGATTGGTAACATCCAGGGCACTGTCAAGAAGCAGAACCTCGTTACCCCGTCCGGTACAATTTCCTTGGCTTGTGGCTAAGAAAAAGAAAGAGACTGATATTGTTGGCAGAAACACGGGCTCGCGCGCCACTCGGAAATAAGACCACCAACGCAAAGACCAGGTCCACCCAGAATGTCGGAGGAAAGGATCTAGAGAAGACCCAGACGAAGCCCACAACCACCAAGAAGCTCAAGCAGCGTTCTCCCGGCGTTGGCCCTCTAAAGCTCGAAGTCCGCAATGACCAATCTGGCGTGGTTGAGGAGCCTGACGTCGAGTATGCACCGGCCCCCGCTAAGGATCTGCCTTACGAGTCGGATGTCTTTCCCGATGGAGTCTTGACGTTTGAGGGCCTCAAGCCGGAGAACATGTTCAAGGGGTACTACAACCACTTCTACAACCCCCTTGGTGAGGACGGCGTCAGGTTGCAAGACAGGAAGCACAAGGAAAACCTGAAGAAGGCCCTGAAGGAGAGTGATGAGCGTATTCTCCGTGACATTCGGGAGATGGACTGGTCTGTCTCTGACGTCCCCGAAACTGCAGCCTTCGCACAGAGAAAGGCCCTGGCCCCGGCCCCCAATCCGGCCGTCACCAGAAGGGTAGTGGGAGGTGCCCCCAAATATCCCTCCACCACCACCTCTAGACGGGCCGCGTCTGCTCTTTCGATGACGACGAGCTCCACTATTCGACAGAAGACCGTTGAGCAGAAGTCTACGGCCCGAAGGCCCATCTCTGCCCTGCTTCCACGCACCAGACTCACCGCTGGCGCCGTAGCCTCGAAGTCCACAGCTGCCGAGAGCGCTGTGGGAGAAGCAGCGTCGAGAAACACTCTGGGATACACCAAGGGCCGCTCAGCCTCATCCGTTGTCAGCGGACGAGCTCCTGCCCGACCTGCCTCGACAGATATCGCCACGATTATTCCCCCGAAGACTGTTTCCAGACGCGAGGCATCTCCTCGTAAGCAGGAGCGAGAGGTTCGTAACAAGAACGAGGATCTCAGCCGGTTGCAGTTCTTGTCAATCTTTGATCCCGCTGGAGACGATGAGGATGATGGCATCGGCAGCGCCGCTCCACTAAATGAAGACTTTGAGGAGGATGAGGAGTTTGAAATGAAGTTGAGTTTCTGATCGCTCACTCAGGTCATTGGATGGCGTTTGGACGGGATTGGCCTGATTTGTACAACAGTCGGGTGGCGGGAGACCAGGAGGCGTTTGGTTGGCATCGTTACCCAACATCACACCCGTAAGAAGAAGGTCGAACGGGCGACCAAAGAACGTGTCTGGAACAAGGCTCACAGCATTGTAGTTATTTTGTTGATCACTGAATGGCGTTTTCAGCAAACATGGTTGACACAACCGGGCGGGCATTGTCTTTCTGTTGAAGGCCGCAGCTATTTCTATTTTAATTGCTTTCATATTCCAAGTCTGCGGAAAGCCTTGGACTGTCTCAGGTGGTGCCAACCTACCTTATGAAGTGCTGCTCATGGAGGCAGATGCATAGGCAACCAGCAAACCGTCTCCGAGAAATGGGCACATGAGATACCCTATTGGTTCCCAAAGAACAAGATGGTTTCTGTGGTGCCCCTGTCGCTTTTCCCCCTTGACAGACTGACGCGAAAAAAGAAGTGGACTGTCCGACGCGACTAGGTCACGTGCCGATTGCTGCTCGGCTTGCCCACTCAAAGTACCCAGCCGCTCAATTTTGCAGAGTGGTACATGATTCATAGTTCAGGTCCTATCTGTATTCAGAACATCCATGCGTAACGGTATTACAGTCCTCCTCGCCTTGTTCCGTGGCTGGTCTCCGCTAAATCGCATCCCTGAAAGAGTTTGGACACTCTTCAACCTCAACTTTCCGACCTCACTGCTACATTTTCTCCAGCCTCACTGTTCGTCGGTCGCAGCGCACGACTTATCCGGCCTCATCCGCACTTCTGCCGATTGATTACATCGAAGCTCATCCCTTTGCGACTGGGTGTCTTCCTTCCTTGAATGACGCAGTTGGGCTCCTGCCCTTTGCCAACCACCCGTGTCTGTGGCTACGCCTCGGTCGCGTGAACATCGATTACGCGCATCGTCCTTCCGTTACACTTCTACGGCCGTGGTCTTCGGCGATGAACCCTGTACTTTGAAGCATTCGATACACAAGAGAGGCGATGTTTGGTGGCAGGCGGGTGCGGTAGAAGCAGAACAATCTCACGATGACCCGCCAATCTTCGGCGAGCTTCGCGCAGTTCTTCCCTGCAGCCCCCCGCGTCGCTAAGGACAGAGCCGAACGAGAGAAAGCAAAGGCCAAGACCCAAGACACAACAGGCGGCTTGATCGCCGCTCCGAAGAACAGCAGCGCCCCTTTGCCTAACGGCACGAGTGGCAGAAGAACATCCGGAGCTGATGGCCTCCTTTCCGACATATCGCAACAGCCAACCGCCGGCCGCGAGTCGCCCACAGGAGACACCCTCAACACTGTTGGATCTGCAAGCTCCTATGAGAGCACTGTCTCCTCCGTCTTGAGCACGACTGCCCGGCAAGCTGCTCCCAACGGCGTATCTCATATCCCTACATCCAGCGGCACGCCGCCCACGTCCGTTGAATCACCCTCATACTCAGGCAATGCTAGCCTGCCGAAGACGAATATGCCGGAAGCACATAACATCGATCGGGGTGAGGCATCGGCCTCTCACAACACCCCAACATCCCGCCTGCACAGCTCACTCCCGGAACCATACCCTCCGATTGAGCGCACTCCTGCGCGAGATCCTACTCGATCGCGAAAAGGCATCAAGTGCACATATGACCCCAACATCGACCGGACCTTGTCGAAGCATAGCAGAAAAGATGCCAAGCCGATATATAAGGAGTTTGGATTGGTACGTACAAATACAATATACCCGCTCCGTGGAGGGGGGGCGTCATCTTTTGCGTGTGAGAGCTCTGGCTAATAAACTGAGTAGGAAGATGACGTCCCCCCTCCCGATCCTCGCCTTGCAAAGGGAGGGCGACTGGGTTACATCAACACCGATTTCCACCTACCCAAGTCTCGCTTGCGACAATCGCCCTACATCTTGAGACCGTACCCCTACGACCCCAAGACCTCCATCGGGCCAGGGCCGCCAACACAGATTGTTGTTACTGGCTTCAATCCCTTGATCACATTTTCCAAAGTGACGGCGGCCTTTGCAACCTTTGGCGATATTGCAGAGAGCAGCAACAAGATGCATCCTGAGACTGGTAGCTACCTAGGATTCGCAACGTTCCGTTACAAGGATGCGCATCCCAGCCGGTCGAGGCCCGCCCCCATCAAGGCGATTGATGCCGCGCGCCGCGCTGTCAAGTCGATGCATGGGCAGCGCATTGAGGCGAATCAAATCCGAGTCGAATATGATCCGGAAGGCAAGAAGAGCCGCCGAATGCTGGAGGATGCCCTCAACAAAGACCGAACGGCGCAAGATGCCTCCGTCACGAAGGCGCCGCCGACAGGCCCTCGAGCCATCGTGTCCGACAAGATTCCTGGGCCACCGCCCATGGCACCAAAGGGTCCGTCTTCCCACAGGCAGGCCGTGGCAGGTGTCCCCGCTTGGGTGCCGAGCCAACCGAAGATGCACGTCGCAGTCGAGGAGAAGGTCATTGCAAAACAGCTCGCGTGCGAGCCCTACATCTTCGTTGCCCACGAACATGTTCCCGTTATGGTTACTACGATCCCCCACATGAAGAAGCGACTTAAAGCGTTCGCTTTCGAAGACATCCGCATTGATCGTACTGGCTACTACATCTTGTTCCCAAACTCCTACCACGGCCGCAACGAGGCGATGAAGTGTTACAGGGCTGCTAATCACACCGACCTGTTCACTTACAACATGGTGATGCAGCTTTCCCTCCCACCCACGACCAGCCGAGATTCCGAGCCTGCAGCCCCGCCGCCCCGGCGACGAACCCCGAGTCCCGAACGCAAGCGCCGAAGCGATATGCGACTACGAGAGGACAAAGACCGCCGTCGTCGAGAAGAAGAGGCAGATATTGAGGAGGAGAAGCGGCAAAGAGCTAAAAACTTTGATCCTGTCCTCGAAGCCTGCGAGGTGGTTACCCGGGAACTGGCGGAGCACCTAATCAAGCACATCCGTACGAGGGTTGCTGTTCCTACTCTGACCACTTTCCTGGACCCTTCAAACCACGTCACGAAGCGACGGCAGCTGCATCTGGAAGATCCAGTCGGTTCGGTTCCATCTGTAACCGTCGATGCTGGTGATGAGAGTCCCGGTGTTAGCACGCCCAACTCCGGCGCAGACCCCATCGAGCGTCGTACGGGTCGTCTGGAGATATCGGCCCTGCCTCGAATCCGTAAGGCCAAGGCTACTGCTCAGGGAGGATCACGCCACCATGGCTTCACCGATCCATTCTCGCGCAAGCGGGTGCCGCAAAGCCGCAATGCGTTCAGGTCGCTCCACCATCGTCTCAAGAGCTACGACAGTGACGCCGAATCTGACGACGAGGTTGCAATCAGAGAGTCTCTGGCGAGAGATACTGAGGAGCCCGATTCTAGGCCGCGCAGCCGTATGAGCACGGATGACGACGTCAAGGATGACTTTGCTTCCTGGGGACCCGCAGAGGAAGACTCCATGACCGAGGCAAGCTTTGCTGTGGGCGACAACTTGACAGCGACGAAGAAGAGAAAACTGGATCTTGAGATCCAGTCGACAATCAAACGTCAAAAGAAGTCCGACGAGGAACTATTTGGGGTTACGCTTGACAACGTAGAACCCGACTTGCTGGTTCACGAAATCTCGGAAGATGCTACCCCTGACGTCGATCTGCTCGATGCACAGAGCACTCGATCCGAGACTCCACTGTCAACTTCCAAGGGCGTGTCCAAGAAGCTGAAGTCGAAGAAGAAGTCAAAGAAACAGATCTTTGAGGAACGGGAGGCGCTCAAAAAGCAGCATGTCCCGACACCTATGGAAGTGGAAGTGGAGGAGGAAACACCAGCCCCAACCGAGACTCTTCCAGAAGAGGTCAAGCCGGCGCCGGCAGAGACCAAGGAAGAGGAGCCAGAGCCGCTGCCGCTGCCGCTGCCAACGAAGATAGATCCGGTCTTGTTCTCGACTACGCCCACCCCCGCTCTCGATCTGTCTGGCGATTTTAAACTCAGTATTTCTGCGTTGCAAAAGCTCGCGCTGTCCGCATGCGATGGCCCTGATGTCACCAGACTTAGGAAGAGGTTCACCGGAGCAGACCTCGGAGATCCGCTCCTCTGGTTATGGCGGCGCAATCGTGTGCGAGAGCTTAATTCCCCCGCCGGGTCAGTCGACCAGGCCGTGGGCATTGATGGCTACTACGTCCCTAACGCTACCGGGGCTGCACGAACCGAAGGAGTTAAGAAGATCCTCAACGCCGAAAAGTCCAAGTACCTGCCTCACCATATCAAGGTTCAAAAGGCCAGAGAGGCACGTCAAGCCAAGTACCAGAGAGATGGTAAGGATGCTGCAATCGAGGCCAGCAGGCTCACTGTGGCAGAAAAGGTTATCGCCAAGGGCAACTCAAGAGCCAACCGCGCCAACAACCGTCGTCATGTGTCGGCACTCCAGGACGAGAAGAAGATATCGGGCGACTCTGACGCCTTCAAGTTCAACCAGCTTAAAAAGCGGAAGAAGCCTGTCAAGTTTGCCCGGTCCGCGATTCACAATTGGGGTCTGTACACAGAGGAAAACATCAACAAGGACGACATGATCATCGAGTATGTCGGAGAACAGGTCAGACAATCCATCTCAGAGATTCGCGAGAAGCGCTACCTCAAGAGCGGCATGGGCAGCAGTTATCTGTTCCGTATTGACGACAACACGGTCATCGACGCTACCAAGAAGGGCGGCATCGCCCGTTTCATCAACCACAGCTGTATGCCCAACTGCACAGCCAAGATCATCAAAGTCGACGGAAGCAAGCGGATCGTCATCTACGCCCTCCGCGACATTGGTCAACGTACGTTGCTTGAAACCCATTTTTCGGTACGACATGGAGCTAACCATTCGCAGACGAGGAGTTGACGTATGATTACAAGTTCGAGCGTGAAATTGGCAGCCTGGACCGCATTCCCTGTCTGTGTGGTACGGCGGCGTGTAAAGGATTCCTCAACTAATCCGGGTCGATGCTTTCAGGTGTTTTTTTGGTGGGCGGGCAGTTCATTTGCATGCGCCCTTTGTATTTTCCTGGGCCAAATTGCTTACTGGAGTTGGGACTTGACTTCCACAGTCTCGTCTAGTGGAGGCGGGTTTGCTTTTCGCCTCTTGTTTCTTCACTTCGACGCATACCCACTTGGATCTGTCTTCTGCGTTTATACTATATGCATCGCAACCAAGGCAAAGGCAACGGGAAAGGAGACTTTCTGGGGGCAATGGTGGGGAAAAGTGTAACATGATTCACTTTTGAGATTTGCAGGATGGGGTCCGGCGTTCATGTTGGGTGGAAAGGGGCTTCTGATCCATCTCTAGGACCGGGCCGGTCAAAAACAAGACCTTGCGCTGGTACCCAATCCTTTTGATGGAGGCAGGAATGAAAAGAGAAAAGTGGGATCTCTTGAACAGTGGTCAGGGCAAAAACGAAAGAGAAAAAACCACCTTCTCGAGGTAATCAGGGCGTATATCGCGCATACACATTTGTACATATGGCGAAGGCACATGCTAGGATTGAGAAGAGACTCAACCAAGCGGCGAAAACACTGGTTATTCTGTTCATTGGAGAGCGGCTAGCCATTCTGTCATATCGTTCCTCGTGTCGTTGATGTCGTCGAAGTCATGGGACTGGCTGAAGTTGATAATGTCGTCTGGAGGCTGACGTTTCTGACAAAGGTGCTCAGAGGATACAGCGGGCCACTGAATTCCATGTCGTACCTGGAAATGGCGATTAGACTTGGATGGCACGGAAGAGGACTGGTTAGGCATTGTTGGGAGGAAGGGGCATAACATACCAGTAGTTGACGGCCAGGACGAAGCCCTCTCCGTCTTCTGGGCAGGACTGCGAAACCTTGTGGTACCACATGGCGGGGAGGTAGAGCATGTCGCCGGGCTCCAGGGTAACTCGGACGGGCTCGGCGAGGCTGGAGTAGGGAGTCGCATTGACGTCTGGGAGATCCGGGTCCCACGTCGCGAAAGGGACCGCGTCCGGTGCCCCGTCGGCCCCTTCTCCGCCGTCGACCCCGTCCTCCGAACGATCGAGGCCCAGCTCTAGCCGGTCGTCCCGGCGGGCGTACGTCGCGGGCGCGAGGGCCCTCTCGTTGACGCAAGGATGGCAGCAGGGTGGGAGGAGGGTGAAGTGCTTGCGGCCGAGGACCTGGACGTAGATGTTTTCGTAGTTGTCCTTGTGCAGCGCGGTGACGGAGCGCGAGGTGCCGATCCAGAGGTTAACGGCGTCCGGGTCGCGGTCGAGGGCGATGCGGGCGAAGGGGATCGAGGGGGGTACCTGGGAGGAGAGGGGGAGGTATTCGTTGCGGAGGTTGTCGTTTTCTAAAAGGAGCGTGTGTGTGTGAGTCCATGCTCGTCTTGACGGGTTTTGTGGGCTTGTATCACGAGAGGCGGGACGAGAGGAAGTTGTGTGAGAGGGCTGCGAGAAAGCGGTTTGTATTTGAGAGAGGGGAAGGTATAAAGCAGGAATGGATATAAGGCTAGAGGGCGTCTCTCATTTTCACATCAAGTGAGTGGGTGTGAGTAGCTTCGGACGGGAGAGATCGACATACGGGTCTGAGCATATCGGACTTCCGAGGTTGTGTCCCTGCTCTTCTCTTGTTTGATCACGTAGTTTATGAACTCTTCAAAGTCTTGATCTTCCTCGTGGGGCTTTGCGAATACGACGTCCCCTCCGTGTTCAGTGGGGGCATCGGCGTTGCTATGTACGTCGTATAAGTCAACGATGATGAGACCGACACCCCGGATTGCGGGACGAGAGAGAGGCGCGGGATCTTCCCACTCACCCATACGGCGTTACCGCGACGTTGACGGTCTGGTCCTTGAACATCTGCACCAGATACTCCTTATTCCACGTCTTGTTCGACTGCCAGGAGGATGCCGCCCCGCGGACGACAAAGGGGGTGTTGCGGGCGACGTAGCGCATGAACTCGAGGGGGCTCGGTTCCTCGTCCAACTCCTCGACGAAGGCGCCGTTGAGCTCGTTGTATGCGGTGATGAGCTCGGCCAGGGGATCCCCTAGAACTACGGAGGGGTTTCGGTTCATGATATTGGCTTATAATATGATGTGATAGTACTTGGGTGCTTATGGTGGGAGAGAAAGGCGAATATAAGTGCGGTGGCATGAATAAAACACTGTATTATGCCCGTTATTGGACATCTGTGCGAGAAATGAATGTATAAAAATAAAATGGGCGAAATGGGCGAAATGGGTCACCTGCGAGTCAAACAGTTAACCACAGAGCATCATATTGAGATATCCGGTTCCTCACACATTATGAGCCAGTAGTCGAAATGGCCCGGCGAGGTTCATTCTCACTCGGGCTTGATAGGGGCCAGTGGCTTGCAATATGTTTAGTTCCGTATCGGCGTTGTTCAATATCTCGGGTCACGGCCCGGGCTTGTGCTGCTCAAGTCGGTCCGAAACAAGCCCTACCAGCAAATAGAACATCCCCTCGGGATCGCGCCTTCCAAACAACGCGCCACGGGGGAAAAGGCCGGCGCGGGAACATGCGAGCGCAAGGGTTCTTATTGGAACTCGATTCACGAATGCACCACAACGCAACAAAGGGGCACAAGCGGCACAAGGGTTTGGTTTCCGTGTCGGGATGGGAAGCACGAGGGTCTCGAATGAGCGTGGTGTGAACCGCAGACGATAGAGAGGAGCCAATGAGGGGAGCGGCATGAGTGGGAAGTCAGGCCACTTCAGCATCCTCATGGCCTGATTATGATGAGGGCCCTGGGATTCCGAGCAGCAGCCTCTCTGCCCTATTTACTTCTGGCAGCAGCGACGAGATTGATTAATTATAGATTAGGCAGATCCGATCAGGGTTGGCTGCAGCGTGTGTGCAGCTGCACTTTTTCCCAGCTATTTATGACGGCCGGCCCTTCCCTCTTAGTCCTCCGCTGGAATTTCCATCGCAATACGTGTGCTACAGCCTTTGGCATCATGAGGTTGTTCTTTCCCGGCCAACCAAGCATGAACAACAGCACCACTCCCTCGGCTTGCACTACAAACGACGACGGACCGATAATGCATTGCCAACCGGCAGCGCCAATTCAATCTACATCGAGTCCCAGCGGAGCATCCGTGCCGAGCAATCCAGGAGCCCAAAAGCGGCAGCAACACCAGCGAGAAAAGCTACCGGTCCGACCGCCACGAAGATCGCCACGCGACGCATCAAAAGAAAAAAAACAAGAAAAGCATGGCACATCCAACTGCTTTCCTTAAAGATGCCCACATACCAGAACGGAACGACGGCAGTGAGCATTTCTCGCAACGACAATCATAATCCTTGCCCCATCATGCTCCGTGCCATCATTAGAAGTCCGCGACACACGCATCACCAGCACGCCTGTTCGCCCAAGACAGGTTGACAGGAACCCAAAATGCGCGCCAGGGTCTCCAGTGTCGACCTGGAAACATGTCAAGGCGTCTCCGCCTGGCGCTAGGGACCGGACGGTGCTGAAGGCCTCGGCCCAACGGTGAGATGCACCCACCACCAGGTATGTTTCTCTCTATGGAGGAAGATCCTCAGTCGAGCGCATGCGTATCGTGGCACGGGGGTGCTCAAAGAGAAAGGGGAAACCGCAGCCTGGCATCCAACAGACCAGACCCGTCGACGCTCGGTCCCCTCGCTAGCTAGGATTTCAGAATTTCTCTTTACGACGATATTGAACCACGCCACAGTGTACGGATAAGCGAGTTCAGCCTCCAACCCCAAATGAGACCCTTGTATGTTTCCACCCAGGCACCTGGCTTCTGCTTCAAGCGAAGACGAGACAGCAGACATTCCCGCGACGTGGACGGTGCCACGACTCGGCAATAGTGTATCGGCAAAAGAACTGCGCGCCAATGCTTCTCCCCTCACTGCCGGTTGCTTGTTCCTAAGCGGACCTCCTTCGAAGCGCTGCAGAACGCTGACGACTACCTACCACCATGGCAACGGCATCCGGAAGCCACGACACATTCACCCTTGTCCCGGCTCTGGAAAGACGGCCTGTCCTAGTGGACGACAGACAAGACCCCCCCCCCCCCCCCCCCCCCCTACCCCAGAAGCTTCCGGTCGTTCCAAGAAGCACCCGGGTAGCACGGGCGAGACAGGCTGGCAGGGACATGCCACTGTGTTTCTCTTGTTTCTGGAATGTCCCCGGGAACGCAGCCAAAAATGCTGTCTGAGAGTTGCGCATGATTGGCATTCCCGGGTTGGAGCAACTAATATCGAGGTACGAATTCTTCCAGAACCATGAGCTGGCATAGACGCAAGCCAGGCTCATGGTCTAGTTGTCTTGAGCTCCTCACCCATCTCAGGACTTCCCAGGTTTGTGTCTGTTTCGACTCCGACCCCGAAATAGACGTCTCCAGATTACCCCTCACGCCCAACCTTATTCTGTTTTTCAGCATGCGCTGCCCGCCTGTCTGCTTGGTGCTGTCTGTGGTTAGGAAGCTTCTTGCCGCCATGCTGCCCCCTCCTTCGTTTTTGTCTTCTTCCTTCTTTTTCCTAATTATACCAATATGCTGAATACCAAACACACCTTGTGCCTCTTCTGGTGTTCCATGATGGTTCGGTCGGTGGTGCCGGAGAGTTTGGCCGGGGGAGGGGGGAGGGGTTCACAGACGGAAAAGCCTGTCGTTGCAGTGGAAGAAGTTCTTCCTAGGTCTTGGGCCTGTCTCGCCATTCAAAGACGTGCAGACGTCAGCGCCGGCACACGGCTGGAGGACTTGCCCGGTTTTCAGTGGACAATTCCCCTCCTCTACACTACCCTACCACCCCCCCTGGGAGACCGAACCCCTATCAGACTCGAGACACCCAGCAGGCTGTGACGCCCCCAGCTTGGCAGCAACACCAAAACGCCCCTGGCTTGGCGTTGGCCACCTCTCTTTTCCGCTTCACGTGTTTCTTTTGTCTCGTCCGTCTTCAAAGTGAAGTCGCCGCCGGGTCTCCAAGGCCCCTCATCAGGTGCCAATCACTGCGATAGACGGGACGACAGTCTGTGTCACCTCCTTCAGAGAGCCCAGTCTAGCGCTCTAATCGAAGCTAGCATGTACGGATACCTAGGTAGGTACGCTGTGTAAAGGCTTTCCCCTGTAATCCTACTGTATTATACTTTCTTTTTTCCGTCCCGTTCGATGACCTCGGCATCTACACGTACCTCTTCGGCGCGCTTCAGGGGGGGCCAAGGTCTCGTTTAAGTTTTTTTTCTTGCGCCCATCATCTCGTTCAATAGGGAAGTCGTCCCATGTTCCTCGACAAGTGCTGCCACCACTACGCCTTGGCCATCGACGGGATCCACTTTTTATCCTCCCCGAGGACATCGGTGCCTCCCCGATACTCTATACCGCAAGTAAGACCTGGAGTGCCGAATCCAAGTAGGTACCGTACCTACCTAATTGGAGACGACTGGGGGGCACGCGTTACGGGCATCCTCTACATAGTACGCTACAAGCGACGACGTCTGAAGTGTACCCCTCTGCAACCTTCTACTGCACCTCAGACCCCTGCCTCTCCAGCACAGTGCTGCCTTCTCTGTCGACTCGTGGTGTAGGTACACCACACGCTACATCAGCCTTTAGTCACTTCACCTCCAGCTCGACTCGACTCGACTCGCCCACCCCGGATCGATCCAATCGTCCTACCCTCCATCACCTGCGAAAGTGTACATCGTCTCATCCTGTCGACATCAGTCCCCTTCCACTTTGTCGGCTCAGGACCGCCCACAAACTTTTGTCAATCTTTGCCGCGTCGCATTATTTCTCCGCAATTTCACCGATTCGATACTAGGTACTTTCAAGACTGCACTGTCGGCACTGCATCGCTCTACACCGCAGTTGGTCGAACTATACAGGACGAGCGAGACACTATTACTACCATACTTGCACACACAACTAACCCAGGAATCCCCATCGACATTGACCCTCCGCCGAAGAAAGCACTCTGCTCAATCCACTCGCCCAGCTTCCCACAGTCAACTTGCTTCCAAACCTCGGTTCCAGAACCACTAGATCGATAACAAAGTTGGCCTTGTTCTGCACCTGTTGTGGCCCCGTCGCAGGCGCCCGCCGCCGTCGTTCCCACCCACGCACGTCTCCCAATACCATATCAACTGACGTCCGCGGACCCGACTAACCTCGTCCAATCCCCGTCACTCTCCCACGCCGTAACCTACTGCTTACTAGGCTCGCCCACATACATCCCTCCTCCCCGAGCGCATTGATACCGAAAGCTTTCCACCCTACTAATTCCCTCGTCATCCACCGACCGCGAACCTACGATTCCCTGGCCGCTCCTTATGTTAGATCGCTCTGGCCGCCTCACGTAGCCCGCAACCGTCGAACCGAACCATGAGTGCGGCGACCACCAATTGCAGTCCGACATCAACATCACTATCCACTACAGTCTAACACTGGATGGATCAACTGCTCGATTAAACCCCGCCCGCTTTCGCAACTTTGTCAACCTCTTCCTCTGCTGCAGTCGCTGCAAGCTCACTTGCAGTCGTCGCCGCAGATGATTTGGTACCTGTTGTACCCTTTGCGAGGGTATGCAGTCCTTTCCCTTGCCTGGTCCTGCGCCAATGCTCGTCGTGGCCCGGCGTCATTTCCATGCATGCTCTGACTGACCTGTCATCAGAACGACCGAAGCTCCCGTCCTTGCACCGAACCACCCTCTCCGCCGAACCTTTGCACGATACGGTCGATACGCCGCGAGGCATGTTGTCACGACCCTCATCATCTCCGTTGCTGTCGCCGCAATCCTCATATACCCCTTTCCGTTCCTCTACACCTCAGACTTGAGCAATGGCGCCTCCAACCTACCACACCATGTGTGGACTGCTGCGCAGCCGCTCAAGGAAAACAGCACCGAGCCCGACGTCATCATGCGCTCCATATGGGTCCACGGCAGCTATATGAAGGCTTTGGACCGCGAGGTGCTGCTTGGTGCTCTTGAACTTCAGGACGAGCTGCTCGGTCCCACCAAGGATTTCAGCCCGTGGCGGCCCGACACCAAACTTCAGGCACACGACCCCCACGCAGATCTTGCACCTCAGGACCGGGATGCATTTCACGTCGTTAACGGCCTCACCAACCAGTCGTGGTTCTTCCACTCGCCGCTTCAATACTGGGCCTGCTCACCGGAGCGCATAGCCGATGATGAGAACATTGTCTCCACGGTCAACGCCAGGAAAACGCAGCCGACGTCAGTCAATGTTACTCTGAGACACTCCATCGTCTTTAGCGGGAAACGCTTCGAGGACAGAAAACTCTTGGCGGCCGACGCGCTTGTCGTCACCTTGATTCATTTGCGCGATTCGCCCGTCGGCCGTCAATGGGAGAGAAAGGCCGAAGCACTCGCGACCCGGATGAAGGACAAATGGACCGCCTACCCGGCGGATGGGAAGAGCATGTCCAGCCAGTTGTACGAGTTCCAGTTCATGCCCATATCCGTGCAAGACACGGTGATTCTGGCCCTCGCGTACGGCTTGGCAGGCCTTTACTTTATCTACAGCCTCTCCAAACTGAGAGCGGTCAAGTCCAAGATTGGCTTGATAGTAACGGTCTTCGTTCAGGTTGTCGTCTCCATCATGTCTAGCTTTACGGTATGCGCCATCTTCCGCGTCGACTTGTCCGGCATCCCGCAGGCGGCGTATCCTGTGGTGGTCCTCTCAATGAGCCTCGAAAACATATTCAGACTCATCAACGCCGTCATTCTAACTCCGTCGGAGAACAGCACGAGCAGTCGAATCAGCCGCGCGTTTGGAGAGACAGCACATGTTGCGTTGGCCAGCTCGGCGCAGAACGTTATCATTCTATGGGGTCTGTCCAACATTGTCTCGCCCGGCGTATCCGCGTTCTGCACCTTTGTGTCTGTTGCCATTGTCTTCGACTTCTTCTACTTGTCCACGTTTTTCCTGGCTGTCCTCAGCGTTGACGTGCGACGGACAGAACTAAGTGACGCGCTAGCCAGGGCCTTTTTGAAGAACAAGCGATACGGACAGGAGCAGCAGCTGAAGGGCAGCTGGTTTGAGGCGGTGTTGCAGGGCAAGATAGCTCTGTCCACCCGCATCGCCGGGACGGTTATCATGATCACATTTGTTTTGATAGCGCAGTGGCACTTTTTTGAAAACGACACCTTCCTCCGGCTCCTGCGGGGGGTTTTTAGGATCTCCAGAGACACCGTCAGCTTCAGCCAGCCAAAGAACTCGCTGCTGGTCGACATCCACCAAGCGCGAAGCCCTACCTCCTGGCTTCGCCTTCAAGATCACGAAAGCGCTCGCGAGGTCATCAATGTCATCAAGCCGCGGTCCCATAGTTACATCGCCCGGGTATATGACCCCTTGGTGTTCGTCCTCAACGGCGCAGATCGCACCCCCGTCACGCCGGAGCGCCCGCTGCTGCCCGCCTTGTACGACTTTATCGACCATCACTTGAAGCACTTCCTCGCCACCGTACTGTTCGTCCTCTCTGCTGTCCGTCTTCTCATGAACTACCTGCTCTGGGGAGACGATGCCGAGTCGAGACGCAACGACGACATGGGCGACCAACCTCTCTTGGCCATCGAATCTCTTCCAGAAGCTCACTCTTTAGATGTCGTCTTGATGTCATCCTCATACGACGGGCACATCATCTCCGTGGGACTGGATCGGGCAATCCGTGTGTGGGACGTCCGGTCAGGAGATAGAGACTACTCGCTGGCTGATATCGAGCCGCCCCCCGAAAACCCTTTCCCGATTCTGGCAGTTGCTACGGACAAGAAATCCTGCTGGTTGGCCTTGCTGTCATCTCACAAGGTGTTTCTTTGGAACCTTGTCGAGCACCGTTGGGCTCAGCCGGTCCCAGTAGAACTGAACGGCCAGAAGCCCGAAGGGTTCTTCTTTGGCACTCCGACTTTTGATTTCGCAAGCCCGCTTATCGTTGTCCGCCGAAACGGGACCATGACGCAGATCATTCCTGGCATGAAGGGGCCGATGGAGTTTACAATCTGCAAGAGCCCCCTGGTCTCTGTCCGACCACTCGTGCAAAAGATGGCTCCGCATGGTTCTTCGCAGCTGTCGATACTGACGACGTCAAGAAAGGGGTGCATTCATGTGGCGACCCAACAAGAGAACGACATCTGGACGTCACAAGGCCTCGACGCTCATTCTGTCGAAGATCGGGATGCGTGTCAGGTCGTACCGCTGTCGGCCCTCAGCTCGTTCCTGGTCGCCAGGTCTCAAACGGTGGACCTCATTGACGCGAAATCGAAAACTCTTCTTCACACCTTTGGAACAGGGCCCATCCAGCCACGGTCGTTGAGGTGCGTCCACTCCTCGCGACGGAAGCCGCAATGCGGTTCGATCGGGCTCGTTTCGTTTGGCATCGCGTACAACCACGCGGAGACGGGTGATTGTATCATACACACCTTTACGCCGAAGGAAGATGGCAACGTCATCTGTTTCCGCAACACGAACCTCCCCTCCAGCCGCAGCTGCAGCGGGTGGTCCGAGACGATCGAGTCGAAACGTCAAATCCACAATCCGGGCACATGGGAGGCACTACCCAATGGCTTCCTCGTGGGCGTGCGGAGAGATGTTGACGACAGCGGGTCGAGCAGCGGCGAGTCGTCCCCGACAACTACCGGCGGCCTCCGCCGCAGGATGTACCAGCGGCTGGAGAAACGACCGAGCAGATCCCCGGACAACTGGGAGGTCTGGGTGGCCTCACAGCTGGGAGGGGAGGAATTGTATGAAACGAGGCCACTCCACGCCAACCACGAGATCGGCTCCCATCTCATCATCTCAGGACTTGGTCCAATGGTCAAGGTCGGCACGGCGTCGGTCGCGGTTGGTTTCGGCAATATCATCAAGCTCATCACGGTTGGGCACCAGCATTTCGAAGACTTGACCGAGAACCAGGACAGTGATTCTCTGCACATTGGTAGCCGACGAAGGAAACCGGCAGCGGTTACGCATGCTCGCATGCAGGTCCCGTCATGGATATAAAAAAAAACATACATTCAGCGGGAGTCGAGAGTTTGGTATGAGGGATGATTTTATTCAACGGAAGGCATAATTTTCTTCTTTTTTATATACCCAGGATCAACAAGGGAGTTGGAACTTTTACTTTACAGGTTTTTTTATATGTATTCATATGTAGTGGAAGCGGTCCTCTACCATGGAGGTTAATTGGAATGCCAAGATGCTTCAAATTCGGCCATTATTTTAAGGTCAATTAACATGTGTCTTTGTGGAATTTTTTTATGCTCCTATCCAATTTCCCAGTGAGGCTCAGCGTCTTGAGCGAAAGAAGCTCTGTTCGGCAACTGATCTGATGGTTTAAATTTCTGAGGAGTTAGTACTCTAAGCTCAAAGATGGATCTGAATAACCTGGGGTCGATGACCTATCCGTACTCTCTACGAGCCGATCTATCTTGCGCAGAGTCAGCTTGGCCGCGGCATCCTATGATCCAAACAGTTGGCAGTGCTACTGGTGTACAGCTGACTGAGTTCCTGCCGGATCCCAATTTGCCGATAGAACTGGTCCACTCGAGTTTGTCTCGGAGACGCTCGCCATCTCCATCGATACGCAGCGTTACATTAGAGCATAAGGAACCCCTTTCGAGTCCTTGTACGATGTCGTTCCTGAAGGGTCGCTACGCATTGAGATCACGCTCACGGTGTAAATTGGCCATCAGATTCGTAGGCCTCACGAGCGGGTACCCGTGTCAAGGCGGCGTCACCGGGCAGTATAGTAGTAGGCAGTGTAGGTCGGAGTCAGGTCAATTCAGGCCGTAAACAGTTACGCCATATAATAAAAGTTTAATTAGCTTTCTGCTAATATTTCAATTTGCTGCGGGTTTGCCGACGGGTAGCCCACTCTCGGTGTGGATTGAATCATTCCGAAGGCCAGGATCAGTCCGGGATTTCTAATCTAAGAAGCCAGTAGAAATAGGGGCTTCTATACAAAAACGCATAACATGCCTCTAAGTCAGAATCCATGCCAGAACGCGACGATACCTTTAATATACGCACATTACAGTCCATGCGAATCTGACAATAACAGACCCTTAAGCTCTAAAGAACGAGATTAGCTTGTTTAGAATAGTTACTAAATAAAGCTATAGCATGAAATAGTTAGCAGTAGAGGGCCTTGAGCAAACTATATAAGGCTAGGTGTATTATGTGATTTAGCTGTTATCCTCTCAGCAAGATTTCACTTATCAGTCCTTACAGCCTACTTGAACGGTAAACAAACTGCACAAATACCAACATGAAGCTTTCCCCACTCCTAGTACTCACTCTCGGTGCTTCTGTCGTTTGGGGAGCATCCAGTCGATACCACTGCTAGTATGTACGCCTTTCACATAACGTACATGCATAGCGAGCAAGCCAACATAGCAAGCGAGCCACCTAACAGTTCCGCAACAGCACTTTCGCGTGCATCCCACCCAGAATGTCTCCACTTTTTCTGATGGTGGCTTGCTCGCTATGTTGGCTCGCTCGCTATACATGTAAGTTATTTTAGTTTAAAACTAACGATCGCATAGTTGCAATACGGATGGAGACTACTCTGATACCGCTACGGAAGATGTGTGCTCTGAAATGAAGGGTAAAATGGTAAAAGGCGAATATCATCAATGGTGTGAAGTCTCATGGAGATTGCGGACTAAGACTAAGAAATCTAAGTTTACTGAGGTAATAAGTAATACTTTCTGTTATAAAAATAAGACTAACAGTTTACAGATGTGTAGAAAGAACTCGTTTGCCAACGACGGAGGTTGTTTCAAGGTGTAAAGCAATAATTAAAAGCCTAAGCACGAGGACGAGGACGAGCAAAGACAAGGTTACACTTAATGATTAAATTACTAGTACTCTAAAGCCTACTTCTAGCGGGGAGTTTCTCTGTGCTGTAGGAGTTAACATTTGAAGGACAATGCCTATGTCCTGGAGACTCTTAGGTGCTAGTTATCTTGTAATAGAAAGAACCTCTTTGTGAGGGTCCAAATAACTATTAACTGTTAGTATAAAAACTCCGATGGAACCCGTTGGGCCTCCCTAGCAGATCATGTACGTCTTGATTGTCAACGTCGCCCAGGCGGGGGGCAATACAGTTGGGTGTTTTCGAGTGACGGTATGCTTGCTCTAATAACTCTTTTGATGCCCTACTAATCCAGGGACGCATCCACCCCGTACCAGACTGGCCCTCCAATGAAGCTTCCCTTCGACCATTCTTCGCACCCTTCCGTTTTGTGCGAATCCCACCGAGCTCCCATGACGCCAGAAAAAAACAGCCCCAAATAACAATATCGAAACATGAGGGCTTCCAGAACCCTTTGTTGCCCATGAAAGGACCCCTTGCCCACGAACCATACCCCCTTCAGAGATCCTGAGAATGCTCGGTCACGACAGCCATAAAGCTCTACCATTTGAAAGATCAAGAAGGCTGCAATATCCCCTTGACCTCATCCGTGCCTGGTCCCCCCCGAATCATTGGTACCTAACCCTCGGGCATGGATACCTGTCCGGGAACCACATCAAACACTCCCCACAGGCGTCGTCGAGACTAATGGTCTGCCAGACCTGCCGTTTGGCGCACGGCTTCTGGATGAGGCTCGCGGGCTGGCAGAAGCGGGCAAAGGTGAAGGAGAGGTGCTTGCAGGTGAAGGCGTGGGCGTAGTACTGGCACATGTTTCCTTTTGGCTTTCCAGGCCCTTTGGGCGTCGGCGGCTTAGAGTGCTATGCGTGCTCGTCTTCTTCCCTCTGGAAGCGTAAAAGGAGCGTGTGTTTTGAGTGCCGACGAGAAGACGTATATGGGCCTGCGTCCAGGTGTTGCTACCTAGACAGCCCGGGTGGTCGGCGAGGAGTCGGAGACCGTCACGTTGACGAGGAGAGAGCTTTGTGAAAGCTGCCCGGGTCCCGAAAAGGAGGCCGGTTGGTTTTCTTAGACAAGAGAATGCGTGCGTACTCTGCAGATGGGTAGAAGACGCGGCGTTACTATCAAACCTCCGTGACGCCGGGATGTAGGGAACGAATGTGTGTATACTGGCTCAACAGGAGCTTCCAGACAGCCATCAGCGAATGGATATAGAGACATTGACCCCGGGAGGGGGGCTATTTGTAGCTTCATCGCTCCAGCAATCATGCCATATCCGTTTGCTCGTGTCAGGCATCAAACGGGAAGAAAGGGGCCTACGGCGTCACTTCGATCCTACTGACAACTCCGTTTGGGGGAGCTGTGGGAAGCCTCCCTCCCCTTGGGGCACATCAAGCCTTGGTCAGGTACACGCGAGATAAGAACCCAATGAGACGCACCCCATGCCAAAGCAGCGAGATCTTGCGATCCGGGCGCGGCCTCCGAAGCTGCAACGTCCCGCTGCCCCGAGGGGGGGCAAACGGATGACCTCGGTGGCTACGAACCAGGAACGGTGCCTGGAAAGTATCGGACAAATTACCTTCACTTGGAGGCACAGAGGCACAGTCTATGCCCCGTAGAGCAGCCGCTTCGGATACTGGTCACGAAGAGGCCGACTGACAGCTGGCGTTGGTGTGTTGCACTAGCTTATGAGCGCGTCCGGAAAGCTCAGGCAGCCATGAGATTGGGCAAGTTGACCCGGGCGGGTGTATGCAAGGCGGCTGCTGATTCATCCCCAACTACACCCTTAAATCGAGGCATGATGGCGACACATAGGGCTGCAGGCCTGGATCCCAATCATGCTGTGCGAGCGTTAACTGGAGGTAGCCCGGACCGGCTTCAAGTCCGGGGCTGATGATGGAGTAGCGATAGCACAGGACAGTGGCGGAGTGTGGTGCTTTGGGCTGGCAGGAAGGCAATACGGCCTCCCTCGCCTGCGTTGACAACACACGCCAAGGGGCGCGTCTGGAATGCACCCTTGACGATTACGCTGCAAGCACGCACATGGATGGGCACATGCTATGTTGGTCAGTAGCCTCGAAGCAGACCAGGTGTCAGTCGGACCCCGGAATTCGTCCAGCTACTGCAACATGCATTTTCTAGTATCCTGCTGGTTTTCTTCAGCCAACATTGAATTGGGAGCATGCAATACGGAGTGGTGCAGTCGCAAGTATGATGACAGAAGAGACAAGAGCCGCAGGCATCCGGTAACTAGTTATTCACCGCCAGTTTTGTCACAACCTGTTTGTGGCCAATGTCCACTCCCGCAGACGTCAGGTTGTGCCCGGATGTCTACTAGGTAGATTACCACAGGTTGCTAGGATTCCTGCAGTAAGGACCGTCATCCAGTGAAGAATCGACCGCCTGGGCTGGGAGGGGGGGGATGGCCGCAGACACGATGGCCAAGCGCGAGGTTTGTTATGGGTCATATGCTGGTTCGGTTCGCACGGTGAACGACAGCCCCGAGGCGCTTGACTTTTTCACACGATGACGGCCAGTTGAGGCAGTGAGCCCTGCTGGTCCTCAGTTGAGGATGCGAAGATAGTGCTTCGTTGGGCACTGGTGCGCTGGTGTGGCGTACTGGCATGGAGAGGTTCTGGGAGAGCCGGACCTGTTGAAGCCCACGCAACCGCAAGGCGCAGCGAGGCGTTCTCGTGATGCGCTGGCACCACTGAGATTCTAGTAGCCTGGGAGGCCGCAAAAAGGTTGGCGATGGCGACGGCGACTGAGTTAATTGCGACTGGAGAGGTCGGTGCCGCGGAGCTATAAAAAAAAAGAACGAAAAATAAAAAAAGGATGGCTGGGATACAGAGAGTTGAACTGAAGGCAAATCAATGTTTTCCCTGCTTTAAGAAAACGTGCGACGTCCCGTTGGCCAGATCAAAGGATACTCGACAACACCTAGATCAAATATGGATTAGCGCATCAACGGTCGCTACAATCTGGAGGTACGTACCGCATGTTACTTTGGTGGGAGCACGGACAAGCACAACTTGATCCGCGACGGGCGAATTGTGCCATTTCCGCTCAGTCTTGCTCGTACAAGATGACTTGTGCAACCTGCATCGGTGAATACACCACGCTTTTTAAGCAGTGGTTTGTTTCGGAAGGTGTGCTGAGTGTTCTGAAACCCCCAGACGGGCCAGGGCAAAAGTCCCACGGGCTCCCCATTGCAGGTCGGGGATGACGGGTACGTACGGTACGATGCTCGACAGTCGACAATCGGCCACGTTTTGCGCCCTGAAGGCTCTTGGCGTTGCTCAGATGAACTACCATGCTCTGTGTATCCGTAGGCCAATGCTCTTAAAAAGCCTGCGCACGGCTGAGGGTGGGTTTTCCTTGGGGAGCAATGGACCGGTATCAGCTCCTCGGCGGCAGGTCGCAGGAGTGCAGTGTCTGTCTGTGTGGGCGCATGGCGACCTTCAAACGGACCCGAGAGACATGTCTGAAGAGGGAGAAGAAAAAGCAAGCAAGCCGGCAGGATTTGTGCGCATCAGGGGAGACGGCATCTCTAGTGTCTCAGTGTGTTGTCATGGGTGTGGCAGAGGTAGATGCGCCTCTTGGACTTGAGGCTCAGACAGCTCGACAGCTAGCCGCCGTAGTAGTAACAGCTACAAGCGCAACTTTCGTACTTGGCGACTAGAAGCGGATGCCGTCTGTTCTGTCCCCGTTGCGGAGGCTGTTAGTCTTTAAAATAATGGTCGAAATCCCGTAGACCCTTGGAATAGTGGGCGGTCGGTTGTCGGCTTGTCTTGGACTTGATCCCGTCCGTCGACACCAAGGCGCCCACGCTATCATGTCTCGGTGCCAACCAAGTCTGCTCGGAAGGCATCCTGGAGTTCGGACGAACGACACGGAGCCGTAGAGCGGTCGTGCGTGGAAACATGGGACGGCGAGCAGCGGCAAAGCAGCAAAGCGACTGTCGTGCGAACGGCTGTTCAGTCAAAACTATTGGCGACGGTTCCACGACTTCCGTTTGCTCGGCCGAAGAGTGGAAAGTGAGAGTGAGAAGCCGGTGGAGACAGATGAGCGGAGAGGTAAGGGAGGATTCCGGCTTCACTCCTACCTTGGTGGTGGACGTGTCGCGCCAGTTTTCTGCCATGCTGGGGGGTCTGCGGCCACCACTACTACGTAGTGTACTGCGTAGGTAGGTAGATACCTACCTACCTAGCAAGGATGCCAATGCTAATGTCAATGCTACCCGACTTCAGAAGCGGGCCCTCGGGGGAGACGAGACGGCGCGTGGGTATGCTCCGTGCTTGCTTTCGACAATCTTTCGCTGGCAGGGCCCTCTGTACATTTCCTTCCTGATTGAGTGCAACTCCCTCAGCCTGATTCAGCTCTCAGTACAAGCTCCAGTTCCAGCTCCAGCTTTGGGCAAGCTTTTCTTCATCTTCATTTACTTTTCTGATTTTGTTTCTTATCTCATCTATGTTGTGACCCGCTCGTCTCTCAAACTACTACCCTTACCCGGCCCGAGTTCCAAGGTACTTACTTCCCTTTTCCATCTGCCCATATCCTTCTTGAGCTGCCTTTCCGCCTCTCCCAACCCCAGCCCCAGACTTTCCAGGTTGATGTCACTGGCTGCTGTAATTCGTATCCGTACCTGGGTCACTTTCGCTTCCTTCGCTTCTCACCCAATCTAAACATATGTGGCTCGCTTCCAGCTTATGCCACTGACCAGGCCTGCCTCCCGCCTACTCATTAACCGTACTCTCCCATTGACACGGTGCGCGCGGCGCGTGTCGTCTCCCGAAAGTCGGACAACTCATCTTGCAGCATCTTGCACCCCCCCTTCCTTCATCCAACCTGCAACCCCCGCCGCCATTCGTTGCTTCTCGTCTCCGTACGACTTCAGCCACGGCCGCCGTTGCTGCTCCTGCTTCGTTCCACCTCACCTTCTTGACACCCAACACCGTCTATTCCCAGCCCGGCCACGGCATCTACCTAGGCTCCACGTCGAGACCGCACCGCGCCGCTGTTCTCGCAAAGGCCCACACTCGTCCATGCACGATACGACTGCACGCCCCAGTCCTCCTGCGCCGTGTCTGCAACTCTCCTTTAGGGCACATATAACCTGCAGCTACCTACATTACCTTACATTACATTACATCGCCTGAACCCATCTCAAAACCTGTCCGCGTCGTCGCTGCCATTCGACTCGTTCTCGCCTGTAGTCGCGATGCCCTCATAGCCAAATTCCCATCAAACCGCTTCGTCCCACCTCAATTCGACGACCGCTACTGCTGCCGGCCGACGAATCCCATCTCAACCCGTTGCATTTGCTCCCGCCCCCAGATTAAAGCTCGTTTGACGTCTGGTTCCCGCCCCCACAGCCACGCCCACACCCGCCCTCACCGCCTTCTTCGCCAGCATACCCTTCAACGCTCGTTCATCCTCCCAAGGGTCGCCCTCGCAGCCCAATTGACGACTCCAACTACGCCTGCTTCCATAAGGCCACTCGACGACATTTGACTCAACCCTCGAGCAGCGTCGCCATGCCATTTGCGAACGCGAATCCTCCTGCCCTCGTCTTCTCGTTTGAGCCTCGATCGTCATTGTCTCGTTGCTAGTCGCCATCTGCGTCGCGCAGCCTCTCATTGGCCACGCCCAGCCTTTTCCCTCACCTAGTACTCACTTTAATGTATTATACTTGTGAGTGGTCGATGTCGGACGTTCATGCGACTATTGCTTACTCGTCGCAGTCTTAATCAAGTCTCATAATCAGGTTTAGCACAGCAACACCAAGCGCGCTTGAACCGAACCTCGCTGAGCAGGCCTGACTCTTGTCTCGTTTCCCGGCTCATCTGCACTCATTACCCTCGCAATTGGCTCATTTCCGGCCTCTTGGATTTCATCTCTTTTCATTTGCCGGTTCATACTCTCCTTCAGACAACTTCACTTTGGCGAAAAGAAGTCCGCCAACTCCCTCCCAGAAAGGGACCAACTTCTCGATACGGTTCAGACGTCCATTTTAGAGACGACTGAGATCGGTGCCCCGTCTGGACATACTCCCGGAGTCGCAGCTTGAACCCCCCACCATCTCACCTGCGATACAGGTCCCAATGGCTTCCTCCGAGGTGGACCAAAAGTTCCTCGGAAAATGGGCGAAAACTGTGGAAAATGACAACCCACTGTTGTCCTCGATGCTCTACAAGATCCTCGGCCTCTCGCTCAGCCTAGCAGAGCAGCTCGTCACAGCGAAGAAACAGCGCCGTCCTGACGTGGCCCGAACGCCCCAGTCTGCCGATCTCATCTTTCACATCATCTGGCTTTCGAGGGAAGGCCTGGTTATGCTCCAACAGTATGTTATTCCCATGGTCGGAAACCATACAGAGCTCCGCGTGTTGGCATACAAACTGCGGGCTTCGTTTTACCACATCTTCGTCCTGTTTCATAACAAACCTGCCGTGTCCACCATGGGCATTGCGACCCCGGACACCATGGCTGGACTCACGCCTCCGAGGCTGGACAAGGGCAAGGGAATCGCACGGGAGGAATGGAACTCATCTCAGGGGTCGATACAGCCGACGCACGCCCTTGAAGGCGGACCGGTGAACCCACCGCCCGGATTCCCTCCCCAAAGCGGCTCGGACCTTCCTGCCGCCTTTCTCGAACCGCCGAGAGACTACCTCCCCGATGCCCACAAGTATTTCAAGGAAGCTATTGCTCTTGCCGATCAGCATCTCTGGGGTTCCCACTCGTTGCGTCTATCGGTCAAGACGGAGTACGCCGCCTTCCTTTATGACTGTGTACATGACAGCGACGGGAGTCG
Organism: Colletotrichum cereale; assembly: GCA_034509685.1. Classification (NCBI taxonomy): domain Eukaryota; kingdom Fungi; phylum Ascomycota; class Sordariomycetes; order Glomerellales; family Glomerellaceae; genus Colletotrichum; species Colletotrichum cereale. The sequence continues at coordinate 134,592 of JASUDE010000023.1, read as the reverse complement.
CAGGCTGGCCAAGGAAACCATTTCCGAGGTCTACGGAGCGTCGGAGGGAATGGACGACGACATGTTTTCAGATGCTTGCGAGCTCGTCACCGTCTTGGGGAAAATGATGAAGCGAGGATTGGGATCCAGCAATAACACCTTGACGAAAGGGCCCAGCCCCAGTCCGGCCGCACCGCCAGGGACAACAATGGCACCCGGCATGGAGAACCCCATTTGAGCAACGGATCGGTTGATGAGTACACTTTACGTCTCCAGAGGCTGATCTCTCACACTTCAGCCAACAGACTTGAACTGAGCAAAGGCGGTAAATATGAGGCTATCGGACGCCAGCACCTTTGGCAACCCTTCGGAAGACAGTGGAGGAGACGACCGCATCCAAAGTCGATGCTCCCACTGTGTGTATACTGGGTCTACTCTGGAAGCTGACTCTCGGTCTATACTTAACCCTCTGCCGAATGAATGCCGGCTTACGATATCGAATGCCAGTAGCAGTAGTGTCGTTCAACGGACTAGCACGATGCGCCAAACACGATCATGCCGTTCCGCGTAATGCTTCCAGGTCCATCCAGTAGCATGTCGGGTGGCGCATTGGGCGGCACATAATAAGAAAGCGAGCTTTGGCAGTTCTCGGGGCTCTTACATGTACTTATATTTTGGATATACCTGGCACGAGATTTGCCTCAAAACGGGAGTTTCTAGGCACGCCAAGGATGGGTGGCAGCATGCTGTAGTTGTTTGTTCCATTGATACCCCTTGATGCGCGATGGGTGGTGGACTGTACTATTTTTGTTGTTGTTGAGCTGGAAAATCAAGCCATATATTACTCTGCGCTTTCTCGATATCGTCATGCCGTATATAGGTCGCGAAGAATATCACTTGGGCAAGCTCACATACACATCACGGAAAGAGATGGAAATAGATTAAGAAAGGCCTGGTGTTCCAATTGATTGTCAACTATGAAAAGAAAAAGAAGAAAAAACGGGGGTGAGGGGGGGGGGGGGGGGGGGGGGTTGACATTCCCTTTGGTGCCAGCCCCAAGACCCAAGACCCCCATGGGCTTTTTTTTTTGGTTTTGGCGTCTTCATGATAAAGAGGAGCGAAATTCAAGAGAAGGGTGAATAGATTAATAAAAAAGAAAGAAGCAAACGCTGGCTGGCTGGCTACCTAAGAGGATCCCGAAAGCGCAGGTATCAACAAAACCGGAGTATCCCAGAGCAAACAAATCGGCGCAAATCCCCGCCCGCCATCTATCCTCCTGGTGCTCCCTTGTTATCCCTCCGACTGCCCAGTTTAGTGCGTTCTGTTGTTCACCCGTTCTCCCCTCCCCTCATGTGAACAGTGAATATTCGGATCCCCGTCGTAATCATGATATCGTAAGTTTGACTGAGGCTTGTGTCCCATCCGTCACAAGACCTCCCAAGGCATATACCCGTCCTTTGCCGTTTTTCATCAATATCGCCGGTAGGAGGGCTCTCACTAGGTAATAGAATACCTCACTCGTCGTTGTATCCCACAATGGCGTCTTCGGGGACGTCAGCACCCTCGTTTGGATCCAGCAGCTCATCGCCGTCCGCCACCGAGGTGGCCCAGTTCCGCACGCCCATCACCTTTCTGCGGCCCTCTTCGGCCTCGCATCGCGCCTTGATCATGTGCAGCGGCACCATCCGGCCTGTGACGTTGTAGAAGTTGGCCTGCATCTCGAGCCACTTCGTGGCCTCCCGTCGGGACACCAGGGACGCCAGGATCTTGTCATCACGTCGCTGGCGCTTATCCGCGTTGCTAGGCGGGCGGACGGCGGTTGGAGGGGGCATCAGCGGGTAGGGAAGAGGGGGGTAGAGGGCCGGGTTGACGTGGCGACGGATGTAGCGTTCCTGGCGGGCGAGCTCGCGATCGTAGCATGGGGAAAGGGGGTCGCCGGCATCATCGCCGTCGTCACCGTCATTGCTAGTAGCGGAGGATGTGGAGGAGGATGCCGATGTGGTGTCGCGGAGGAGGGCGAGGCGGTTGCGGAGGGACGAGCTGGGGGAATCGCCGATGGAGTTGGAGGAAGAGGGTTTCGGGGTCATGGGCGCTTCTAACGCCTCAGAGGGCTGCTGCTCCTCGGCCTTTTGTTTGGGTGGCTTCGGCTTGGGGTGGGACTTCTTTGATTCCTTGGTCTTTTTATCGAACGTTGCGTTGTACTTGTTCTTCTTCTGCTCGGCTTTTCGCTCAGCCTTTCGCTCGGCTCTGGACTTGAACTTGTCGTCGGCCTTGTGTCCCTCCTGGCACTTGTCTGTGCCATCATTGTGACTCCGATCGGTCTGGCTATCAGCCGTAGACTCTGTTTGGGCGTTCTCTCCTCCAGACTCCGACTCTGTCTGCGCGTCGCCTCCGGATTCGGAGTTCGCGGCATTGACCTTGACCACGTGCCATCGCTTCTTGACCTCGTTCTTGCCCCGGTTGATGGCATTGCCGATAGAGGCCCAGCTCTCACCGCCCTTCTTCATACTGATGATAAGAGCGTCTTCTGACGGTGTCCAATGACCTGCGTTTGACGTATGAGCACTGGATGAGGCGCCTCCACTCTCGAGAGACGCGTCGTCCGACGTGCTGGACTCGTCCGATGTGGTTTCGCCAGATGTGGTTGATTGGGCCATGACTGCCTCCGCAGTGCGAGCTTGAGATGACACAGACTCCTCGGCGCTTGTGCTCGCTTCTGCTGATGTGTCCGCTGAAATGCCAGAATCGCTCTCGGTGTCCGAAACTTTGCCCTTCTTCTGGTTCTGGTTGTTCCTGCCCTTCTTACCGGAGGTCTTGAGGTCGATCTCACTGCCGCTGGCATCCGCGCTGGGAGTGGACTGGTTGTCAGTGCTGGCTTCTGAGCTTGGGGCAGCGGAAGATTCAGCCGACGTGAGATTGTCGTCGTCTTCAAAGAGACAACCGACCGCCAGGTCTGGGAAGAAGTCAACAAGTGTCACAGTATCGCTGGCGTTGTCGTCCGAGTCAGTGGTGACTGCCGTAGTAGAGGACTTTTCGTCGTCGACCACCATGGCGGGGACCTGAAGGCGCTTTGAACTACTCTTCTTTGACTTCTTCATGGTTGTGGATGTGTATTGGATAAATTGAGTTTAGGCCTTGGAAACTAGGGCTTTACCTTGAGATTTATGAGCGAATCGTGTGAAAGGGAAGGTACGTGTTCTGCGAGTTGAACACCGACTTGTGACTACTTCCTGGTCGGCACAGGTGCTGATTGGTGTTTTGTCATGAATCCCCAGCCAGCCGAATAATGATTGGTGCTGAAAGATGAAGATGAATCGGTTGGAAATATCTTCTTGGGTGTTGGATAAGATCGAAGTCCCCTATGGTAGGTGAGGCGAGACGTGGTAAGATGAAAGATGGCGAAATTGCCGTCTGCCAAGTTCACATCGGGTTTCTGATAGTGAACCGAAATCAAAGTGACGCGTGATTAATAGAGGAGCACTTGTTTCGTAGAAGTTTGCCTGGCGCAGTTGCTGCAGTCTGGACCTGTTCTTTACCTCGCTTCACTGACCTCAAGCGGTGAACAGAGAGGAGGATGTTTGATGGAAGTCTGTTTGTAGTGGCCAGATTGTATCTCGAATAAGCTGATAGTGAGTCGGCGGCTGCTGTCCTTGGTAGTTCTCTCATTGATCGAAGAATCAAAGCGTTGGTAGACTGAGCAGCAGTAAGGTATTGTCCGGGATAAGTTTGGCAATCGTCACAATTTTCCTCGAGACGATGTGTCTCCTGGCCGGGTTTTGCGTCTAATTCAGTGGCCCAAATCGATGAGTGGATGAGTCGAGAAGTTGCCGTTCGGGGAAGGTATGGCCTGTTCCGGCGGAGGCTTTTCGCGATGAGTTTGATGGCACACTGCTGGTAGGTGGGTCCTGTCCTTGATTATCCCGTTGGGTTGATTACCAAAATAATGGCCGGTCAAGCAAGAAGTGTCTGCTTCTTAAAGGAAGGGTGTGATGGGAGTGGACAGAGAGAGATGTTTTGTTTTCGATTATCCACCTCGTCCGAACTTCTGAAATGCAAGTCAGGACCCGGGTCTAGACTTTGGAAGTTCGTGCTGAGCGCGCTGAATATAGGTGGGGGATGTTTCAAGGAAGTTGCATCGGGTGAGATGCCGAACGAAGGAAACTGCCAAACTAGTGACGGCGATGGGGGATGAGTGAGAAAAAGAGTGAACTGCCACGCCGGGCTGAGAAGTAGGGGGGAGGGGAAAGGGGAGGGAGACGAGACGTTGCTGCGGATGATATAAGTAAGAGCGTATGCAACATTCTGTCCAAGCACAGATTCCTTCCCACAGTGATAAAAGGTGGCGAATGATTCGTTTACCACAATGCATGGAAAAATCGTCGCCCGCGGGGTTTGGTTGTAGCAAGAGTGGGAGATCAAAGTAAGGTCGAAGTTGGCTACAGCTACGCGTCTCCCAAGAAGCTACTAATACGGTTCAAGTCCAGCCTCTATAAGACCGTGGAGCTGCCAAGAACATCATCTCAAGCGGTTGGGCGAAGGGGGACTAGACAGGTCGACCGGAGGACAATCGTATGCATGTGTAAGGTAGTGTACGTTGTGCACATAGTTATTCTGAATATGGGACGAAGGCACGAAACAAGACTTCGGGGTCCTCCCAAAGTATGACTGGGTCCAGAGCTGGCGAGACCGGGCGGCTGTGCGATCTGCGTTGGCGCACACTCATCATGGGACGGGGCCTTAGTACTGGGGACCCCGTTCGAAAGATGTATTGTGGACATGCTGAAGTTGGGCCGTCACCTTGTAACGTGCCGAGTGTGACGTAGGCTCGTAAGGAAGAAGCAGCAGAAGCAACAGTCGACTGGCCTATGCGGGGAGGGGAGCGTGGCAGATAAATGGGTTTACCATGGAAGGGCATGTGGGATTCTCGAGTTGAAGTTAACGACAAGGTCCGGGGATCGGGTTGAGGCTCTACACTGTACGGCAGTCCGCAGGGCTTACTCCCTTAAAACACAAGTGGATTCCAAAAAAGCCACTTTTTACTTATAGGGCTACTCCTCTATTGTAATATAATATTTACTTATAGTATAAATAACATTATTGAATTAGTAGGATTAATTAAGCGAGGGCTGTTACAAAATTGTACTGCTATAATAAATTCTATACACTATCGTATAGAGGCAAAAGGTCTTACTTACTTTTATATCTAATACTTTATAATAGCATAAAAGTGCCCTAATAACTACAAACTTAACTACTTTTTAGCTAAATTAGTCTATAAGTAGGTAACTTATGCATTTTATTCTTAAGATCTTTCTAATATTACTAAGCTAGATGAAATTAACCTTATAGTTATTAATAACTTTAAAACCCCTATTAACTAAGTATCCTCCTATATGTAACCTCCTAAGTTATCTATAAGTATTAAAACTAAAGCACTATTTATACCTAAAGCTAAGAATTTCCTTAAAGCTGCCTAAGAGGGTTCTTTTTAACGTAAATTAAGTATCTAATAGATAAAAAAGCTAATAAAGAATTCCCTATCTATTTTAATTAGTATTTATTTATAGCTTACTTTATATAATAAGACTAAAATTAATAGGGTTTCTATTACTACGTATATATATATAGTATTACCTAAGAAGTTTAGTAAAACGTTATCTTTCTTCTTAATAACGCCTTATATATATTATTCTAATATAATATAAATAATCCTATTAAAGTTTACTATAAAGAAGTATTTTCTTAAGTAAGACTAAAAGGTAATATATATTAATCTAAAAAACCTAACTAATATCTATAAATTCTAAAGTGCTATATATAAAGTAAAAACACTTAACGCATTCTTTAATAAAGTATCTATTCTTCTAAAGAAAGATATATATAGCCTCTTAGTTATATTACTATTACGTATAGATATACTAACTCTAGCCCTAGAGGTTTTAAAAAAGTAATAAAATATAAAGAAGATATTACCTTTAGATAAGCTTTAGCAGCCTAATAACAATCTATCTATATTAATAAGGTTAAAGATAGGGGCTAAGTAAAAGCTTATACCTAAGGTATTAGAGATAACTAAGTTATTATAAAAGCGTATAACCTATTAGAAGTATAGATACTTATAGGTTATTAAGGGTAATAGTTAGGAGTCTAAAATACCTATACTTAAGGATAAGAAAGATACTATAGTTATAGGAAAAGAGGAGGAAAATATAGAGGAATAATCTATATACTACTATATTCCTCTACCTTTAGTATATCTGTTTTAGTCTATATAAGTTTATTAATATTAATCTTATATTCTTATAGTTATTACTTAATCTATTTTACTCCTTCTATCTGCCTTTCTAACTATAAAATTACTAGCTAAGTACTAGACTAATAGTATAGATTTAGATAATACTATAGATATTTATATGCTTTAACCTATAGATATATACTACTTTTAAACTAAGTAACTTAAGTAAAGTTACTTATATCTTTAAGAAGCTGCTTATAAAGTTAGAAGGTTTTATCTAGTAAGTACTAATTTAGTAACGTTAATGTTATATTTTAGCCTAAGATATCTAATATTATCTAAAGCTTAGTAGGATTATATAGATAAAAGTAGTCTTAAGTAGATTCTTAATTAGGATAGTAATATAGCTACTAAGGTTACCTAGTAACTATATTTAGCTAGCTTTTCTATAAGTAAATATAATAGTTATTCTAGATATTTATAAAATCTATAAAGTCCTTACGGATTAAAAGTATAAAAATAAATAATAGTATAATCCTATTAGGAAGAAAGCTTAAGTTAAATAATCTAAACGCTTATAATTAGCTAAAGTATTTTTATATAATAATTAGTATAGTTATATAATTAAGGGATATATACTTACACGCTATTATACTAAAGAAGCTTAATAGAGTTACTCCTACTAACTCTTAATCTTAACGTTATAGATACTTTTACTAAAGATCTAGTAGTTATAAAACTAAATTAAGATGTTTTATTTTAGTACTAAAGGGTTAGGCTTTATATAATCTTATAATAGAAAGTAGTAGCCTTTAGTAGTAAGTATAGTCTTAATACTATAATCTAACTATATCTTATAAGGTATTATACCTTATTATAAAATAATATAAAGATATTAGTAAAGTATAGCCTAAGTAGTATATACTTTAACTTTTATATAAAACTAAATAATATAATAAGAGTATATATTAATACTAGTATAGATTTTAAACCCTTATAGAAGGAGTTTATTATATATATTAATTAACTAAATATAATTTAGCCTTATAGTTATATAGCCTTTTTACTAATATTATATTTTATTAAGCTAGCTTATAACCTCCTTAGGAAAGACTATATAATACGCTTTAAATAATACGTTATAGCTAATAATATACCCTTATTATTATATATAGGTATAAAGAAACTTATAGCTAAAACTATAAATCTAGTAGGTATTATTATTATTTATATAGAAGTATTTAGTTACTTTACTATAAGCTATAGTAAGTTACTCTTTTAATTATTACTACTATAACTAGTAATATTTTTATATATCTTTAAGGCTAGTTAGTAAAATTTAGAAGCTTTTATTCTAAAGCGTAAGGAGGATATATTTATTAGTAAGTTATTAGTTAAAGAAAAGCTTAAATATATAGGAAAGAAGTAGTATAGAGAATTCTATTTAGATTTTATAGTAAAAGTTATATTTTTATAAATAGCGCTTAAAGGTTACTAGAGATACCTTAATTAATTTAGATTTAGAAAGAAAAAAGATAATTATAAAGTATTTCTAGCTAGCTTAAAACTTTTTATAGATATTATTATAAAATAGCTTAAGATTAATACGTAGGTATAGTATTTTATAGGATACATTATAAAGTTATATAGAATTATATAAAATAGTTTATTTAGGTATTAAAAACCTAGAAAACTTAAAGGTAGGGTAGATCTATAAACCCCTATACGCTTACGTATAAGGGTGCCTATATTTAAAAAAACCTACTTAAAACGCCTTAATTATGCTTTTTTCTATTAGGTTTTATTAACCCCTATATATATCCTTATGTACCTATAACTCCTTACTTAAAGCTATACTTAATTAACTATTTTAATAGCTAAATATAGCTAACTATATAGGAATATATAAATGTGTATAAGACTATAAACTACGCGTTAGAATTAGACTTAATCTTACGAAATTAGATAGGTTAGTCTAAGTCTATATAATATTATTAGTATTCTAAGCTATTCTGTTATATATTTATATATAAACGTACTATAGCTAACGTTATTAAGCTTATTTATAATACTAACTAAGGTGTTACCTAAAAGCTTAAGCTAATATAGGTAAATACTATAAATTATTATAAGAAAGTCTGCTTCTATATAGGAAATCTTAAGCTTACGTAAGGTTATAAGGGATAAAGTGCTACTACGCTTAGCGGTTTTCTCTTATATAGGTTAATACTAAGCTATATAATATCTTATAGTAGTATATAAAACTTACTAAAGCTATAGCTACTAGCGCTACTATTATATACGTAGTTACTACACGCGTTATCCTATATAAGCTAGATATAAGTTATAAAGGGTCTAAGATTTTTCTTATAGTTAGTATAGTAATCTATATAGTTCTTTTTAGTTCTATATATATAGATTATAATTACGTTAGTATTCTATATATAAGTAGGATTAAAGTTATAAAAGCATAATATTTTATTCTTAATAGTAGTATAGAGATTAACTATACGTTAGGGCTATTAAAGATATAAGCCTATATATAGATATATAGAGTTATATATAAGATTATACCTAAAGAGGCAGATTACCTAAAGTAATATATATAGCTATAGCTAAACTTATGTAACTAACTATAGCTTTATAAGGGTTAGTATAGGTTAATATAAATAGCTATAGGAGTATATATATATAGGCTAAAGCCTATATAGTAATATAGGCTTTATTAGCTAAGGGCTAAGGCTAATTACTTTTACTATTATCTATAGGAAGCTATACGCCTTTAATTACTTCTAGAAGCTTAAGTGATATTATATTAGACTCTATATAAGGATATAGGCGGTTATAGGGGCTTATATAAGACTTATTAAGAGTGTAAAGTAAAAGTTAAATATGTTAACGTAACGCTAGGTGTATATAAATCTATATAAATTATTATAAAGGTTAGCTAAAATCTAAAAAAAAAGGAAAGTATAGGTAAAGTTATATAGGAAAGTATAGTTATAGTAACGTAACTAAGGAAAAAATAGTAAAATACTACGTATTACTACTAATTATTACGCACTAAGAAGAAGAGGTAAAAAGATATATTATTTTAATTATAATAACTTAGAGATTTAATATCTTATAATAAAAAGGCGTAAATCTATAAGGGTTAGGTAGTATTATAGGGTTAAAGTTAGGGTAACTTATAAAAAGTAGTATAGGCGTAAGGAAAAAAAAAGAGGAATTAGAAAGTAATTACTAAGTAATAGAGGTAAATAGAGGGGGGGGGGGGGGCACTTTCTTATTCAGCTAATTAAAGCGTGTTAATTTAGTTTTATATATAAAAGTGTATGTAGTTAATACGAATTCTATAAAGGTGGGCAGGAGGGGTGGGTGTAGCTCCTTCTTTGTTTTAAGGGAGTAAGCCCTGCGGACTGCCGTACACTGCCCACCACCTCCATGCCACAGGATGTAGTACCTAGGTACCTACAGGCTGCTCGGTAGTGTGTGCAACCAATCAAGCCCAGCTTTACCCCTGCTTACTCATCGGGGGTCGTTCAGCGATTATGAATAGCCGAGTTCATCGCTTTCGAAAGGACCAAGAAACCTGTTGGAAGCCTGAAACAGCGCGCGACCTCCTCTTCTTTTTTAGCTACCACCCCCTCCAACCCGTCACATCCCAACACGGCCGATTACAGTACACCCGCACACGCTCACTCACGCGACAATGGCAACACCTCCCTCACTGCCCAAGCTGCCGCCCAATTATCAAAAGGCCCTCGAGCTGATCGACGAGGCCCACAGGCAAGACCCTAGGCCGTCGGCTGTCGAGTCTGTCCCCTTCGAACTCGAATATGCCCAGAAGATGACCCGCTGGCTGGCTGTGCGGTGTTCCACGGCGCCTCCCGTCTTGCAGCTGGCCTGCCGCGCCCAGCACTTCAGGAGGTAACATAAGTACCCTTTCCGATTTCGTTGGTTTTGCATAATCAATTTTTCCCCTTCTAGAGCAGCACAATCTGCAACTCTGGAAGCACATGAGACGATGAATAAGATGCATGGCTTCCCCTCCGGAATGGGACAGGCACACTAGCATGACAGGTCTGACTCACTGGCGAATCTCCTCAACAGATGGGAGATCCCCCGCAACACGTACCCAATGACCCGGCCAGGATACCTCACCTGGCGGGCGAAGCTCAAGTCCCAGGCCGCGGCGCAGGTGGCTGAGCTCATCTCATCGTCGCCGGAGATCCAGCCGGCCCTGCCTCAGGAGGACGTCGATCGCGTGGCTGCCCTGATCCGCAAGGAGAACTTGAGTGCCGACGAGGAGACGCAGGTGCTCGAAGACGTGGCGTGCCTCGTCTTCCTCGACGACCAGTTCGACGCCTTTGAGAGCAAGGACGAGATCGACGAGGACAAGATCATTGGCATCCTGCGCAAGACGTGGGCCAAGATGAGTGAGCCCGGCCACGCGCTGGCGCTGAAGATGGATCACAGCGAGAGGGCCAAAACTCTTATCGGCAAGGCTTTGGCAGCATGAGACGAGAGTGGAAGAGGGGTAGCGTAAAAGATGAAATGAAGATTGAAAAAGTGAAAGAAAAAAAATTCAAATAATATTGTCAGCCCAGCCAACCAGCCGCCTGCCGATGCTATTCCGGTGATTTACAGTGATGACATTGCCGTATTCCGTGCATGCATTAGCGAGTGAGACCCCCGCCTCTTGGGGGACCTGTCAGGACTCCGACCCCCACCCAGACTTCCCCCACCAGCCCGCACTACCTAAATAAGCGCCCGCCGCATCAAAAGAAACCCGGGGCAGCACGGCAATGGCGGCAACCCCACCACCGAGAGATATCCTCTCGGCGCAATGCCCCCCGAACTCGACCACCCCAAGGTGCCGTCTCACCGCAAGCCTACGCCTTAGCGTCCGGCCCGTGGCAACCTACAAAGATGGCCACTCAAACCCGCACTCCGACCGCGCGCGCTACGCTTCCCCTCTCCACGACACCCATGCCTGGTCGAATGCGCGTCGAGCAGCAAACACTTTGGCGACCGGACCATGCCCCCGAAACTCACGTCCGCCGAGGTATCTAAGCACAACCGCCTCGGCGACCTCTGGCTCGCCATCGACGCCCACGTCTACGACTTCTCCGACTTTGTCCGCGAGCACCCCGGCGGCATCGCCGTGATCCTACAGTGCGCCGGCAAAGACGCCACCGACGTCTACTCCGAGGTCCACGGCCCCAACCTCGTCAGGTCGACGCTCCCCGCGGACCGCCACAAGGGCGTCCTGGCCCCCGGTGCATGGCTGCCGAAGCCTCGACAGCATAGCTTCCAGAAGCATCAGCAGCAGCCAGAGCCCCAGCCAACAATGGACGCAAAACAAGCCCCAGGGCCCTCTCCCCTGCCCTCCAAACCGCCTCTCGGCACCCTCATCTCCGCCCACGACTTCGAGCAGGCGGCGTCCGCCTCCCTCTCCCCCAAGGCCTGGGCCTTCGTCTCCTCCGCCGCGACGGACCTGCACACCAAGGCCCGCAACGCCTCCGCCTACGCCCTCATCGGCCTCCGCCCGCGCGTCCTCGTCGACGTCGCCTCCGTATCCACGTCCACCGCGATGCTCGGCAACCCCATGCGCGCCCCGATATTCTGCCCGCCGACCGCCATGGCCCGCCTCGTTCACCCGGAAGGCGAGAAGGAGCTCGGCCGCGCCTGCAAGTCCGCCGGGATCCCCCAGTGCGTGTCCGTGTCGGCGTCCTTTCCGCTGGACGAGATCCTCGCCGCGCGGGCCGCGCACCCCTCCCCCCCTCTCGCGGCCGAGGGTGCGGCAGCGCCCTACTACGTGCCCGTCTTCTTCCAGCTGTACGTCGACAAGGACCGCGCCAAGTCGGAGCGCCTCCTCCGCTCCGCCCAGGCCCAGGGCGTCAAGGCCCTCTTCCTCACCATCGACGCCCCGATCCCGGGCAAGCGCGAGGCCGACGAGCGCGTGGCCTCGGACGAGTCCCTCGCCTCGCCCATCTCCGGCGCCCGCGCCATCAACGACGCCAAGGGTGGCGCCCTCGGCCGCATCATGGGCAGCTATATCGACGCCTCGGTGAACTGGTCCGACATTGCCTGGCTCCGGCGCACGGTGCCGGGCCTGCCCATCGTCCTCAAGGGCGTGCAGACGTGGATGGACGCCGAGCGCGCCGCCGACGCGGGCGTCGAGGCCATCGTGCTCTCGAACCACGGCGGGCGCAGCCTCGACACGTCCCCGGCGACCGTCATGGTCTTGCTGGAGCTGCAGAAGAACTGCCCGCGCGTCTTCGACAGTGTCGAGGTCTACATCGACGGCGGCGTCTCCCGCGGGACCGACATCTTCAAGGCGCTGTGCCTCGGCGCCAAGGCGGTCGGCGTGGGCAGGGGATTGCTCTACGGCCTCAACTACGGCGCCGAGGGCGTGGAGCGGTACATTGAGAGTGAGTTGGCCCATCTCCTTGCGCCGCAGTGTTCGGAGCGATACTCGGACGGGCTTGGACTGACTGACTGGCTGACTGGACTGGTGTAGTTCTGCGAGACGAGCTGGAAACGACGATGAAGATGTGCGGCGTCACAAGCCTCGACCAGGTCCACCCGGGCTTTCTCAACACGCTGGCCGTGGACCATCTGATCCCAGGACGACTGGACAACCCGAACACGCCCTGGCGCCGTGATAGGCACAGCCGGCTGTGAAGTCTTCCTCGGCATCAAAGACACATGACAACGTATCCGCGATGCCTGCTTGGTCTTGAAAAATCATTTGTGCATTATAGAGAGTCGTAAGCCCGTCCAGGCCGTGTAATGACGTCGGGGTATTGCATATACACATAACGATATTTCCCCCTTTCTTCTGCACTTCCATCCTTCCATCCATTCGTCGTCCTTGAACAGACCCGTTCACCCATGAAAGGGACTGAGTGGGTTTGACCAACATCATACCCTTGGCAGATTGAATCAATCATGACTACTTCGTCGTCTTCCACAACCCTACATCATCTAAGCCAGCTCCCGCAGCTCGCCATCGCCTCTGTGAGCAGGCAACTCGGACGAGTACCCGGACTGTTGGTAATGCTGCTGTGGTGTTGCCTGCTGTGCCTGCGCAGGCGGCGGCGGCGCGTTGTATAAGCCCCCTTGCTGCTGCTGTTGTTGCTGCGGGGGAGGATACGTCGGGCTGACGCCATTCTGAGTGGGAGTGTACTGCGGTACCCCCGACTGGTATGTCGGCGAGGGGCTCATAGGCGGCGGGCTCGCGGGAGGGCTGGCACCTGTCTGCTCGTACGAGCCCGGCGTGGTGTCGTACGGCTGCTTGAGCATGCTCTGCCTGTTGTCCACGGGAGTGAAGCCCTGCGGGTAGGTTCCTCCCTGCGGAGGGGGAGGGCCGTAGCCTCCCGGCGACGGCTGCTGGTACATCTGCGGCGGCCCCTGCTGAGGCGGTGGTCCCTGATGAGGCGGTGGGGGACCGTTGTAGACGAACGGGGCGGGCTGGTTGCCGCCGTTGCTGGCGGCCGTGTTATTCTTCTTCTTCTTGCGGAGGAAGAAGATGATGCCGGCAACGACGAGGGCGATAACCGCCACACCTCCAATTACGCCGCCGACGATGGCGCCTATCGGGGTGGACGATCCGCCGCCACCGCCGCCGCCGCCAGAGCCCCCCGACGTGGCTGTCGAAGATGGCGGCGACAAGGTGCCGGTTTGGGTGTCGGTGTCGGTGGCGTATGCTGTGGAGGAAGCTGTGCTTGTTATTGCGTCCAACGTTGTCGCCTCGTCTGTGAGGGAGGTATCTGTGGGGTTGGCGTAGACGACGATTCTCTGTTCGCTGGCGGCGCATCCGAAGAGGGTGTACCGGCTGAAGAGCGAGCCGGAGTAGACATAGGTGAGGCACTCGGGCTGAGCCGAAGAGGAGCTGTCGGTCTGTGAGACGGAGCCCTCAAGCAGGCAGGAAGGACACGCGCGACGTACCAGTACAGCATGAGCGTATCACCGCTGGAGTAGAGCCTCGAGGAGGATGCCGGCAAGCAGCTGCTGGCGATCTTGCAGTCTGACAGCGCCGCGGACGCGCAACACCCGGCCACGGAGAGGAAGCTGTTGATGACACAAGTTCCCACCTCGCAGTAGATGGAGTTGGCTGTACCCGGGTCAGCACCAGCCTTGGACTATATCGTCGAGGCGCAACTCACTTGATATACCAGAGATGTAACCGCAGGTGTCGTCGCCTCTCACACGCTTAGCCAGCTTCAGTTCGACATTGGCCGGGTCGGGCGCCGCCGTAGGGCTGGGGCTGAAGCCGAGCTCCTCCATGTTCATCGCGGCAATGGTCTGCCTGGGCGGGACCCAGCTCGGGGTGTCGTCCTGCCATCTCAGTGCCTTGGACTCCGCGCCCAGATACAAGCAAGCAAGGGCTCCTAGTTGAGTGAGTCGTCCCATATCGACGGATCCTAGTTGTTCCCGGTAGATGTCGACAGGAAGAGGACGGGAACGGGGAGAGGGGCAGAGAGCGAGGGGTTAAAGAAAGAAGGAGAAGGATAAGAAGGGGAGGTTGAGGGAGAAAAAGGGAGTCGGAGACCGACAGCCTGCGCGATGGCAACCACCCCAGTCCGGGAGGAGATGAAAGTCCCGAATCGAGCACGTCCTGCGGGGGAACCGGCTGGCCATGGTGTCGCCCGACTCCAATAGGACTCGGAGGCAGTCTCACGCCAAAGGAATTCAGCCTCAGCTTGCTGTCCTACAACTTGTGGTTGGCGTCATGGCCCGTGGTATGGGTGGTTGGACGGGGTGGGAGCTCCACCTCGCGAGATGCCGATATGGACTGATGTGCTGCGATGGTGTAGATCAATGCAGGCTGGCAAGGCAGACATATTGTGTACTCATTTCTGGGCCGCTGGCTTTCTTGTGAGACTCGACCGTATGTCATGTCAACCAGCCACGAGTCAAGGGGGTTCTCGCTGCCCCGGTTAGTGTTCTATCGTGGTGTTATATCTCCTGCTTCGTGATGATTCAGTCAAACCAGAAACGACGCCGCGGTATTGCATTTGGAGTCTCACTCGAGTTACCACGGGTTGTGACCAGCCGCAGCCGCAACCGCAACCGCAACCGCAGCCACAGCCGTAGCCGCAGACGGCAGGCCTACCTCTGGCTCTCCCGAGTCCCGCCACGACAACCCATTGTTGGCGTTGAACGTTTTGCACGATGGCGGTGTGTGGTGGAGTCGAACGGTGCCCAAGACAAGACTATCAAGTCGTTAAGCCCGAACCGGAAAACGTGGCTTGCAGCTGAAGGCAGGCTTCAGCTAGGCTCCAGCCCAGCTCCCGGTCGAACTTGTCAACCACACCCAATCAGACGCCGGCCGGCTGAAAAGGCATGCAGGAAACTTGACTGACAGTCCCGTGTCGTTTCTTGGCCCACCATCCTGGCCAAGAACGTTGCTGGGGAGCGGGAAGCCTTGCACGTCGGAAAGGGCTCCCGTCGCGCCCCGCTTCAGTGTCTGGATCAGTGGATCCAGGGTCTCGAGCAATCCACTGCGGAAATAAGAGGGTTCGGGCGGAACGCGCCCACGAGGTAGGGCAGATTAGGCAACCTGTGCGCCAAATTGCCCTGCCCCCGAGCAGTTGGCTTGGGCAGGTTATGCTCGGCCGATAGTGTGGATGTTTGTTTCTCCCCTGGGTGTTGTTCCTGCAACCTCTCACGAGGTTTGCGGGGAAGAGTCTTGACTACCACGTCGGCGAGAGAAAGCCCAACGCCGAGCGAGCCCACGGACTTTCATTGGTTCAATTAAGAGGAACATGATGGTGCTTTTGTAGATCTGATGCCGTCGGGTTCGCGTCATGCCCTGCTAGTTAATTGTATACGATGCTACACTGGCTCAACGGTTTTTGGTAGAGTGTCCGTCATGATGCTTGGATAAGCACCGGCGCAACGATGGGCCGAGCTACGTCTGGTGGGTATAGATACGGGGTTGTCTCGACCCCGTAGTGCCGCAAACCATCATCAAGCAGGCTCGAGTATGTAATTGGCGCCTTGAGCATTGGCGGCTTGCTCCTTGTGCTGTGGGCGAATGGCAGCCATTAAAGAGAGAGAGAGAGAGAACGCCGTAACAGGTTGAAGTATGATATAAAATTGAATGTAGGAGCTCGCAGTGATGGATATATATGTCACTACCAGCCGACGCAAAGCTTCAGGCAGTACATGGTGGACCTCTGCTGTGAATATTGAGATATCCAGGCCGGCAACTGATTACTTTGGTCTCGAACGAAGAGCCGATGATAGGGAAAAAATAGCATGAAACTCAAGTCAACTATCACCGACGTCGATGGTCGGCTCAGAAGGTCGCAGAGCCATGATCTTTGGTCGCCCTCGTTGTGGCCAATAGCCATTTGGACGCGGGCCGGGTTTTTGCCCACATGACAACCAGTACCTGAATAGCTTCTCGTTGACACGGGCAGTCATACTCTTGATAGCCACCGCCGGTTTGCCATGTCTCACAGCCCACTGAACGTCTCCCATGTCATCAGCCTACGGCCTTCACCACAGGCAAGGCGCATGAAGAGGCCGTCGATAATTGTGTGGCTCTTTCCTATGACCCGAACTCGTGGGACCCGACCGAACCGTAACCGACGAAGGTAAGAATGAGACTGCGGATCCGAGGAAATGGCGATGTGCGCCCTGCCCTGCTTGACGTCATATTTAAGGATCGATAGCGCACAATACTGCTATCATTGTCGACTTCCGGATGTTTCGTGGAGACGACAAGCCGACAACCTGACCGTGACCTCTGCCTCTGTGCCCATGTTTCCGGGATCCATTTTGTTTTGTTGGCATTGAGGCTTCGAGAACCGCAAAATAAGAATAATCTATAACTGTATTATTTCAGCGCACACGGAATGTTCTGAGAGCATCTTTTGCCATGTATTTCGAGGAGACGATAGGCGTGCATGCTACTACATGTAAATCGTACGACACCTGCAGCAGACCGTAGGAAACCGCGAGGGCACCGCCGAGCCACCATCGACTGGCCCCCTGCCACTCGTGCAACCTACCAGGGATGCTCTTATGAATCCTTCATATAACCGGCATTGGCGCGAACATAAACTCGCGTCAAGTAAACAATTGGCCGAGGCCAGAGCATACGGGATCGCCGGATGATGAGTGCGCACATCCTCGCCGGCTGGTTCAAAGGCAATATCGGCGAGATCACGGTCGCGCATCTCCGGTTTCCGGAACTCGACACCACCGACATGTTTAAACTAGCGTATCTTGTTGATTTTGTTGAAAGCTCGTCGTGCACCCGGCTCTGGACGCAGTCAAGTTGTGCTCCAGGTCATGATCGAGGCGTTCTATAATGCTTCCAGGCTCTTGAGCGTTACGGTGAGCGGGTCGAAGCCACCGACGCGGAATTTGCAGCAACAGGATACTTACTCATTATCGACATGCCGGTGATCTGAACTCAACGGGGGAGTCATTTTGTATCCGTGTACTGTACGAGGGTGCTGCACATAAGATACAACAGGTGGACGGTGCTGCAAGAACAACGTCTTGTCTTCGTCACATTGTACACCATCGTACCACTTTGGCATGGGGCTGTTCCAGGTGCAAGCTGCAACTGATTGTTGTCGCTTCAGATGGGCCTTGGTAGAGCAATGGTTTCCTTTGTGACAGTGTTTCCGAGATGTTTCGACGATTTTCCATCATGACCCCAAAGGCTGCTATGCCAGGGAATAGGCCGAAGGAAGAGACTGATATGCTGATCAGTGAAGTAGAGGCAAAATGGCATCGGTCTCGGTGCAGGAAGCGTTGTCGCTTCTCTACCAGATGGGGTTCAGCCGCATTACGGATGGTGCTCAACACAACACACCCGCGCGGATGCAAATTCTGATGAGAGACGTCAGCCCGGGTTGCAAAGCATCGTTGGTACACGTACAATTAAGATACTGGTCCGTGATGATACGGTTCGGGAGTACTGGTGGAGCGAGCGAAAATAGCATATTTCTCCTCAGCTCTGTCCGAACACAGAGATGCCATCCGCTGGCAGACCGTTGTGGACGTTCAAAGGCATCCAATGCGCCAAATAATCTCCAGAGGAATGGCCTGTGTAGCTTGAAGCATCACGCAGGCACCATGACACGGCGGCGGGAAGAGATGCCTGATCAACGATATCGTCCGAAAACCAGACGCAGCGCAGCCTACATGACCTCAACAGTTGGGATGAACAATGGCAACCCTGACGCGCGCGATGGCGGCCCGAAATCCTAGTAGGAACCGAAAGCGGCATTCGACTCAACGACCATGACCACGAGCTTGCAATGTCCGGGGTGGTTAGGTAGGATCGCAGGCTTCATTTGTAGCAACCGGGGTCGCTACTCGGCGTTCGTCCCAAGCTCATTTCGGACTCCTGGATTGGGCGACTCGTCTAATTAGTTGCTGGTGGTTAAGGACGACTTGTTTGGGAGTGGATGTGTCGTGAGCGGTGATCAATGGGCTTATGAACAAGCAAACCAAAGTGTTTTGGTATTGGCCACTGCTTCCGATAAAGCACGACGCGGCCATCGTCAGCCCCATCTGTTCTGTTCTTTGCATATCACGGACGCCACATTTGAAATCTCAAGTGCAGTAGTAATCCAGCATATGCAGACCCTGGAATGCAACCCACCTGACTGGAACGATGTTGTGACCAGGCCGCCGAACCTCCCCCGATATTTATGCTCACTTGTCTTGTTGTCACACCAAGGACCACCTGGCCGGCTTCTAGGGTAAGGTTACCTAACGGGGCAATTCGCTGAAGGCCGGTCACCGGGTGTGAACATGGATGGGAGCGTTGGCGGCATAATTAGATTGGTTCCTTTCGAGACGGCTACCTGCATACTGTATGCCTTCTGCCTGAGCCGACGTCTCCCTGCTGGGGAGTGTCTGCTTTTTGCGGGAAGATGGTCCACTAGACCACGTGAGAGGCCCCGGTGCGAAGTTGCGGCGAGACAGCCGATCGGTTAGTGATGGATTACTACCGGATCTGCAAGCCAGGCTGAAAATGGAGTGCGGATGTCCTCTTGCGCCGTCGAGAAGCAATTGACCATCGTGGCGTCTATGCAGCATATGCTTTTTCTGGCGTCCTTGGTGCCCCTGTTTACCCACGGAATGATAAGCGCCATGGGCTCCTAATTCGACAGAGAAACCTGCGGATGGCGCTGCGACACCCCCCTCGGTGCCACTTCAGCGGCGCAGGGGCCAGTACCATGGTAGACCAAGTCGTGGAATCTGCAAGGCGGGTGTCTAATGTCCCGTTAGATCGCTCCCGAGATGCTAGGCCGCTCGAGTTCCTAGTGCTATGCTAATTGGTGTTTGCCAGCGAGAACTCTTTTCCATGTCTCGGTCGAATCGTGCAGTGGGCGAGGTGGATCTTTGACCAGGCGATTCTGGTCTACGCCATGCAAGCGCACAGAAGGCAAGATGGCCAGCCTCAAGCTTGTGGTCCCCCACCTCCAACCTAGCAGAGGTGGTAGCGTGTGCGGTCGGATAATTCAGTGGCCAGATCTGACGGCACTCCGTGCGGCTCTGGCCGCAGACCACCGTTTAGTGGGATTCGGAGAATATTATATCGGGAAGCGCTATAAGGACCTAGGAAGCCACGGCTATTTCGAGCACAAGGCGTTGGCTTGGAGGTCTTCGGATGGTCTTTGTTAGCGTCATAGACTTCGCTGGCATCGAGAAATGCGAGACCCAATGATTTTGGTAGTACCTATAGCAGTTGGAGGTCTCGTTCCGCAGTTCACTTTGGACACATGCCCGTCGCCTCCAAGGGGTAGGGTGTAATGATCACTTCAGGTCGATCCCGAGGCGTGACGGCTCGAGCCCTTTGGTATGGCGGGGTGTGACAACATGATTGGAAGTGGGGGAGAGTGGGAATTTGGAATTTCTCATCCGAAGCAATTAGGTACCGGTAGAGCTTTCGAACTGGAACCCGACGGCAAGCACAGCGGTGGGTGGGTATACAGCAGGAGAAACCATGAGGTGGCTGGCCCCGAAGCCATGGACGGGTAGGCATTGGTAAAGCCCTGCCCGGCTCAAGATTGGACTTCTGGATCGGACTTCTGGACCAGACCGGCGGGTAGGGGCCCAAAGGGAGGTCTATCTAGAAAAGCAAGTAGGTCGACCGTGTCTCAGTTGATCGGACCAGTAATTAGTCCATCCTACCTTTTGTTCCACCCAATGATCCCTAGTGTCTCCGATGTGATGATCTGGAGGTGCATTGTCAGCGTTCCCCTAACCCCAACCAGATGAACTGCAGAGTCGGCATGACAGGCCCCTTGCGTGAAAAAGGAGTGGCAGTAGTGCTCTGCAGGAGACAACGAGCCGCCTGTGGTAACTTCTCCTGGACCCGGCCCAATCGTACAGCTCTTGGCCGGAGCAGGGGAAGACACTAGCCGCTACAAAGGAGTGCGTTTCCTTCCCCTAACTGTTGTACTCGGACGGATAGCTGCTCTCGTTGGCGTTTAGGACTAGTAAAACGGGATGGGGATGTCAAAGGATTCTCATGTCGTGTGACCCATGGTCTCTGGGGTTACCTCTGGCTGGTCTGGTGGCACTGTGTGTTGCTTTCTTTCCCAAGTTCCTCGTAGTGTGCTGGGAGCAGGAACGAAGTCAGGACAACACAAGTCACTCAGGTCACTCGATTTGGCGTTCACTGCCTGAACCGAGCCAGAAGACGGGAGATGCATCGGTGCCGCAAGTTTCGGCAGGGCCTTCGGCTTCGCAACTGTTTGCTTGTTTATGTTGCTAATCGCAGGTCTAGCCAGGGACGAACGGGCTCTCCGCAAGCACCTCAGCAGGACGGACACACGGGTCATGCCGCAAATACCTGCCACAGGCACTGCTTCACGCGACGCGTCTGTCTCGGAACCAACAGGGAGGCAGAGCCTGGATGATGATTTCATGAAGCAAATGAGGCAACGGCGAAGCCCGTTCCCATCGAAGAAGCCTTGGCCTGAGACGTAGGCGAAAGTGGTGGCTTCCTAGTTTGCACCAGTGACCTCGTAATGGGCCGGCCGTTTGCTTGCTTTTTCCTTGGTGCAGCCATCCACTAGGTAGTTCTCGAGGAGTCACAGGACTGTGTGCGTCTTCCGGGGACGACTCGCGTCGACTGACAGTATTTGAGGGTGTCGACAATGATAGTTATGTTGGAGGGAGAACTGAAGTGGCATCCAGAGAAGGAAGAAGGCCCGAGTCATCGGGTGAGTCCCGGTACAAGCACGTCGGGCGAGACCCGTGTTTATATGACGATTGACCTCAAGACTCGAGCCCTTGGCATATTTGCTGACTTTGAACCGCAACAAACTCGGAGAAAACTCGAACTACGAAGCAGGGATTGAAGCGGGCATTAGCAGCATGTTCAGTATTCAGTTAACGCAGGTGCTTGCTGTTCCGCCATGGATGAGAGCAAGTAGCGCCATCATCCAGCGTCGTTCACCGCAGTGAGGGATTGTGTATTAAGGACGGATGGCGCCTACAAAGACGGCGTGAGACTCACGAGTATTCGGACCATGCCGGGTTGGGTTTTCTGCTCTTCAGATTTGGGGGTTTCTTATTCGGCATTTCTTCACTCGCATTGGTTGCAGTTGTCCAGGCAAGCAGATGAACAGGGGGTGGAATGGGACGCGAAGGGATGGAAAGCGCAAAGGAAGGAGCTTTAGGCGTGGTGGTGGTCGAGATGGGGACGTCCGCCCTGGATACGTATCTCAGTATCTCGTTGCATTCGATCGGCGGGACCTTCCTACTTTGCCTTTGCCTGAAGGTCGCGACGGCTAAGCCAAGTACATAGTAACTTGCCTTTCGTCAAGGTAGCTGGGGCTCGGTTTGCGTTGGACTGGATAGGAACATTGCCGCCGCACTAGGTATGATACCTTGAAAAAGTTCCGAGTCTAGTCATGTGCATATCAAAGCCAGTTGAAGAGAGGCCTTGAGGGCAAACAAACTAGGTACCCAGGGATCGAAATGTCTCGAGGGCCCCGGCCTTGCATTGCAGTAAGTACCTGGCTTGGCCCCAGGCTAGAGTGTTCCGTGTGCGCGCGTGAGGCAGAGAGCTTGAAAAACATGCATACAAAGTGAGTGAATGCGTGTGTGCTGTACTTCGCATGTGTGTGTCTTGGAGCAGAGATGAGGTTGCTCCATAATCTGGACCGAGGACCTCGCTCGATGCTTCTACAAGCTTGCGAGATGAATGTACCCGCGTTTGGCGCATATCAATTGGACCAATTGCACGTTGTTGTTTGACTTCACTTGGGGGGAACAATATCAATATTAATACTATTATTATCGTTATTATTGTGCTGGGTATCTTGTTTCTTATTCTCTCTTCTCCCCCCTTCCTTTCAACGCACTAACAGAGTGCCATCCACACTTCCATATTCCTCTAGCGTTGCACCCAATGATGTTCATTCCGGTAGAAACTCCGGTTAGCTTGGTCTAGCGTCGACGTCCCTGCAACACACCCGCATCGCACCCCCTCCCTCGGCATCCACGATTTCCTCTTGGCTTCCTTGACCCAGGGTCCAGTCTGGTCCAGTCCCGTACCCAAGGTACGAGGTATTACAGGTATGCTCCCTACCTACCTACCTACCTGTACACACTAGGTAGCCACGGGACCCACCTCACTCCTCCTGCTGAGAAGGACGTTCTTTTCTCCCCAGCAGCGAAGCTCAGATTTGCTCGCAAAGGTAGGCATGGGCTGGTGACCTTTCCACGTCCAGAGACGGGATTCGTCCCCAACCCATATCCGTATTTAGCTATGTTACCTCTCTTTCATTACTTTTTTACTTTCGTCGACGTGAAGACAAGGCAGGGGGCCCCTTCGGCTCTCCTTTCCCTTAGTTCCTGAACCCTGCCTGACCTGGCCCGCCTGCTCGTCCTCGCCAAGGTAGGCAGGCAGGTGTCCATTCGTAGGGTATCGGTAGTGTGTTTGTGGAGAGCATTGGTTGAGCCTGATTTCATGGACTGGGTTGCTATCCTGTACCGGGCTAAAGCCAATCGGCGGGACAGTGGAGATGCCATTTACGGCAACAACTTCAGCACTCAGCCGGGTCAATACGTAGTAGGTGCCCTCTTTCTCTCCACCCCTGTGATCGGAATGCCCTGCCACATTGTCTCTGATCTCGTCGGGCCTGTCTTGTCTCTCATTCCTCGGTCCATCCCCATCGTTGACGGTCACTCTCGAGACTCTGGGAAATACGTCTCTCTCCGTGTCGTCCATCCTCGTTTTCCAGACATCACTGCCTAAGAGCATCATTATTCGCACACTCTCACAGAGCAGCATGCCCTTGAAGAGGGCAGCACGAGCCAATCACCCCCACCAATACCTTACCCACATCACATCACATCACATCACATCACACGCCTCGTCCCGACTCCCGCCTCTCAAGGTCATCAAGCCGTACCAACCATGCCCTGCCCTGCCTTGCCTTGCCTTGCCTCAAAAGTGTACTTCATCCAAGCTCCTCAGACGGTGCTAGTGTACCTAGTGCTGCTCCCACATCCCTGGTGAGACATGCGCCGTGCGTAACATAATCCAGTACTTGGAGATGCGCCATAGGTAGAGCCTTACATGCACCAACCAACATGGCAACACACCTCGCGCACGACGACCAGACTGTAGGTAGCTACGCTGTCAACGGGACGGCTACGGGCTACTGGACTACCCTCAACCCACCGGCTAGCTAAAGACCGGGCCTCACGCGCCTTGGCCCGATACGTACCGCCATCACTAATCCTCTATACCTACCTACCTTGGTGTACAAGCAGTCAGGGGTCTACGCAGTTGGCCCATGCACCCAGGTACCTACTTAGGTACCCGTATAGCTATGGTAGGTAGTCAATGTGCTGGTACTGACCTCTCCGGCTCTGCCTAGCTGACCTCACATCCTCCTTCACTCATATCTCCAACACTAGTACTACACCACCCGCCCACAGACCCGAGAGTGGGGGGAGATGGCATACCGCAAACCAGGTGGCGGTTCACCGGCAGACACTAAGTAGTATCACGTCCACCGTCGCCTCTTCCTTTTTCTTCTTCTTCTTCTTCTTCTTCTTCTCTTGGGTGTACACGTGTATTTTCGTCCTATTCTGCTTCATTAGATTGGTGTGCAGCGGGTGCAAACACGATCTCAACCCAAGAATTGCGGTAGGTAGGTAGCGATGTCACATTTCGAATGTGTAGGTACCCTCTCCCGCCTCTGCCCCGCTGCACTCACCATGTACCTCCTCAGGCCTCTCATTCCGCTTCGTCGCCCTTATTTTTCTTTCTTTCTTTCTCTCGCTCTCGCTCTCTCTCATTCGTCCCCTCCCCCCTCCTTCTCTTTTACCCTTCCCTTATCAAGTACTCCTAGCTCTACAGAGCACGTCCCGTCCATGTCCCAACGTCAAGCAGCTGGAGGGAGAGTGGGAAAAGGGATCATTTTGCATCCGGCCTAAAAATCACTCCCAAGGCCTGCACATTGTTCAAGGTATATTAAACCCGGCTGCCGTCCCGTTCGTCGTATGCAAGGTCCATCACCAACGCTCCTCTCGCCTGGCCTCTCCTATTCTCTAGCAAACCCTAGGCCGAGTACCCTTATTCAGTTGGGCGCCATCATTGCTTGTTCGACTCCATTCCCATGCAGGCCGGGCTCCGCATGTGGTCCTGCTCCTCCTTCTCCTCCTTGTCCCGCATGTCTTCCTTGCTTGACCAGCCAGCGTCAGTCCTCTGCTTCTGACCGCACCTCTTTCAAATTCTCTGCCAGCCTCCGAGTCGGCGCAGAAACGGCAGACACACATCGCAACCATAACCTGCGCCCGCATCGAACAACGTGTTATTAGACACTGCCATTGATTCGATTGCATTGTTTGCCTGCTCTGCCATCTTCTGTCTTCTTGACCGGCGCCGCTCCCCATCTTTCTCTGGCCGGGCATCGCGTACCGCCCCTTTCCTGATACTGCCGGAGCACGCAAGCTGTCGGTTTGCACACCTAGTATCCAGCATCGACCCTCGGCACGGCTGCTGCGTCCGCGGTGGCCTCTCATTCTCGCCTAGAGGACTGATGGCATATTACCACTCGAGCGGTTCATCCGCCGCCTCGGGCTTTGACTATACGCAGGTAGGCCACTCTTTCGCCAGTCCGAGTCCTTCTCAACTCAACGGCCCTTTCTTCCAGCCGTTCCAGGAGTCCCAATTCGACATCTTCGAGTGGTACCCAAAGTTTCAGTCGTGCCTGCGCTACTTCCTGGACCATGCCCAGTATAACGGGCCCATCCAGGCCGTGGCCGCCTTTGTCAACATTCAGCTACCGTTCCAAAAGACCCACAACCCCGTCCTGTCTTCGAAACACACCGGCCCCAACTCGCCTGCCGGGTCCGGGCCCGGGCCCTCGACGCCGTCCACGGCTCGAGCAACCGGCAAGATGCCGCTCAATGCTCAGTTGCCGACCTCAACTCACACGACATTGACGCCTTACATCCGGCGTCTGGTGGCCACCGGCTTCGACTATCCCGCCGTGCTACACGGCTTCTTCGGCGACGACTGGGTGGGTGGCATCGGCCCCATGCACGAGGCAGAGCGCCGCAACTACATGTTTGCGGCCAAAAGTGACACCTGGATCAAGGTCAAGTCCCACTACGACATGGACGGTGAACAGCAGGTCCCCTTTCTCCGGCCTCTTACCAACGTCACCGAGAAGGAGATCCAAAGCGCCGAAGCCCAGTGGAGTGAGTGGCTCGCCATGCAGGATTGGATGGTGGGTCCGCGGGCACCGGAGCAGGAACCAAAGATCAAGCAAGAGGACGACTAGACCGGTGGTCGACGGACATTCCACGACTCACATGAAGCCCCCCAGACGGTGTACTCACTCGGCGGTGGGGAAGGGGGGGCATTTTGCATTTCAGGGGTCGGCAGGACAGCATTGGCGTTTTCGGTTCAAGAAATGGCTGTCCACCAGGCGGGGCGGGCTGTACGATGTTTAGATGCGGCGAAGAGGGCTCGACCCGTCGACAGCATCAACCAGTTTTCGTAGAAAAGAGGAAGGGGGGGGGGGGGGGGGGGGGTCTACATTTGTTTCGGCGTGTCACGCCTAGCTCGCCCATCTCGTGGGGCACGATGCTGTACGATACGGTCCGCGGTGCTCGACACGGGGCCGATACCTTTTTTTCTTTATCTCTCGGCGGCGGCATAATCTCACGATTCCCTAGCTAGGTTGTTGGATAGAGACATGCTCTCTTGGGCGGGCGGGACGAGTTGCTTTTATCCCAGGCACACACAATCACACACACGGTCGGAGTAGACTTATGATAACGCATAGAACACGATGATGCAAATAAAGAAGGACCGGTTCAACATCAATGACAATGCGCCTTTCTTCTGTTCCCGGCCATGCTCTATTTTTGATTACCGTACCTCTAGCATCACCTTCCTCGCCATCTCGGACTGGGGGTATGATCGACACCTCTGCCGCGCCGCCAACATCTACTTCCTCTTTTTGGCCAGCCTCTTCTGCGCCCTCAGGTCCTTCTTCATCCTCGAGTCCACAATCGTGTAGCGGCCCTTGACGCCCTTGGGGCGGCCCTGGATGCCGCGGTTGGAGCCTGCGGCGCGTTAGCATGACGGGCCTCACCGACGAATCTCGGGCCGGGTTCGGGTACTCACCTCTGGCGACGACCAGAGTCGGCTTCGGCCGCCTCTTGACCTTGCCGGCCTTGGCCATCATCTTGGCGATGCTGTCGGCCTTCTCTTTCTCCGTCATGCTCTCCTCGTTGGCGAGCATGTCCGACTTCTTCTTGAGCTTCTCGAGGCGCTGCGCCGCCTTGAACTTCTTGCGCGCCTTGGCCTCGCGCACCTTCTTGATCGGCCGCGCGTTGTAGGCCCGCATCTTTTCGCGGATCGCCGCCGCCGCCGCCTTGGTGATGGGCTTCTGCGGCTTGTCGTGCTTGCTCTCGTCGTCGATGAACCAGTCGGGCAGCCCGTCGCGGTCCTTGAGGGCGTACTTGTTGAACCCTTCGTCCATGAGGTCGTACTTGGTCTTCTCGCCCGTTGCGAGCTGGTGCGCGAGCGTCATGGCCTCGGCGGTGATGATGTCGATGTCTGGCGGGGAGTGTTAGTATGTGCGCCGCGGTCAGTGAACCTTTTTTGGGGGGGGGGGGGGGCCGCCCCCCCCCCCAGACCGAGTCGTCCGTCCGGACGACGCTTCTCCTGGTTCTCCCAGTCCTCCTCTTGGTTCTTGACGACCTCGAAGCCGGCGTCGTCTCCGCTCTCCGAGTCCGAGTCGAACCCGTCGGCGGCCTTCTTCTTGCTCTCCTCCTTGGCCTTCTTCTTGTCTTCCTTGACCTTCGCCTTGTCGTCCTTGACCTTCTTGGCCTCGACCTCCTTTGCGGTCTTGACCTTCTTCCGACTCGGCTCCTCTCCTTGGGGTTTGTCGTCGACACCCCACGCCTCGTCGTCGACGTCGCCAATGTCAATATCCTTGAAAATGTCCTGGCCGAAGAACGCTGTCGCGCGCTTGGACAGGTTGCCGTTTTCCGCCGTGTTGTCCAAGTCCGTCACGAGAGGCCGCCCGTCGTCCTCCTCTTCATCGTCGTCGTCGTCCGAGCTGTCAGAGTCCACCTCCATGTGCTCGTCGCTGTCGCTCTGCTCACCGCCCGAGACGCCCTCCCACTCGCCATCCTCATGCTCCTCGCGGGCCCGCTTGGCGCGCCACTTTGCGTCGGCCGCCGCCTTGCGCTCTCGGAACTGGTCGTACATGCCGTCGAGCTCGCGCTCGAGGCGGTCCTCCTCCACGTCGCTCTCCGAGTCGGAGTACACGACGCCGGCCTCTTCCGCCTTCTTCTCGTTCTCCTTCAGGAGAGCCATCTTGCCGCGGGCGATCTTGTTGATGCCGCCGGCCCTGTCGGCTGTCTTGAGGGTGAACATGGCGTCCGGGCCGAGAGGCCCGGCCTGCTCCATACCAATGTCCATGGGGGCAACCATGTTGAGCTGCATGCGAACAATGTCCTTTTGCTTCTTCTCGTTCTCTTTCCTCCTCTCCTTCTTCTTCTTGGAGTCGTCCTTGTTCTTGAGCGCCTCAAGCTCCTGCTGGATCCGCAGCTCCTCGTCCATCGACTCGACCTCGGCGACCTCCTCGCCCACCTGGTCCTGCAGCGACTTCTTCTCGTGGGTCGTTTTCTTGGTCGGGAAGCCAAAGATCTCCCGCACCTTGAGACGCCATTTGAGCAGCTGCTTGAACTCTTTCCTTCCGAGCACCTTCAGATCCGCGCAGTTCCTCCGGATGTCGTCCGTCGTCTCCGGCAGCTTGTCCAGCGCCGCGAGCGCCACGTCGCCGTTGGGAGGCTGGTCGAACGACAGCTGGTTCGTCTGTCCGAGGATCGCGATGGGGTCGACTGAGTGGATGAAGTCGCTGGCCAAGACGACCTTGAACTGGGTGTAGTCACCCTCCTCGTAACCCTCACGCTTGCGCTTCTTCACCTCGGGGTTGTACACCTTGGCCTCGTTGTTCGGGGTCGGGTCCTTGAGCTCGGCAAAGACGGCGCGGGGGTCGAGGAAGCGGGGGTCGATGCGCTTGGGGGCCTTGTATCCCTTGCAGACGACGAAGATCTCGGCCGACACGTTTCTCGATGATGGCGGCTTGGTCGCCTCGACCTTTGTGAAGAGCTGGTTGAACACCCACAGAAGCGGGTTGTAATCCTTGGATCGGAACACCTTTGTGACGAACGTGCCGCCCTCGACGAGGAACTCGGTGGCCAGCTTCATCGACTGCAACACCAGCTCGGCCTGGTTGAATGAGTCCTGGTTCCAGGCCGTACCGACGTTGGGCGCACCATCGTGAAGCACACAGTCCGCCTTCCACGTCTTGAGGTGCGAGCGGATCGTCGCTCTGCACTTGTCGGTTGTGATATCGCTCTGGAAGGTGATGACCTTGGGGATGGGCTTGATGGGGGCGAGATCGACACCCACGATCAGGGCGCCGACCGGACACGTTTCCGCTGCGACCTGACACCACGACTGCGAACCATTAGATTGAACGTCTTGACGATTGGCTCGCGGAGAGTCGACAACTTACACCGGGGGCGGCGCAAAGATCGACTACGACCTTGCTCTTCTCCAAAAAGCCATACTTCTTGTTCAGCTGGATCAGCTTGAACGCGGCTCTGGCACGGTATCCCTTTTCCTTGGCAAGCCTGTACCACTTGTCCAAACGACCTTTTCCGTGCTTCTTCTGGATCGCCATCTTATCGGTGGGCGAATCGAAGGATTGTTGCACGAGGTTGCGAGAATGGGAAGCCTTTCTCTGCTGCAAGTGCGAGATTGTCGACCTTCAGTATGCGCCCCGCCGCCATCCAGACATTTCGTATCTGAATTTTTTAGTGGAGCACATTGAACATAATTGGCCCCATGGGTCATCTGTGGGGACAACCCAGTGAATCAATTAAAGGTGGGTCCGTGCGCCCCTTCCCGCGTTCTCCTCTACACGCGCCGCAGCGCGCGCGACAGCATCGCGTAAAGAGGTCGGTACGCTCGCTACTTTGCAGACGTCAGACACCCTCCCCGGTCTCTCGAACCTCGACCCTTCCTCCAGCACACATAACCCACGGACGACTATTATCGCCCGCTCGGCGACACATTCGCTATTCAAGCCTTCTAACAATCAAAAACGTGTATCCATTGTTTGTTCAGTTATATAATCTCACTGGAGTCTAAGTCGTCATCGGCATCACCTCACTTACCATCGTCATGGTTTACCACGGCGGCATGGCCAGCCCGCCACCGAGCGACGGTCTCGTGCCGGTCTCGTCTCCGATCCTCCCCTCGTCCCCGCCCTCACGCATCTCTCGAAAGGAAAAGAAGAAGGCTATCTTGACACCCCGGAAGTTCCGTCGATTCTTCACCCCGCGAGGGATGCCCTCCCACGTCTCGCGGGAACGCCCGGCCCTTGGCGAGCTTAGCAGCCCCACGATCAATGCCCAGCAGACACCCCCGCGGTCCAGCCCACAGTTCGCCGAACCGATATCTCCTGCCTCTAATAGAAGCAGCTTGCTTACGCCGATTGGAAGTGAAGATGGACCGAGAAAGCGGAAGCGGAGTGTCGTGAACGCGATACCCATGAAGTTGCCACCATCGAGTCGGAGCTCAAACTCGAAGCGCTTGAGGACCCAGCCAGAGGACCTGGACGAGGAGAATACGCCTTTGGGTCGAAGCCCCCTGGCAAGGTCTCCTTTAGATCAGAACGAGAATATCCCACCCGAGGATCACTTCATGACTTCGCCCGACGCACACTCCCCTTCGAATCGTCGTACGACAGCTCTAGGAGTGAAGTACTCGGCAGGCCCGCAGATATTGCCGGAAGAATTTGCCAGGAAGCTCAGCTCTTTGACAGCCAGCAACTTTGCGAATATGGGATACGAGGGTCTTCGGCCTCGGTCTACTTTGGTGGGTCATGGAGGTTCTTCGATGTGTTTTGCTGTGTCTAACCCATGGCAGATCGACTATTTCAAGTGCAATCGCGCAGGCGTTCCGTCTGCTGGCAGGGGAAAGGCTGCTGCGGCTGTTTCAAAGCTTCCTCGACCACCAAAGAATGAAGCTGTGAGTACGCCCTTTCGGAGTTTGCAATCAGTCGGCTGACCAACAATAGATCGTACCGGAGTACCGGCCACAGCCCGTGATCAAGCTTCGCAATCGCGGCTTTGGCGCTCAACTACTACTCCGCGAGCAGGGGAGCACTCCTCGGCCGGGCCGTGAGCGTCTCGAGTATCCCGCTTTTGGTAGGTTTCGCCCCCGCTTGCAAACGACTTATAACTAATGTTTTGTAGACTCGAGGGCTAGCACGGCTTCCTTCTGGAGCCGAAGCACCGACGTTCACATGTGTAATGCGCATTTGACTCAGGCGAATACTATTCCCTTCAGTCTTGCGAGTTGTCATAGTAGGTCCCCCTGATCTGTAGCAATCATGATCATCACTAAGTTCAGCAGACGCCCCAATGACGGCAATCGGCGACGAGGAGGGCTTCATCCGCTTCTTCGACACCACCACGACCCCTTTGGGAGCAACGCCCCGAACGAAGGTCGACATCGTCATCCAGGCCCATGAGAATGCCATCATGGACCTTGCCTTCTCCGACGATGATCTCCGCCTGGCAAGTGCTTGCGGCGACCGTTCGGGCAAAATCTTCGACGTCATGTCGCAGACGGTTGCAGTCGAGCTGAACGGTGGTCACTTCCAGTCCATGCGCAGAGTCGAGTTCCAGCCAGGCCACGCCAATGGAAACGTCGTGGCTACGTCGGACCGCGATGGCAAGGTCCAGATCTGGGACCTGCGGTGCTGCATGGCACCGGCCAACGCCTTTTCCACCCGCGGCCCCGAAGGAATTGTACACCGAAACAGGAACCAGCCAGCGCTCTGGGCGAGAACGACGAACACGCTCGACAATGCTCACGCTCGCACAATTGAGGGTGTCACATCTCCGGCCTCCGTTACCGCTCTACAATACATGCCTGCGGGCCGCGAGCATCTCCTGCTCTCCGCCTCCGAGGCAAACGCCTGCATCAAGCTCTGGGACACCCGGTACATCACGCCACGCAACAAAGAGGCCTCACCCCTCGCCGTGACCGCGGAACCACCAACTCACCGCTGGCGCCCTTACGGTCTCACGTCGCTCGCCCTGAGCAGCGACGCATCCCGTCTCTACGCCGTCTGCAAGGACAACACTGTATACGCATACTCCACCTCGCATCTGATGCTCGGCAATGCACCTGAGCTCTCCCTCCATCCACCTCGCCAGAAAGCTGGCTCAGCAGTCCGGGGGTTGGCGCCGATGTACGGCTTCAAACATGACATGTTCCACGTCAAGTCGTTTTACGTCCGCTGCGCCCTCCGCCCTGTATCTACCTCCGGCACCGAGCTCCTGGCCGTCGGCAGCACGGACAAATGCGCCGTCGTCTTTCCTACCGACGAGCGAGTTATACGCGAGCACTGGGACACGCAGAGCCACTTGCCCGTTTCCGACACCCTCACCACTGACGCTACGACAACATCCCACTCGAAGTCACCTGCAGGCGGGCAAGTTCCAATCATCCGCAACGGAACACCGCTCATTCGCGGCCACCGCCGCGAGGTTACGGGGCTGAGCTGGTCTAACGAGGGCAAGCTCGTCACCATCTCGGACGACTACATGGTGCGTCACTGGCAAGAGAACGACGACGACAGCTCCGGCAGCCGCGACGCGTGGGATCTCCGCACAGGCGGGGAATTTGGCGGCAACCGGCACATGGCCGGGTGGGCCGACGTCGCGGACGACTGGGACGAGGATTGTGACTCGCACTCGGAGTGCTGATTGACAGAACAACATGACGCCAAGGCACCGCCTAGTCGGAGGAAGGGGGCGCGAATCAGGGTATGATTACATGACGAAAAGTTGGAGAACGCCGGTAGTTTTTTCCCCATTACGGGGCTCGGACCGAGCCTCTGTATGATTGTATAATGCACGTAGGGTCTGGATTGGTGCGATTTCATGGGAGTTTCTTTTTTTTTTTCGTTTTTGAAAGAATTGGTTTGGGGGAAAGCAGCATAACACGCGAGACGATACGCACATAAACACACACACGCACTTGGGAAGAGGATTGGGCCTCGGTTTGCATGGTACTAGCATGGCTTTGCTTTGCTTCACGTTGCACTTTGGGATTAGATACCATAGCATTCAAGGGGTGGTTCGCGATCCCCTGGTAGTTATAATGAGACATGTCAAAGAACAGCTTCGGGTTTTGTATGACGGTGACGAGAAGTTCTGATTCTTCGCCATTGGTCGGCTATATGTTTGATAGCCGTCCGTCTTCTGCCAGCTACAGAACGTCCACTGTCGTGGTACGTTAACTATGAAGAAGAAACAAGCCAAAAATGAACTAGAAGTTCAACTAGGGGGGTATCGTGTATCTATCCCATGCAGTATTCCGAAAGGGGGAAGAAGAAAAAAGGATAAAAAGACCGCTCCGGAACGCCAAGCTCGCCATGCTATGCTTCGTGATGCAGAGACCACATCCCCCGTCTACCACTCGTCTTCCACTGTTCCACCTTCCTCGACTGATCTCCACGCCAGGAAAATCATGCTGGCAACCGCTGCAAGGCCCGCCGCAATAATGATGTTGGATATCAACGACATGGAAGAGCGCAGCAGCCGCTGTTGGGGGGTCGCAACACGAGGTGCACCATCGGTCGAAAACACGGTGCTGTGCTCCTTCCTGTGCGGCACCGGCAGCTTTGGCTCGAATCTCATATACTTGGATGCCGGAAAACCTATGGGTGGCTGTTTTTCCAGGTCGCGCAGGCCTTGTGTGTCGGTGACCTTGGAATCCCTCTGCTTCCCATGGCAGCAGAACAATCCATTCAGCGTATCGCCGTCCTCCAGCCCCTTTGCAGTAATTTTCTCCCTCTTCCTTTCTCGAGCCACTGCCAGACTGTCACGCAAACGACCTCCAGGTACCAAGGACGACCACGGTGGCGGAGCCTGTGCATCCCCGAGGCTGGTCTCGCAGACGTTGTCCATCTGGTCAACGAGGAGCAGCATATTGTCGAAGATACATACGGCCTCCTGGATGATGTCGCTCCTCTCCTGAGTGGTCAACAGATCCTCGGACTCCGCTAACCGTTTCTTAAACTCCTTCCTGAGATCCTCGCCATCCAAAACTGTCGCAAAATGGAAGAAGCCGAGCGGGAGGGCGTGGCAAGAGTGCTTTGTGCCACCGCCGATCATTCTGTCGTCGCCCCTCATCATGTCGGCCGGCTCCACAGCGGCAGAAGTCGGCACAGCTGTCGAGGGGTGCTTTGCTTGACAGCCTCTACGAGAGGGCAGGATGGGTGATGGTATTTGGGCCCAAAAATCCGAGCCCGCAGACTCCAGGGTTGCTCTGATGAACCTTCCCCCGGCAAATAGGGCCATGAAGAGGATGTAAGAGTACGCCAGCAAGACATGTGGCTTCTTCTCGATAGTACGCTTCATATGCTGCGTGAATTCGGCGAGCCGTCCCGATCCCACCGTGGCTTTCAGTTGTTCTTCGACAACGTCAGGGGACCACCCTGTGATAGATCCAATGTCGGACCGCAGCCGGTCAGAGCGCATGAGCCCTGGCAGGTACAGCGACGTCAAGATCGAGCGTGTCCGCTCGCTAAGAAGAGGCTGGTGTCGAAGTGAATGCCCATCGCTCGAGGCCAACTGTAATCCATGCGGGTCCGACGGGAAGACGCCCAGCTGATCATCACCTTGTGTACTATCCACAGTAGGCGGCGATGATTCAACAATAGTCTTCCATAACGACTCAAAGGTAGCGTAGATGGGCGCAATGTGAAGGAGACCGGAAACGTAGATTGATGGGTCGGCGGCGTAGGGAGGAATCGCCAGCGGCAGGCGCGCGATGATCAGCTTGTTAAGCTTCGCGTGGACAGATCGAGTCGCGGCGGCGATGGACTCCGACAGGGGACGTTGATTTTCTTCAGCCGGCGACGCCGCTGGTGAAGTCATGGCCCCGGGTAGCCGGCTAATCGGCGGAGTGGCACGTCAGGCCTTTCGGGACGGAGGTTTGCAGCGACAGGCTTATAGGAAGAGGCGCAAGGTACGGATTCAGGTTGTGGCGCAAATATATGTAGG
Organism: Colletotrichum cereale; assembly: GCA_034509685.1. NCBI lineage: Eukaryota > Fungi > Ascomycota > Sordariomycetes > Glomerellales > Glomerellaceae > Colletotrichum > Colletotrichum cereale. Next base: position 99,749 of record JASUDE010000023.1, on the reverse strand, counting down.
ACTCGGAGAAAACAGAGGTAGCTAGACGGCACGGAGTAAACAGCCCGTGCCGGGAAGCGAGAACAACTTAGGTCGGTAATCGATGTGTGATGTGACGGATGTCCGAGGTGTTACAGTTGGTCGAGTCAAGTCGAAGCAGATGCAGAGAAGACTTTACTCCTTGTCGTTCCTTCTCGAGGCCTCCCGGGTGAATCTGGTGGTGTAACGCGAGAGATGCGATAAAAGCAAAGGAAGTGACAGAGCGGGTGGTACTAGAATCGGTAGCGGTAGCGTCGATCCCCAGCAGGTTGTCGAAGCCAGTTGTGATCGATCGGGTGGTGTCTCTCTGGCTTCTCCTCCCAGGGTATGCTAAGCCAGTGATGGCTGTGCCTCGGGTAGATAGCAGCAGCTAACAGTAGCGGCCGGTAAAGGTGTAGGGATGAGGAAAGGACAAAAGAGAGCGTTGTTGGATCTCTCTAAGCTAAAGAAGGTCACCTGGGCCAAGATACAAAGCGTGAGGGTGACCAGCAGGAGCCTCCTATGGTGAACCTGAGCAGCTTTCCCTCTTCTGCGGTTGAGGATTCGGGCAGGTAGGCGCCAAGGGGGGTAGGAACCAGTATATCCGCACTCTAAGAACATTCCACTTTGGCACGTCTATACCGACAAGGGCGAGGGAAAGGTTGAAGATGAAAAGGAGACGGGGGCATGAACATGGCCTGGCCGGTTATGTAGAAAGAGGCTAGCACCAGTGAGAGGGCGGGAAGAGACTTGGATCGTGGAGTCTCGGCTATCGAAGATTGAGGATGCCACGGGTCTTGGCCGGGGTTGTTTCGCTTGTCTTGATGTCTAGATGGGTGGACGGAAAGAGGATTGCTGGCGTAGGAATAAGGAAGCGAGAGGGAGCTGATGTCTGGGATGGGAATCGGTTCTTTGTCTGCCTCGTGGACTGCTAACCCCAAAGTTGACAAGAGAGAGACGAGGGTCCAGAAAGGTTCTTGGCCTGGGTGTTGCCTTTCCCGTTGTAGTGTATCTGTAGTTGCCGTGGCTATCTCGGAGCGCAGCTCAAAGAGCTGCAAGAGAAGTACCGGATGAAGTCACAATGGAGCCAGTACGACTGGCGTGGAGAAGGGAAAGGCAAAGGGAAAGGGCGTCGCCCCGCGTCATCAGGAGGCGAATAACTACCATTCCCCATCAGTAGATACCACAAAAAGTATCCTGGGGGAAATGAAATGCACCGCGAATACGCGAATGCGGTTCGGGTACCCTACCACCTCTGGAGAGCAGAGAATCGCCGGAGAGAGGGGGCGAGGGGGGGGGGGGCAAGGACCAAGGGGGGCGTGGGGAGACCAGACGTCAGGTACAGGGGTCTTTTTTACGGGCATTCGTCCTCTCATTTTCGGCGGTCTCGCCCGCCCCCGTAGGACCACTTTTCCCGTCGGGCCTGGATTCGTCTCGAACACAGAGAGTAGGTACTGCGACGCTGCCTCTGCTTTGCACTTTGCCAGTTAGGTACTTGTACTGTGCGATGTATGTGGCTTGCCGCGTTTCTTGTTTACTCGTCTCCTTCATGCGCGGGGGTTAAATGTCTGTCTCTGAGTGTATTGATCAGTGAACCTGGAAGCTGGGAGAGACATTGCCGTAGCTCGATTACCTAGGTG